>CM044006.1:10794600-11184600 GCA_024085815.1 Flaveria linearis
TACAACTAGCAACTAGTTTACATGAAGAATCCTTAGTTTAACCTTCTAGTAACTAAACCCATTTCCATGGTTCATGTAAATCTTCAATTAAGGAGCAATTACACATCTAGTTACCATAATACACACATACACATGATCATCTAGCACTATAACACTAGGGTTTCATGTTTAAACCACCAATTTCTACACCCATCATGTGGGTGGCGATTTTTACACCTCAAGAACATCAAATAACACTTACTTGTAGCTCTTGATGAGATGAAGAATGATTTCTAGGGTTCAATTTCGGATCTTGCACTTGAATCACCAACAATTTGAGCATGAGATGTCAAAACCCTTCTTCTCCTCTTCCCTTGTGTGTGTAAACGTGAGTGAGGTGGGTGAGAAGACAATGCTCATCAAGATGTATGGCTTGCCATACATATCCATGTTTAAGTTTCACCAATTGGCAAGATCCACCCCTCTAGTATCATTTTTCATGTTTCCACCACTATTAACTAACTAGTAAATCTTCTAGTTAAGTCTTAAATATTTACAATATTTAACACATGATACATTAATTGTATTTTAATTACATAATACGAAATTCGGGTCGTTACAATCATCAGCAAACTCCAATGTGTCTGAAGAGCTGAAGGCTTTATCACAAAATCAGACACAGCTGGTGATGATGGTTCAGCAACTAGTGGGAAGAGTCAACCACTTAGATGCTCCAGTGTTGAAACCACAGAAAAGGAAGTCCAAGCCAAAGGGTTCCTCTTCTGCACCATCTTCTTCACCTCAGGCTGTTACACATAACACACCTGTTAGTGCTGCACCTGCAGTTGAAAACAGACCCAAAACCAAACAGGTTTGGGTCTCTAAGACTAACTAACACATGGTTGTGTTTGCAGGGTTTTTCAACATGCCATAGAAGCATCTGGTATGTAGACAGTGGAGGATCCATGCACATGACAGGAAGCAGCTCTCTTCTTAATGACTACTCTCAAGGAAAGAAGGGATTTGTTTCCTTTGGCAATGATGCAAAGGGTTACATCATCAGAAAAGGCTTTGTTTCTAATGGGGAAATAAGGTTTGATGATGTTAACCATGTTGAGAATCTCAAGTACAATCTCTTGAGTGTCAGTCAAATGTGTGACAAAGGCCATGTTGCCCTTTTCACAAGCCAGAACTGTCGGATTCTGTCATCCAAAGTTCTGAGTTTGATTGACAAGGCATTGGATGATCACACTCTCCTGAAGGCCAACATGACAGGAAGAGTGTATGCCTTAGATCTTTCCAAAAAGATAGATCTAAAAGGCCATCCTTGTCTATTCTCCAAGGCCTCTCCTCAAGAGTCTACACTATGGCATAGAAGGCTGGGTCATGTTAATTTCAAGAACATGAATCAGCTGATAAGCCATGGTTTAGTTAGAGGATTGCCTCTGAAGGAGTTCAAATGTGAAGATGACTGCACTGCTTGCTTGAAAGGAAAACAACACAAAGTTTCATTCCCTTCAATAGAAGAACCGAAGTCCACTGCCTGCTTGCAGCTCCTGCACATGGATCTCTTTGGTCCTGTCAGAGTGATGAGCATGGCAAAGAAGAAATACTGCCTGGTAATTGTGGATGATTACTCCAGGTTTGTATGGACTTTCTTCTTGCACTCCAAGGATGAAGCAGCCAAGACAATAATGAACTTTGTGTTACTTGTTGAAAAGCAGTATTCCCTACAGGTCAAGTGTGTGAGAAGTGACAATGGAACAGAGTTTAGAAACCACACACTTGATGACTTCTACCTGTCCAAGGGAATTCGAAGGCAGTTTAGTATTCCTAGAACTCCTGATCAGAATGGAGTGGTGGAGAGAAAGAACAGGACTCTCATTGAAGCAGCAAGGTCCATGTTGGCTGACTCAGGGTTGCCACTGACCTTTTGGGCTGAAGCTGTCAACACAGCTTGCTATGTAGAAAATAGAGCTTTAGTGAATAAGAGGTTGATGAAGACTCCCTATGAAGTTCTTCACCATTTGGCTCCTCTGATTTCATTCTTTAGAGCCTTTGGGTGTCCATGTTTTATTCTCAACACTAGCAACCCACTCCGGAAGTTTGCTAGTAAGGTGGATGCAGGGTATTTTGTTGGTTATTCATCAACTTGCAAGGCATACAGAGTCTTCAACTGTAGAACAAAGGGAGTTGAAGAAACTCTGCATGTGAAGTTCAATGAATCTCCAAAGGACAAGATTCCACAAAACCCTGTGGAGTTGTTTGATCTGGACATACTACAATATGTTCCTTATCAACCTCCAGCTGTTGAGCCTGTCAACAGATTTCCACCTGGTGGTACTGATGATGATGTAGTCAGTACTCACCTCTTCAGGTTTAGTGACAACCTGCCTGAGTCCACTGAACCTGATGCTCCTGTAGCCTCAGCAGCTCCATCCACTACAAATGCTGATGAGATTTCTGCTTGCTCTACTTCGTTTGAGCTGCCATCCTTTACATGGTTTCAGGAATCTCCATCACCATCATAGTCTATCAAGAGCTCAAGAATCACCCCACATCTTAAATCATTGGTGATATTCATGCTGGAGTTTCAACCAGGAATCAATTGTCCAACTTCTGCTTCTATGCTCTCTTCATCAGTCAGCAAGAGCCAAAGAACTATCATATTGCTTTAAGAGACAATGGATGGGTGGAAGCTATGCAGCTTGAGCTTCTTCAGTTTAAGAAACAGCAAGTGTGGGAGCTTGTTCCACTACCCAAAGGTAAGTGTGCTATAGGCACCAAGTGGGTATTTAGGAACAAAACAGATGAGAAGGGCCAAATTGTCAAGAACAAGGCCAGACTGGTTGTTCAAGGGTTTACACAGGAGGAAGGCATCGATTATGATGAGACCTTTGCCCCTGTGGCCAGACTGGAAGCAATCAGACTGTTCTTAGCTTATGTTGCCTTTCACAGTCTTAAAGTTTATCAAATGGATGTCAAAAGTGCCTTCCTATATGGGAAAATAAAAGAAGAGGTTTATGTGTGTCAACCACCAGGCTTTGAAGATAATAAACATCCTGATTGGGTGTACAAGCTTGATAAGGCTCTTTATGGGCTGAAGCAAGCACCTAGAGCCTGGTATGAGACACTCTCAACTTTTCTTCTAAAGAATAGGTTCACCAGAGGCACCATTGATAAAACCTTATTCATCAAGACTGTGGGAGAACATAAGCTCCTTGTTCAAATTTATGTAGATGACATCATCTTTGCATCCTCTGATCTAAAGTTGTGTGATGAATTTACAAAGCTCATGAAGCTAAGATTTGAAATGAGTGCTATGGGGGAATTACAGTTCTTTCTAGGTTTGCAAATCAAACAACAGGATGATGGAATCTTCATCCATCAGTCCAAATATACCAAAGAGTTATTGAATAAGTTTGATTTACAAACTTGTAAGCCCTGTTCTACTCCCATGAGCAGCATCACACAACTAGATGTAGATCAGAAAGGTAAAGCTGTTGATGAAACCCTTTACAGATGTATGATTGGGTCCTTGATGTACCTTACAGCTTCTAGACCAGACATCATGTTTGCAACATGTGCTTGTGCTAGATTTCAGGCTGCACCTAAAGAATCCCATTTGATTGCAGTTAAAAGGATCTTTAGATATCTGCAAGGTACCCAATCACTAGGTCTTTGGTATTCAACTGGGCATTCTTGCAAACTAGTTGCTTTCTCTGATAGTGACTATGCAGGATGCAAAGTCACCAGAAAATCCACTTCTGGTGGTTGCCAAATCCTAGGCAATTGTCTAGTTTCTTGGCAGAGTAAGAAACAAACATCAATTGCTACATCCACTGCTGAAGCTGAGTACATTGCTGCTGCAAGTTGTACCTCTCAGATACTCTGGCTTCAGAATCAACTTCTGGATTATGGCATTACTGAGACTAAGACTCCATTACTAATGGATAGTGCTTCAGCTCTTTGTATTGTTAAAAATCCAGTCCAGCACTCTAGGACCAAACATATAGAGATCAGACATCATTTTATCAGTGATTGCTATGAAAAAGGTCTGATTGATCCTAAGTTTGTGCCTAGTGCTGATGAGCTTGCAGACATTTTTACTAAGCCCTTAGATAGTGCTACATTCCAAAATCTGGTACTAAGGCTTGGTATGCTACAGCTAGAGTAATTTGACCAATGCTGATGCTCTTCAAAACTACTGATGAGCAAAGGTCAAATATAAGTGCTGATGAGTAATTTAGTCTTCAGTTCTTTCACAACTGCTGAAGACTAAAATGACTCAAAGCACGAACGTACATTATTTATTGAAAACAACTGATGTAGTGAGGTGGATTACAACTACTGATGTATAATTTTCAAATAAATAAGTACTGAAGAACAAATTTTGCTCACAAGTACTGTTGTGTAATCTTACACAAGTACTGAAGACAAAATTTGTTCACCAGCTCTGAAAAGTATTTCATCATCACTTGTGAACATCTGATCACAAGAGCTGAAGGCATAAATATTCACAAGAGCTGAAGGGTCAATGAAACATCTGAAAGTCAGCCAAAGAGCTGATGAGTAAGTGTAGAGGCTAGCATGAAACAACTGATTTGACGGAAACAGCTGATGAGTAATTTCTCATCAGCTAATGCCAACAGCTGCTGTTTCATCCCCAAACAACTGGAGGACAAAACCATGTCTTCAGTAGTTTCACAACTACTGATGGCTAACACCAAGTCCTCAGTTGTTTACAACAACTGAAGCAATACCATGTCTTCAGTTGTTCATAACTACTGATATCAGTAGTTCATAACTACTGAAGGCTAACACCAAGTCTTCAGTTGTTACAACGTCTGAAGAAGAATATTAGGTCTTCAGTAGTTCATAACTACTGAAGACTGACAGTAACTCTTCAGCCGTTTACAACATCTGAAGGAAAAAACCAAGGGTACAGTAGTTTTAACTACTGAAGACTAACACCAAGTCCTCAGATGTTACAACCACTGAAGGTTAAGACCACGTCATCAGTTGTTACAACAACTGATAACTAACACCAAAACCTTCAGTAGTTTTCTTTCAGCCTTTGCCCTACCCTATAAATATCCACCGTTCAGAGCATTTACTCCTCACTTGACCTAACCTTTCAAAACCTCTGAACTTCCCATACACCATTAATGGCGACCATGCAACTGAAACCTCGACACAACTGTGTCGCTCATCTCACCAAATCGCCATTATGGCCAAAATTCCACAATGTCGTCGATCTAATGACCGATTCTCCCTACCAAACGGCATTCCTCCTCAACCCCACCATATACACCGACTCCCTATCGGAGTTCTGGACGAACATCATCGTCCAAACCGGAGAGAATGATGGCGAGGTCTCTCTCCGGTCCTCCGTAAACAACCACCAACTGGTTATCACTCCAGCTACCATTCGAGAAACCCTAAAGCTGGAGGATGCCACCTACCCAACCTCTTACCCCAAAGGAGCCCTTGATCTATGCTTCACTGCCAATGACTATTAGGGCGACCTCTCTGCCACCACCTTGTTGAAGAAACACTTCCCAGATCCCCAACGACTAATCTTCCAAATGGTGAATGTGTGCCTGGCTCCCAAAACTTCTTCATGGGACCAGATGTCAACAAGGTGGCAACAGGTATTGTATTCTATCCTTGAGAAAAACCCCTAAACTTTACTGATATTATATTTTTGGAACTCAAGGATATGGCCACAAAACCCATTTTTAACCGTTGGATCTTGTATCCTCGGTTCATAATGGCCATCATCCAGAGCCAGCTTCAATCTGAGGGACTTGTTGGCACTAGGGTCCCTACCATGGCTGTTCTAGCCGAGGTATACTCCAGGCACAACACCGACTACACACTCAAACAGGCTGGCCGGCTGCGAAAACCCACGCAGCAGGAACCCACAGCCTCCACCTCCAAATCCAAAGTCCCCACCAAGCCAAAAGCCAAAAAGAAGCCCAAAAAGGATACTCAGGGAAATGAGTCCCCTGAGGATGCCCCTGCAACACAAATGCAGGATGTGGCTGCTGGATCGATTCTCCCAGCAGCTACCACGACTCCACCCACCACAACCGCACAGGCTTCCTCTTAACAGGAGCCTGATGCAACCACTTCTGGGGCAGCCACACATCTGGGGTCTATCTCACTTGAGAAGACTGCCATTGAAATGCACAGTCCTCCCCCTGTGCACACTGCTTCGAGCCCATCTCCTGATGAGACCGCCCCACAAAGCCCTACATTGGTAATAGCCAAAGTGCTGACCCATTTGAGCACTCCACCCTCTCCCCAGAAACCTATTACAACTTGGGAGACTCCAACCGAAGAGAGGGTGGATACTAGTGCTGGTGGGAGCCCACAGCACAGAGAATCACAAGTCCAATCTAGGGAGATAGGACAATCTGGTGAGGCTGCCACTTCCTCTGCATCAACATCTGAGCAGGGTGAAGCTGGTAACATCAATAAGACCTCACCAGAGGCAACTGCCGATGATGGATCCAATCCGGAGGCTGGAAGTCCCTAGTACCATGAACAAGGAGCACATGCTATTACTGAGCCACACTCAGAGCATGTACATCCTGACATTGTCAGGAGGTCAGGTGATTCAGTTCATACTGATGATGACCTGAGCTTCTTCTTCAATGTTGTAGCTCACAACACTATCTTAGAGGATGAGATAAGCAGACTCAAAGAGCTGCTTGCTCAGATGACTCAAGATAGAAGTCCATCTGCCACCACAACCCCACAGATGGCACCTTCACCCGAAGGTCTCACAAACACTGAGCCACTCCCACAAACTCGGCCACCAGCCTCTGCTTCTGGCACTAGCTCTCAGGGTCAGAGCCCCCTGAGCAGCTGGATGCTATCCTCCAGAAATCCCTGCCTCTCATCACACCCATACTAAAAGATATAGTCATTCAAACCATTGATGAGAGGCTTCCCACTTATATCCAACCTATGGTGGAGGTTGCCATTACTAAGGCGCTTGCTGATAGTCAAACCCCAACCAATGCACCCAAAAAGGGGGAGACATCAGTGCAAGCCAAGAGGAAGAGGGGAGAGGAGGAGTTAGAGGCAGAGAAAGAGGTGGTGGTTGAGAGGGAGATGGCTGAGGAGAGTAGTAGGGTGAGGGAGAAAGGGAAGAGGAAAGAGAGGGAGGTTGAGCATATAGAAGTGGCTGGAATCCAAAAGGATTTCAGTGTCACTTATAAGAAAAAGGGAGAGGAGGGAAAGAAGGTGGCTGACCCTGATCTAGCAGCCCTTGTCAAGGAGGCTGATGCTGAACAAAGCAGATCAATGGACTCTGCCATTGGTCAGCTGTTCAGGCAAGGCTTTGACAAGGACACAGCATTGCTAGATCAGGAGCTCAGGAAGATGGAGACTAGGGAGATCGAATACCGATGGTCTACTTATAGCCAAGAGGACAAAAAGAGACTCGAGGCTATGAGTAGATTCATTTCGAAGTATCTGGGCAGACCAGTCCTTGATGTCAAAGCATGGACCAGGGACAGAATCTTGGCTATAGCCGCCAAGATCTGTTCAGCTGGTGACTTCACAAAAGGACTGGTCGCTGAGGCCTACTCAAAAGCCGGTGCTGGGAACAGGACCCTGCTAGTAAAACAAACCAAGCCTGCTCTTATTTCTAGGTTGCTAGCAGTGCCTGTCAACACTCCTACACCAACCACAAAACCACAACCCACAAAACCAACCCCTTCACCATCAAAACCCGCAGCCAATGATCCACCCTTGAAGAAGAAGAGAAGGGTGCTGAGGCTGTAAGAAGAAGAAGAAGAGGAGGATGAGGAGGATAGTCTGCCCATTTCTGTAGTTATACCTCTACCCAAAGCCAAATCACAAACCATCACTCCCACCTCATAGATGGATACTGTGAGGGTTAAGATAGAGGAAGAGGAGCAGCAGCAACTTTATGATGCTGAAATGCTTAAGTCAATTGACCAAGCATATGCTGCCTCTACCTCTATCATGAACATGAAGAAGGAAGCTCTGAGACTCTTCACTCTCAAACAAACCTTCCAATATGACAAAGAGAGAGTGAGGACTTGGCCTGATCCTAGGGTGGCTCACAGGATCATAAAGAAAGATATTCCTGTGAGGTACAAGAGCCAGATGAAGAGGATTGTAGATGAAGTAATCACAGTGGCTCTTGTAGTAACACCCTGGGAAATTGTGGATGAGTTCGAGAAAGCTTATAAGTCTAAGCAACCACCTGAAATGATGTTGGAGAACAGGATGGTTAGAAAAGGCTTAGTTTATAAGAAGCTTGAGAACTTCCGCAAAGATGAGCTCAACTTGTTGCTAGAAGGCAGACATCCAGATGAATTTGCATATAAGCAAATCACAACAGTTGAGCTCAAGAATGGCAAACAGGTCAAGTTTGTCTCAGAGATGTACGGCCGTGAAGGATTGTTCGATGGTGGGGCTGAAGACATGACCAAAGAAGAACAAATGATTTTCGTCCGAGCCTACACCAGAGAATCCTACAGGCTAGTACATGGGAGGTAGGTTTCATGGATGGGATAACAGCTCTGTGTCCAATTCCCCAAAACAGAGCTCCCATCCGTACTTAGCCAAACAAATACTAGAAACCTTCTCCCAGGCCAGTGCTTATCAGGGTCAACTTCTGATCTGATCCAGAAGGAAATAGACCAATCTTTATGCCAACAATAAGTGGGACAACAAATAATTAGAGGTTTTGGCTGCATTGGTTCAGGGGGAGTTTGTTGGACCAAAAGAACCAATGAGCCAAGATCAGGAAAACCTCTAAGTCCCACATGCCACTGCAACAACTGCTGAAGACTCCCATCAGCTGTTCTGACAAAGTCTGAAGATCAAAGTATGAAGATCAAAGAACTGAAGAACAACAGCTGAAGAATCTTAAAGTACTGAATACAAGTACTGAAGTCTGAAGTACTGATCATACAAGTACTGAAGACTTCAAGTACTGAAGACAAGAACTGAAGAATCAAAAGCTGAAGAACTGAAGAACTGAAGACCTTCTACTGAAGCACAAAGTCTGAAGACAAAGACTAAAGACAACAGCTGATGACATCTACTGAAGCCATCAGCTGTTACATCATCTGAAGCCAAGTCTGAAGAACAAGTGCTAAAGACTCAGAGTTTGTCACAACAGCTGAAGAAGTCTTCTTCAGTTGTTGTGATGGTTTTTCCCTTTCAATAGTTTTGTAATTTTATTTCAGTAGTTGTACAACAGATGAAGAGCTTGTTCTTCAGCTGTTATAGTATCAGTAGTTATAAACGACTGAAGAGTTTGTTCTTCAGTCGTTGTAGGATTTCAGTAGTTTACTTCTGTCAGTACTTGTAAAAGATAGGAACACTTTTGTAAGAAGATGTCAGCTGTTGACATCTTCAGTAGTTTTATGTTCCGACAGATGTAATTTTAATAATCTGTGATGTCAGAGAAAGGACATCACCACCATCCTTTTGCCGCCTATAAAAGGATGGTGAACCATGCTGTTTTAAATGCCGAAACGTGTTGAGCAATAGAACAATTAATTTTTTTTACAGAACTCTTTTCTTCTCTATGTTTGTGCTTTTAATTGCAATATCTTTTATGATCTTGCTATAATTGCTAATTAACGTGCTAAATCCGCTGCAAACCAATCTGATTGATCAAACGAGAGGCTGAGATCCTGTCAGCTTATCAGCAAACTTTGATGACATTTTTGCTATTTCATCATTTATTCTTTGTTTATAATTTTCTTCATTAATACTTTCTTCAAATTCAGTTAAAGTATTAATCTTGAGATTCTTTAATATATTTATTGAATCATTTAGAGTTTGAAGAATATTTTCTTCCGATTTTGTTTTAAAATCTGTTATTTTTGTGGTAATTGTATGCTTGGAGTAGCACTATATTCTTTTTTATTATTAACAATACTTTGTTTTTCTTTGAAGTGTGATAATATATTATCCATTTTTTAGCAATATCCTGCAATTGTTCTCCTATTATTATAAGGTATAAATTTGTATAATTTTGTGATTTTATTAGGTTATTTATATGAGAAATTGTTACTGCTAAGGTATCACCTTCCAGTAATTTTTGAAAAGCTTGATAACATCTTTCCTCTCCTTGTTTTTCTATTTTAAAACCAGTTGTTGGAGGGAAAACTTGAGTGCTTATTGTACCATTTATATTGTATTGTCTCTCTATTATCAAAATTATACTTTGAGTATATTTTTCAATAAACCAAGGGACAAAAGGTATGATCTTATTTTTTTCTGCTAAATCAGTATAAAATTTTTCACTAAAGAACTCTTTTTCTTTGCTATTGAAATTAGGAAAAAACCATTTCCTAAATAATTCCCATTTGGGGGTAAAAAATTTCTTCGAAATTGCATCTCTTAATAGAGATCCTGGAGTAAAATCTAATTTTTCTTTCATTAATCATGCAAAATTAAATTCTGATTCGGTTATTTCCGGATCAACTTGCTTAATTCCTCTGACTATATTATGAGAGTTTATTCTTA
This sequence comes from Flaveria linearis, assembly GCA_024085815.1. Classification (NCBI taxonomy): domain Eukaryota; kingdom Viridiplantae; phylum Streptophyta; class Magnoliopsida; order Asterales; family Asteraceae; genus Flaveria; species Flaveria linearis. The sequence goes on from CM044006.1 coordinate 10,805,110, forward strand.
ATTCATCTATTTTTCTTTCAGGAAATTCTTCCCTAATCTTAGAAGTAGATGCCCTAGAATGACTCCTAACAGTATAATCTACTGGTGAAATATAAAAGTGTGATGACACAGATTTAGATAGAGATGGTTCACTATTTGTTTTTATATTTTCAAATTGTATTTGTACTGAACCTTCTATTGTTTGTAAAATATTTATTGGATTATGATCCGTATATTGTTGTGACGGGGTAGCTTTATCTATCACCCAATTTTGTGGAAAGTTTATTTCTTCCCATTTTATTCTTCTTCTGGTAGTTATGTTTGATTTACCAAAATTAGTTTCTATCATTATTGTTTCATTTAATGGTTTATCTACCATCTTACATTGTGGATTTAACGTGAATAAAGGTTTATAATAAATTCTATAACAGATACATATTACCTCTGATCCTGGAGCATAATTGTATCCATGAGTCTTGACATTTAATGTCAAAGCATCTAATATATTTATATCTGACAGTGATAACTGCAAATTTGGATAAACATTAAAATATACCGGGCCATGGGCCAGGCTTGACTGAACAATTCCCATAAGGGATTGTTTCCAATCTAAGTTTCTAGCATCTCTAAGAGCTGCTATAAAACATTCTGGTAAGCCTTCTAATGTTACAGGCTTAAATGCTATTTGCACAAGACCTATATGAATAAATTTATAATCTTTTCTATATTTATTTAAATCTTTGTTTGATAATAATTTTATTATCATTTCATCCTTATTTAAAGAAAATGTTTCTTCAGTTGTTTTCACAACTTGTTTTAATCTTAATTTTTCAAAAGTGCCTAATTTATAAATTAGCTTGTAATCAATTTTTAGAATTGTCCATTTATTTAATAATTCTAAATTATGAGGGATATCATACTCCTCTTCTATACTGTTTTTAACAGTATCTTCTGATTTAAATATGTTCATAATGTATGAACAAGGTAAGTGTTAAAACATCCACATACGTTAACTTTCTTCTATATTATATTATATTATATTATATTATATTATATTATATTATATTATATTATATTATATTATATTATATTATATTATATTATATTATATTATATTATATTATATTATATTATATTATATTATATTATATTATATTATATTATATTATATTATATTATATTATATTATATTATATTATATTATATTATATTATATTATATTATATATATTATATTATATTATATTATATTATATTATATTATATTATATTATATTATATTATATTATATTATATTATATTATATTATATTATATTATATTATATTATATTATATTATATTATTATAATATATATTAAAGACATATGTCGGTTGCTACAGTGATTTGATAGATTTTTCCTTACTACAGTGATTTGGCAAATTTTTCCTTTTTCCCAACCTTCTCCTTCATCACCACCATTAACACACAATTCCTCTTCCACCTAAACCCACCTCTTATTACTCATTTGAAACGAAGTCGGAAAAAAACTAACAATCTGCTTCACCAGAGTAGATTCCGGCCACCGGAGGAACCACGCGGCGGTTGTCATCTCCGACCCTCTTCCGGTACGTTGTCGCCGTTGTTGTTGTCTTCTTATGTTTTCTCTTTTACTCTCTCTCTCTTTGCAAGTTTGCTTCCGATTTTCCATGGAGTTGAACTTCTATTTGGGTTTTCGGTTGTTGCATGTGTTTGGATTTTGTTGGTTTGGGTGACCCTGTGTGATTCACCACAACCTGATAGAAATAGTGGTGGATTCAATATTCAGGAGGTTATGGTATAAACATCAGATAACCGATTATACTAACCTAAGGAGTGACAGAATACATCCCAGATGCTTAAGGATTTTCCATCTTCAAGATATGCTCCTTCAACCTGTAAAACTTCACAGGTTAATTAAGTGATAATTAAAGAGCTATAAAAATGAGCAAGAACATGGAAGATCCACTTGATAAGCAGAAGTGGCTGTTCCGAAGAGAAACCCGGGTGGAAAATTGGATCTTTTGATTTGGGTCTCTTTGTTTTCTTCAAGTATGAGTCCCCATCGCCATTGTTGGATGCTTCAAGAAGTGCTGCAGGTGCAGAAATGAGAAAGATGAAAAGAGAAAGGGTGGGAATTTGCAGTTTCATAATAGAACGTCAGCCTTTATGTCCTCTATGTTATGTTGACCACTTAATATAGTTATTATATATAAAGCCACTAAAGATATTGAATTAGAGCCTTTTTGTAAATATTTTGATTTTATAGCGGATAGCTCTTGGCATATATTTTTCTTCTGTTTTAGATCTTTTAATATTACCAACGCCAACGGTGAACTTTTAATAATTAGAAGTTTAGAACTTGCTTTCCATCGAACTTAGGATTATTAATTCTATAGTGTATGAATTTGGCGTACAAATAATATATATATATTATAATTATAATATATATTAAAGACATATGATTCTGGCCACCGGAGGAACCACGCGGCGGTTGTCATCTCCGACCCTCTTCCGCTGCGTTGTCGCCGTTGTTGTTGTCTTCTTATATCTTTTAAAGATAGCTGTTTTTTTGGTGTTTTGTGCTTTGCCTAATTAAAGAAACATGTTCATTTTTGTGGTATGTGTTTTGTGTTGTTATTGGCAGATCATTGCGGCCTTAGTGGTATCCTTCTGTCGCCTTTCAGGTATGTTACATTGTTATATTTATATTTAACGTTAACTTTGAAGAAGATTTAATTTTAAGATAGATTTGACAAATGTGTGGTGGTTAGTATGTATGTGTGCTTTGGTTATAGTAGGTACCTTAGTATTGTTGCATGCTGCTTAGATAGAATGTTGTGCTGTGACATTGATTTTGTACTTTTATTTTTATTCATAATCTATGGCTTTGATGTTGTTGTTAGTGCTGTGTTTATCTTTATCGATAGCGTAGTGATAGTGTAGCATATGCTTAGTTATCTGGGGTATTGTATATGGCTTTTGCTCATAGTCTGAAGAGAAGGAAGGAGTTGCCTTCCTCCTCTAACATACCTTTAAATGCTATAGGCGGCAGTGTAGACGTGCATCATGCTATTGCTCATGAGCGTAATAGTGAATCCTTTAGGTTACCTTCGTCGTCTGATGAAATTGTAGATGCCTCAACTTCGTCTCTCGCTTATACGTCTGAACCTTACGTGTATGTCGATTCTGGTGATTGGGACTTTGTGTGTGAGTTTTGTGGAGCTAATTTCTGGTCTGCTGAGCGTGTTAGTAACGTCGCACGGAGTCGTGCTCCTCGATATAATCAATGCTGTAGGGCTGGTCGTGTGCGTGTTCGCCTACCTCAAGATCCACCGGCGATTGTTAAAGAAGTTTATCAATGTTCTGATTTTCTTGATAGTATTCGCGCTTATAATTCGATTTTTTCTATGACGTCTTTTGGAACTACTGTGGATAACTCGATTAATAGAGGTACTGGTCCTTATGTGTTTTGGGTTGAGGGCCAGATCTACCATTGGATTGGCACGTTATGTCCTCCGCCGAATGAGAGGCCACGTTTCTTACAAATGTATGTATACGACACTAATCGTGAGCTTTCCAATAGGATGCATTTATTCGGGGGTGACGACTATTTGCGCATTCGTGTTGAAACTGTAGAACTTCTAATGTCTCTGTTGGAAAATCTTAATTCTTTAGTAAAGCTTTTTCGTTCCGCTAGAGATCTTTGCGTTCAAGAAACAGTTCCTAACTTTTCTATTAAACTTTTTGGTTCAGTCAATGAGCACTCTTATGATAGTCCAGCAACTGGTACGATTGGGGTGATTGTGCTTGATAATATTTCGACTGCAGATGATTTTGACATTGTTATTCATTCAAAGAGTGGTAATCCTTAACGTGTCAATAAACTACATCCTCTTTACATGTCATTACAATACCCGTTGTTATTCTTGCATGGAGAAAGTGGATGGTCACCTCATCTTACGCTAACTCATGATGAAGCAGGTGGTAGCAGTAAGTTGTCCATGAACATGTACTACAGCTATCTGCTTCATGATCGACGTGGAGTGTACTCTTTGCTACTTAATGGAGGTCGCCTTTTTCAACAATTTTTGGTCGATGCTTACATTTGTATTGAACAAAGCCGTTTGGACTACATAAAATCTCATCATAATTTATTTAGAACTGAATTTCGTCAAGGCATTCACGATGCTTTATTAAGGGGTGACACTGAGGGTCGTTCCATTGGAAAGCGTGTTGTGTTGCCGGCTTCGTTTACCGGTGGTCCACGTTATATGTATAAACATTACCAGGATGCGCTCGCGATATGTCGAGTGCATGGGAACCCACAGTATTTTATTACGTTCACATGTAATGTTAAATGGCCTGAGATAACGAGGTATTTTGCTTCCCGCTCTCCATTGAAACCTCAAGATAGGCCTGATATTGTTGCTAGGATTTTCCGAATCAAAGTCAAAGAAATGCTTGATTTTTTGAGACTAGAACGACCTTTTGGTAAGGTTATTGCCGACTTATACACAATTGAGTTTCAAAAAAGAGGCCTTCCTCATTGTCATATGCTTTTATGGGTTACAGAGGCATTTCGAATTCGTGATAGCAGTCATGTTGATAAATATATATCTGCTGAAATACCGGATGCTATATCGTCACCTGCGCTTCATAAAATCGTCACTAATTCGATGATGCATGGACCATGTGGTCTAGCCAAGCCTAATGCTCCATGTATGGCTAATGGAAAGTGCACAAAAAAATTTCCAAAGCCTTATGGAGATAACACGACATTTGACAAAAATGGCTATGTGCATTATAAAAGGCGCCTGGATTCTAGGACTACAAGTAAGGGAGGAATCTTGCTAGATAATTCTTATGTAGTTCCATACAATAAAGATCTTTGCTTGTGCTTTCAAGCTCACATCAATGTTGAATACTGTGGTTGGAACATGGTTATCAAGTATCTATTCAAGTATATATCCAAAGGCGCCGATCGAATTAGATTTTCTATCACCCAGTCTGATGAGCAACAACATGAAGTCACCACCAGCAAACACGCGCCTATAGATGAGGTGAGGACTTACGTTGACGGTCGTTTTATATGTCCACATGAAGCAGCTTGGAGAATTTTAGATTTTCCGATTCACCACAGAAATCCTGCTGTTCAAGTTTTAGCTGTGCATTTGGAGAATATGCAAAATGTTAATTTCAAGGACAATCACCATTTGCAAGAGATTGTAGACAATTTGCTGGCAAAAGGACTACATTGACGGAGTGGTTAGCAAATAATAAAGCCGACACAACAGGTAGGCATCTTAGATATATAGATTATCTTTCACAATACAGATGGGATACCCACAGGAAGCGATGGCTTTGTAGAGTTAGAGACAACAACCCTACTGTCGGAAGGCTTATTTATGTTCATCCTACGTGTGGAGAGTTATTCTATCTACGTATGTTGCTAGGTTGCCAGTCAGGATGCACAAGTTTTGAGGACATCAGGACTGTGGCTGGTGCTATCTTTTCTACTTATCGATCTGCATGTGAAAGATTAGGATTGCTGAAAGATGACAATGAGTGGTCTCAAGCATTTGACGAGGCCGCTGCATGGGCCAGTGCTTCTGAGTTAAGGTCTCTTTTTACTCATATGTTGCTGTATTGTGAGATTTCGAATCCAATCAACTTGTGGAATCGACTATGGCATCGTATGATCGACGATGTTACACGTCGATTAGGTGTTTTCCAAAATTGCTCCGAAGCTCATGTTGCAGATGACGATGTTCAGCAATACGTATTGTATGAGATTGAACTCATGTTAAACTCAAGCGCAACTGCTTCGTCACTTGCAGATTATGGGTTACCTATGCCAAGAGCAGATTTGCTTGAAACACTTAGGAATAGGCTTCTAATGGAAGAAAAAAATTACGATAGACAAAAAATAGCTGTCGAACATGCGCGCCAAAAAAGTAGTCTTTATGGAAAACAATTACATGTGTACGAAAATGTTATCAATTCAATTGATGATAACATGCAAATTCTGCTGTTTGTCTACGGTCATGGTGGAACGGGGAAAACTTTCTTGTGGACGACTATCATCAATGCACTACGATCTGAAGGAAAGATAGTTCTCGCAGTTGCAGCGTCAGGTATTGCGTATCTACTCATGCCTTCCGGTAGAACAGCGCATTCACGCTTTAAAATACCTTTAGAGATAACAGAGGAGAGCATTTTCCATGTTAAGAAAAGCACCCAACTTGCAAAACTTTTGATTGAAACTTCACTTATAGTTTGGGATGAGGCTCCGATGAATGATAGAAGATGTTTTGAAGCATTAGATAGAACTCTTAGGGATCTACTAGATAATGCTAACAACCTTTTTGGTGGAAAATCTATGCTACTAGGAGGTGATTTTAGACAAACGTTACCTGTAAAACGTAAGGCAAGTAAGCAAGATATCCTAGCATCTTCATTGCCCAGATCATACATGTGGGACATGTTTAAGATTGTTAGACTAACAGAAAACATGCGTTTACGTCATGCTCAACTTAACAGATCTGATGTTAGCGAAATTGCATCTTTTGCATCTTGGCTGCTAGATGTAGGAAACGGCTCAAATGGCACACTAGATAAAGATTGCCCTAGAAATTCAAAGCTTATTAAAATCCCTAAAAAGTTTTTAATACCTCATGGCGATGATGGTTTACATAACCTCATACACTTCATATATGATAGGGAGTCACTTGAAAGTCCCACAGCAGCAAATCTTTTTCAAAAAGCAATCGTTTGCCCAAAAAATGAAACTGCTAACTTGGTCAATGCCATTGTCTTGGGCATGTCTTCTGATGATTGTAGCGTCTACTTAAGCACGGACTCCATTGTACCTGATGCCAAAAATCGAGGTGATTTAGAGCTACTATACCCAGTTGAATACCTGAATGAATTGGACTTTAACGGATTACCACCGCATAGACTTAATCTTAAAGTGAAAGCACCCATCATCTTGCTGCGTAACATAAATCAAAGCGCTGGTTTATGCAATGGAACACGTTTAATTATAACGCAGCTACTTCCGAGGGTTTTAGAGGCACAGGTTATTACTGGTATCGCAGCTGGTCACAGAGTCTACATACATAGAATAATTTTGAGTCACACTGATCCCCAACTTCCTTTTGTGTTCAAAAGAAAACAGTTCCCTATTAAATTATGGTATGCAATGACTATCAATAAAATTCAGGGACAGTCTTTAAATAAGATAGGAGTTTACTTGCCTCAGCCTATTTTTGGTCATGGACAACTGTATGTAGCGTTCTCTAGATCAACTTCACCCGACGCCTTAAAAGTTTATATAGAGCCCTCTGAAAATACACCTCCTAATGTAACAAAAATATAGTGTATTCAGACTTTTTGGCTGAAATTGATCGCAGACAACAAAGCTAAAATGCCGGTTCAACGAATATCATCTCTCAGTCCTAGATGTAGCACAGAATCAATTGAAGTTAGAATCATAAAGAAATGGAAGATGTATCTAAGTCCTGAACTCCACTTATTGTTTGTTGATGAACATGTAAGCAGCGTTTTTATAATAACTACTTCGACATATTTATTCCTACAAAATCATTTAGTATGACACAAATTCATAATGTAGGGTGATGCTATAGAGGCAACTACAGATGCGCACAGCGCAACACATTTCAATGAGATTATCAGACCAAAATCTTGCTATAAAATCACGGGTTTTGTTTGCGTTGAGCGAAGAACATCAGGTAATGTTGTGGATCGCAACGCAATAATTCTTTTTGGGAGATCTACAACAATAGCACCCATTGAAAACAACGTTATACCATACTACTACTTTGCATTTGCCCCATACACAGAACTAGAGAAACGTTTGTTAGACAAAAACAAACTTCTAACAGGTTTTCTGTTTACCACGTTTTTGGTTTATCATGCATGACTTTAATACTCACCCACTAACTCATATTCCAACTATATTTCAGATTTCATTGGGCGTTATATTAATACGAAAGAGGTAGCGGGACACAGCAGAAAAGGTCCACTACTTATTCGTCTCCAACATGAGAGGTACAACCCTTACTTTGATGTATATAATTACAGTAACCATCAGAACACTAATTGCATTTATATACCCATACAGTGGTAAACTCATTGACGTCGCACTGTGGGAAGAGATAGCGAAAACGTTCAACCAGTCTACTGTTGAAACAGACCCAGAACCAGCAATCATTGCAGCTACATCTTTGAAAGTCTCAACGTTTGGAGGTATCACATCGAAATCATAGATTTACATTACTTTAGTTTCTTTGTTTCTACCCGATTTCAGTTAATAAACCTGTTATATTCGAATCTACATAGTTTTAAAGATGAACTTTAAATAACGCTATTTGATACTAATCAAATTTCTGAAATTTCATAAAAATTCAAAGTTTAAACCACATCGCTCTTCGAACAAACAAAAGAACATAAGCAACACACAAAGTATGTATTTTTTATTATAGTTTAGAATATATTATTGTATAGAAAAGGTTTTGTATGTTTGTTTGAAGAGTTATATGGTTTAAACTTCTAGAGCTTTCTGTTTTTGGGTTTAAGTAAGAATCAGATCTTTAAATCTAGTGATTGATTCAAAGTTATGAAAAAAAATTGAATCTGATTATCAAGAACAAAAAAGAATTTTTCAACCACTACTTTAATGATAATAATAGGTTGTTCTCCATATATTGCTTGACATGGATTATCATTTCTCGCCTTTTGATTCAATGACTGAAAATCTTAACCCATATATCGCTTGAAATCTACATGACTTATGTTCTTTGTTTTCTTCTTCCTCTTATGGTCTGCAATATTTGTTGATGTATAAATGAACATAGTACAGATTAAAAAGAAAATTACATTCCAATAGCATATGATCTACGACCACATATTTTCTAAACTCTCAACCTTCTTCAACCATTATATGCAGGTGCTTTGCAGCTAGCTTCCACTTCTGCAACCGAAGTTTACATCAATCCATGCATAGCTCAACTACCAACCCTGATTCAAAGGTATAACAAAGATTACAACTTTTATCACTTGTACTAGAGGTTATAACTAAACATACCTATGTAAAATAAAAATCAGGTTCAAGCACCTGCCAACATCTGAAGTAGCTTCTCCTCAAAAAAGAAACACATTTGCTGAATCAAACCTTACATTGCTTTCTGAAGTTCTGGATCAACTGCAACAGACAAAAAAAGTAAAGTCTATCTGCAATAAACTACAATTACCTAACATCACTGTTTAGGCATGCCCTAACTATATATAATACAGCACGAAACATCTTACACATGTCTAGCAAGAATAGCATAGATTGAAGGTAGTTGGTGCTATGAATCATGTACAAAGTGCACACACAAAGCGTACCAAAGCGGTCACAAATACTACTGCCCTGCTCATGGATTTCAAGATGAACACTCATACCGGTATCTTAAACTTAAGAATAAAAGAATTTAAACAACAACATTTTAATCAAATTACTTCTGCATTTGCAGTTATCGATTTACTGCAACAATTGCTAATGACAGCTGCACAGCAGATGCAGTCTTTTTTTATGGCGTTGTAACAACACTAGTGGGCAAATCTTGCTACGATACGGTAACCTCTCAAACCGACAAAGACCCAAAGCAATTACCACAAGAGATAGAAAATTTGATTAACAAGCCATATATCTTCGAAATCCAAGTAAAGAACGATAGACAAACTGAGGCAATTACAGTCAACAATGCCTACGAGGCACCACCATCCACATCAGAGCCAGCCACCTCATCTTCAACTGCACTAGCAACCCCATCCGTTAAAATCCCAAAAAGAGCCCGCCAACAAGGTATAAAAAACCAACTTTACAAAACAAAACTAAATGCTTCAACTCAAAAACAACAACATAACATCCTTTGCAGATGCACATGCTAGGCAAAAGCAAAAAACCAAAGAACAATAGCAGCATATCGGGGACTCACTTTTGTAGCAGAAGGCTTAACATATGCATCGGCAACTAGCAGCAGCAGTAACCTACTTCGAAAGACAATAGCCTTCTGCCTATTTTGGAAGAAACAAACCTTTTGCCGACACTTGATCATTTTAGTTAGCTTGGGTCTGGGTCTGTTTCAACATGAGAAATATAACCCTTACTTTAAGGTATATAATTACTCTAAAGTATAATCTTTTATTAGTAAATATGAATGATCAATCACTAAGCGCGTCCTTCGCAGCGATCAGGTCCAGCTTTTGCAAGGCCAACCCCAACAACAGGAAAGCTCGCAACTATCAGCTTTATCTTTTGCAATGCCAAACACAACAAAAAGATAGCTCCCAGCAGCCAATTAACACTCTACTGTACATAACTAACAAACACATGATGTTCTCCGTTTGGTGAAGATTTACTCCTATGCTAAAAGTCTTTGTTATGTATTATAACTACTACAATCTCTCTTGCGGTCCAAAAACAAGCAAAACTTTGGTTTATTATCTGCTATGTCGCTTACTAAAATAATATACTCAAACACGAACAGCCGCAGCAAAGCGCGACATATATTCCTAGTTTACATTAAATAGATAAGACTTGCACATTAGTTTGTGTAACTTCCCAGAAAATTTATGATATTTAATTAATCGTATTATTTTATATGATGCGAACTTATTTTAGTTTAAGATATAAACAAAGTTTGTGTAACAACTCATATAAATCATACCAAGATATTGTACGTTTTTTTCCTCGATGGGTTAACCATTCAGAAACTCACGATTTTTATTTTCACTCGACGAGTTGCTCGAACAAGCAAAAAATGTCTTTGTAGTGGGGCTGTTCAAAAAGCTCGATGCTCGAAATTCGTTCAAACTCGTTCAAAAAATGCTTGGAATTTTGCTCGTTCGATTTCGGCTCGGTTTTAAAACAAACCGAGCGGCTCGGTTCGATTTTAAAACGAACCAAGCACGAGCAAAGGTAAGCTCGCTCGGCGCTCGTTCGGTTTCACTCGAATTATTTTTTAATTTAGTTTTTGTATATTATATATGTTAATTTATTTAATTGTATTTCTATTTTATTTATTCAATAAAAAAACAAAAACCTTAATCATAACTAGTTTAAGTTAATTGGTCAATTAAGCTAAGTTGAGGGGGGTGTTTAGTAATTATCTAAAATATATATACATATTTTATGAAACCATAACCCTAAGCCCCCACTTCCGTCAACCACCATCTTCCGAACCTCTCCTTCATTTGCGAACTACCCCAGCAGTGAGCCTGCTGCCATCGTGCCTCTCGTTTCTGAAGTTGACAGCCCCTCCCCCGCCATGCAAACTAGCTGCAACCAAGATCCCCGTAACCCGTTTGAAGGTTAGACTCGTAATCGTTTGTTGTCATTTCGTTCTGTTGTTCCGGTCATGTTCAGGTTCTGTTGACGAAACATGTGTGTGGCTACTTTAATGTGTATGTATGTACGAATTCGATGCATGTGCATGGCGGTGTATGCATGGGTGTGTACTCTGTGTGTGCGTGGGTGTGTATTCGAACCGAGCGAAACCGAGCAAAACCGAGCGCTCGGTTGTAAACCGAACCGAGTTCGAGCAAGATGTTTGCGCTCGAATTTGTAAATTCGAACCGAACCGAGCGGCTCGGTTAGAAAACGAACATAGTTTGAGTGAGCCTGCGTTCGGTTCGGTTTGATTCGTGAACAACCCTACTTCGTAGAGGAGGTTTTCACCTCCTTACAAGGAAGGTTTTGTTCTTCTCACTCAACCAATGTGGGATTTACATCTCCACCCCCTTTATGGAGCCTAGCGTTCTTGTTGGCACACCGATCTGTCTTTGGCTCTAACTCCATCTATAAGAGTCCACACAAACCGTCTAAGATATTGTTCGCTTTACAGCTGATGGGTTACCCATACAGAAATTCATGGTTTTGTTTCACCCGACGAGTTGCTCGCTCACGCAAAACGCTTTTTTGTAGAGAAGGTTTTCACCAATTATAAGAAAAGCTTCGTTCTCCCCTCAACTAATGTGGAACTTACATCTGCACCCCCGACGCAAGAGCTAATCAAGAGTAGAAGAACATTACATGATAATTTTGTTGATTCTTGATGAATAACATCAAGAATATGAACAAACAAGAATAAAATCATCAAAATAAACGGTTTTCTTAAATCGGGGAATGTGTAGATGATCAGGCTTTGCATAAGAATCAACCTTGAATGCTAGAACAACATCAAAATCAAAGGAATTTATGATGATCAATTGGAATGAAAATAATTCAATTGATCACCATCTAATCAATTTTGACAAGAATGAAAAGTAGTAGAAGCATTGTAGTAGACAATCACATTGGTTGTTGACTTTATCTAGTTAGATATAATCCGTTATGATTTCTAATTTCTTGTGTTTTAACTTTCTTATCTTGATTGAAATAAAAAATTTGTTTTGCAATGCAAAGAAATGTTTTTAAAATTACTCAATGCAAGCATTATCGGGTATAATCCAATCAAAGTTAGATGTTTTTTTGTTTTTCACAAGTAAAAAGGATGGCTATAATAAAGTAAAAAAAGGTTGGTTCAACAACCTTATACCCTAACATGTCTTGGTTTGATATAGTTTTTAGGTGCTCAATCTTTTCATATTGAACATTGTATTTGTCTACATAGGTTTTTGCTATTGCTAGATCATCCTATGCAAACTTCAATCTTACCAAGAGATCATCCATCTAGGTCTTTTAGTTGGTTTGCTCATGTTTTAATTACAAAACAACTTTCCCTAACTATTTTATCCTTTTCTTTTGAGCTTGATCAGTTTCTTAAAATCAGTATTAAAAATGTTGATTAATTCAGCATTATTCATCAGATCAAGATTGTGATTCCTATACTTGTTTACCTTGCAATGAATTTAGGGGTATAGTATGGTTCAGAAGTTACTTGATATGAAGAAACTAAATTCCTACTATTAATGCATTGTTAATTGGTGATATATCTTATATCTTAAAGCTTCAGTCAATGGTGTCTTCATCTGATGCCATAGAAGCAATGTGTCTTTGTGTAGCAAAAGATGCTAGAGACTTGTAGCTTGATTGTGGTTTCAAGTTGGAGATGCTTGGTGGTGATGGATTAGACTTGGGTGTTTTATATTCATTTGGAAAGTGCCCTATTTGTTTATAGTTGTAACATTTGACCTTGTTTTTTTATTTCAAAACTTGATCTCTTTTGCCTTTGAAACTTCCTATCCGTTTTTTGTTGAAACTTTTTAGCCCTTAAAGAGATCATGACTATCTGATAGTTAATATCAAGTTCTTTAAGATGAGCTGGATGAATACACTCCATATTTTTTTTCTGAAAGTTGAAAGAAGTTCGCATGTTTAGACATAAATGCTAATTTTGAAAAGTTTGAAGTGGGGGTTGAAGTTCTTGAAGGTTGATTCCAACTGCCAAATAGTAAACAAGGGGTGTTTCAACAGTTAGTGATTTAGGATAGGTAATTATCAAAACTTGATGACTGACCATTGGAATTTAATGAGGTTAATAGGATTAATAGAGTTCATGAATAGGAGCTAGAAGGTTGAAGACCTTGTAGTGTTTGATCTTTCACTTGACCTGCCAAGAGATTCACCATTAACATCCATCTCTAAATAGTGAGCATTCAAAATACCATACAGCTCTACTATGCTCATAGTCTTCTGATTCTCAATTCTTCTAATGGACATAGTGTAGACTGTCCATGTTTTTATAAAGACCTTAAAAACTTTCTAAGAATGTCACCATTCTCAATTGTCACGCCAGATTCATTTAAAGAGTCTAGGGTTTAACATATCTAGGGTATGTTGCTATAATTGTTTTACCTCTAATGAAAACAAAGTTTTCAAACTTTTGTTTCAATGCATCTCTTTTGTTCTCTTTCATGTATTTGAGTTCCCTTATATCTTGTCTTTAAATCTTCCCATGATTTTTTAGCAGTAATAAACTTCTTAAAGCTATAAATGATGTTGTTTAAAATTCTCATTATGGATCAGCTATAGAGCCTTGGAATCCACCTCCATCTTCTTTAGATAGTCATTAAAATACTTTCCGGTGTCTTTAGAATCATCCCACCTTCTTCACCAGCTACCTTGACCGTAGTTCATATGGACCATTTAGAGTAGAGAGCCATAGTTTTTGATCATGATTTCTAAAAATATCTTCCATTTTGATCTTCCAAAAGTGTCATAATCATTATTAGTGAACATAGGAGGTTTATTTTAGTATTATTTTCCATGTCATGCTTGGTTGACATAGCTACACCAACCATATTATAAGTGTTTGAGTGTTTGAGAGGATTGATTTATAGAAAACAAGTTATTTGTTGAAAGAAACTTCAAACAAATCAAGAGCCATAGTTCTGATACCATTTGTTGGATCAGATTGAACAAGAACTTTTATAAATCAGTAGATAATATATGTAGAATCTCTATTAACTACTTATAACAAACACGTAGATTGCAATACTTCAATGGAAATAATACAAGGAAATTCTTGGAAAGTAGTTACTTGATATATTGAACTTATTACAAGAGAGAAATAATAGCAAAACAAGTGTGTAAACCAGGTGGCCTCAAAACTATACAAGTGTGAGGTATTTGTACTATAAAAACTAAATACTATAACAAATCTTGAAAGTCTATTCTAGATTTAGGATCAATGGCATGCTATAGCCATTGATTTACACATTATGGCATACCAAGAATGTGTAATTTTATTGGTTACAAGAAACTGTACAACATAGACAGGAAATCAGCATAACAGATCTTTGGCAGTTGCATTGTCATGATAACACCACTACTCTTCAGCACTAACATCTTTGTCTACAAAGTAGTGAATCAGCACATACAACTAATGGTTGGTAGATACAATATGTATGTTGATTCATAGTTGATCGGCAATTGTTTTGGCAAATAAAGTCTTCATCATGTAGACTTATCTTCGGCACTTGGACTAGTTCAACAGAAGTTGTTAGCACTTAGTGTGTGGTAGCTTCACCATTACTATGCTAACAGTGTGTATTTACTTGATCACATTACCATGATTATAGCAAAGGGGGTGGCGGTGAAAGTGGAAGACTCTACAATAGTCGAGTGGTCATCTTCATAGTTTTGGTAAATTTCTCACACTTTTTTCTCTAAAATCGTATTATTTAAAATCAAACAAGCATACATAAATTTTTTTCCCGTCCCAAACATGTGCTAAATTGCCCATCATACGCTATCTTTTAGGTTTGAATGCCCTCTTCATATCATTTTTCACTGATTCTGAGATTTTTTAAAATAGCAACGTTTATTATTATTAAGGACCTACAAATGATTTGACAAATATAGCATATTCTGGATTCATTGATAGGATAGTTCACATGCTTGTGCTCTGTTCTATGAAAATGAAGACCTGAGTGCAACTAGGTCAATGATATCATTGAAAATAGGTGATTTATTTAAAACATTATTATCATTGTTTGATCCCACAACACAAAAGAATGTATGTCAAATCTAAATATCATGTGATGCCACAACTTCAAGTAATATTGTTTGGTGTGGATGGTCACGTTGTTGTTGCTAACCTTGCCAAGCAATGAGACAATTTACCCATTTTTATTAATGTTTTGCAATCGATATTAGCAAGCATCGTAGAAAAACGTATACGAATTCATACACCTTGTATAAATGTTACTCCATGAAAGTCTCTCAAATATCTCTTGTAGTAGTGAAGAATCACACATCTACAATAACTAGTTGTACCCACCGACACATGTTACGCGTGTGGTGGACGAACAAAACAGATATTGATCACGTTTTAGTTAGACTCAGAACCGATGTTCGGTTGCGGCTGCTTATCCTAAACGGTAGCCGCGCCTTAACAACCGACTCAGGGCCCGAGAGGACGGTGTTCCTGCTCATGAGCTACCTTCGTGACACTCACGCCCACCCACTTAGATGGTATAAAACGCCACCTCAAAGTTAAAAAAAATGTAAATGATTATAGTTTAAAAAACTAAATTTAAAACTTTGTGCCTATCTTGAATCAAAAAGTATATTATTAAAGGATGCCTAAAGTGTGTCTTTATGAGTTCTCTCTTTTGTTCTTTTAAATCTAAAGCCTATACAATAACTATAATACCCATAAATAAAATAATAATAATAATAATAATAATAAGAGTAAATTACCATTTGCATCCCTGACATTTGTCCATTTTAACCACTTGCATCCCTGCAGTTTCAAAATTGCCATCCGCCCCCTAACGTTTCGTGTTATCTTCATTTGAGTCTATACGTTTCATTTTTATCTCCATTTTAGTCCAGATGACTTAACACTGTTAGTTTTCCAGTTAAATTATTATTAAAAAGACGGAATTGCCCTTACAATTAAATAATAACATAAAAAACCTTTGTGGGTCTTATCCATCTTTTTTTGAAAATGGGTCCTATCCATCTAACATCTTCTTCTTCAAATCACCACCACCCCAACCAACCCCATCGCCAGCCGCATCAACACCATCACCACAGCAGTCGGTTTCAACGTAACACTGAAATCGCCACCGCAGATCACCACCATCCACCAGGGAGCCACCGCCACTCCGCCTGAAGTAAACCACCACCATCGTAACGCTGCCAGATCTGACCGGAGAGATCGAAGGGATGGCTTCTCCGGAAGTCGATTCCCGCCTCATCAACACCGTCTTACTCCCAGCTGCGGAGGGAGACGTTGAGCGTCGAGAAGTTCGCCGGAATAGTCCCGGTGCCGGTGGCGGCGATGATCGCCGGCTCCGCCTGCTGCAACAGCCACTCAATCGTTTCACCATCGGAAGAAGCTCCGGCGTCTTTAAACTGTTTATGCGACGGTGATGACGACGATCCAACATTTGTTTCCCCTTGATTCTGATTATCGTCTTTAAACAAATCTTCTCTATACCTTTTCCTCATGTAGTTATCGGAAGATTCACCACCACCGGTGGAAATTGCGTCGGCGATTTGGTCGGCGGTGAGGATATTATTATGGTTTTGAGTGTGGTGATGGTGGTGGAACCCTAACATTTGAGAAAACCCTTCTTCAAACGGGTGGTGTGCGAGGGCTAACGCACCGTGAAACTGGTGTGGCGCCGCCTTGGACGGCGGAGCTGAGAGGGTGGCGCCGGAGCTGCGGAGGGAGACGTTGAGCGTCGAGAAGTTCGCCGGAATAGTCCCGGTGCCGGTGGCGGCGATGATCGCCGGCTCCGCCTGCTGCAACAGCCACTCAATCGTTTCACCATCGGATTTATGCCCCAATTCTCGCGTCAACTGGAAAACCCTAGCGGCACAAGTCGCCGGCATTCGAATTCTCCGGCCACGGCCGTCGACCTTCGTGTGGCGGTCCTTCGTTGACCTCTTCGGCGGCACGGTTGTCACCCTTTTTGGGTGAGGAGAGAAGAGATAGAGAGAGGAGATAGAGAGAGGAGATAGAGAGAGGAGACAGAGAGAGGAGACAGAGAGAGGAGATAGAGAGAGAAGGTAGAAGGGTGGGATAGGATAGGGTATTTTATTAATTATTAAGGGGCAATTTAGTCATTTCACACAGAGTTAACTGAATAATTTAACGGAGTTAGTCATTTGGATTCAAACGAGGACAAAATTAAAACGTTAGGGGGCGAATCAAGACTTTGAAACTATAGGGATGCAAGTGGTTAAAATGGAAAAACGTCAGGGATGCAAATGGTAATTTACTCTAATAATAATAATAATAATAATAATAATAATAATAATAATAATAATAATAATAAAAGTTCAGGGGGTTAGTTGCCATTTTGAAAACTTAATTAATAAGTTTGTACACCAAATAACAAAAGTTTAAAACCATAGGGACTAATTTTGTAAAATTGGAAAAACTCTCTGTCTCTTTTCCCCGTCGGCCACCCCTCGTCCGACCACTTCACCGGCGGCTCCGGCGACCCCCCAACCAACCATTTTATTCGATTTCAGTTTAATCAATTGTTCCCGACACCTTCGAGTGGGGATTCGAACATTGTACCCCACATCAATTCGATGATTAGAGTCGGTTTAGTGGGATTTAACTTTCGGTCGCTTTACACCTCCATTGTCGCGCACTCAACCAACAATAATGAAATTAACTTAATATATACAATCACCTACCTAATCCTAAACGAATGCTGCTTTCAATTTCGATTAAAACACACCCAAGCACCCCGTCAATCACCATCTTCGTCGCGGACCTGCAACTGGGTCGAACGCATTCTTCCGGACCTCGAAACCTCGAATTGATAGAGGGCTTTGCTTCGTACACGTTTATTAAAGCTCCACACCAAGTTAATTGAATTATGATCACCATTTGAACCGAAATCAGAATCCACGTTAGTCGCGGCTTGTGCTTCGAGTGTTCATCTTCAATTCGAAACGATATCAGGTAATTAAAGGTGTCTTCTTACTCGATTTTAGTCTAGGAATGAAAGCCCCAACATTGATTTGGCTATTAACATCGATTTGATGTTCAATTGAATCGAAATCGTCTCTAGGGTTTATACGGTTTGGAATTTGGGCATTTTGGATTCGGGATTGGTTAACAGGTAAGTGAACACACCTATTAGCTCGATTTTAGATGGGGATTAAAAGCCCTAAACTTCCGTTGATTAACGTACCTGTTTGGATGTTCAATTTTGGGTAAATCAATTCTAGGGTTTATGATTGGAAATTGGGGATTTTTGGTTCGGGATGGGTTAAAGGAAATTAAAACCAAGACAGGCTAGGCACAGGCGCCCTAGCCTGCTGGTTAAAGCGGAAGAGGGATGGGCAGGAGGTCACGGGTTTGAACCCGAGCCCCTGCCATATTTTTTTTAAAGCCTTATTTAGCCTTTAAAAATTATGTAAAAATTTCTAAAAATCATAAAAATTCTATTATAAACTCTGTTCATTTTTTTAAATCATCAACCTTATTTCTGTAATTTTCTTTAAGTTTAAAACCTTTATAAAACAATATAACGAAGGCATTTAGTTTAATTATTTTTATGGATTTCTGTTAAATAAATGGTAAAAATCTAATTAAATATAAAACTTCTTTTATAGAAGTACCTAATTAATTTCTGTAAATTAGTTTGTTAAAAAAACCTTAACAATTTATATTTATATTATTAACAAACGTTATAAATAGTTTATTTTGTTTAAAAATAAACTGTAAACAATTGATTTAGGCCCGTATTTTACAGCCAACTTACAGAGGCCATAACTTCTTCATAACAGATTCAAATCAGTTAAACCTTATGTCCATGATGAAGTTCGTCGAAAAACAAATCTGTTGATATATAAAACATCGAAAAACTAATTCGTTTAGACCTCCAAATAGTCGTTTTCGTAACAGATAGCAGTTCTGCGCAGCTGTAAAGATCCACGTTTTTCTCATATTTCGGTAATCCAAATCAGAAACTTTTCTAAATGAAAGTTGTTTAGAAATCACTATTCTAGTAAACTGGAGATTTTCAGAATTTTTAAACGTCGTTTAATATTTTTAACGAGTGCGAAAAGACAGGGGCAGAACTGGAATTTTTCCAATTTAAAATAGGAAAATCCAAACTATAATTTGCGTTACGTTATCGTAGGTTCTCGCGGCGTTAACCGAGCCTAGACCTTGTTTCTGATTATTGTCATTCGTGTATAAGGTACGGATTCTTGGTTACCTTTATTATAGTATAAATTCTGTTCTGTTACTTTGTAGTACAGATTTTGATACCATGTTTCCGTTAATATGACTCGTTTGGCCTTTGGATATTTTGCTAGTCGTCTAACATTATTTGTTATGCTATGACTCGTTCGACTTGTTAATTTTACTTGTTGAAGGCTTACAGCATGCAATATATATTTTATAAGTTTGTGCTCATTATTGCATGTTCCTATAAATGTTCTATTGATACGTTATATGTTGGTAGTTGTACTACCATTTGTTTTGATACTCTGTTACCCGAGCTCTCCGACATGTCATTGTGGCGTCAATGATGTGACACTTTTCGTGACGGTGTGTAATAAATAGTTCACGGCGTCTCCGTTAACACGTTAGTACTCAGGTAGTACTTTGGCCATAATATCTGGGAGCCAGATGTATCGATCCTAGTTCAGTTCAGTTCAGTTCAGTTCCGGGGGATGGAATCATGTGTGTACGCCCCACACACCATCTCATTGGTGCATAGTCTAGCTAGCTATGTACTTATCAGTTCAGTTTTGGCTCTGGGTACTTCTTATATTACACGACTTATTTTGTTTGTATATACGCGTCGTGTAGATAGTTCAGTTCAGTATTACATGTTCAGTTCAGTATCAGTATTATATGTTCAGATTCAGATTTCCGTTTTCCATATCATATGATCAGTTTAGTATCAGATATCAGTATGTTATGCTTCCTATCATTACTATTGTTATTTCCGTCACTGAGCAACTTTTGGCTCAGTCGTATTTTCTTTCGTGGTGTTTTTCTTATTTGATTGTAGGTAATCAGGGTAATCCGGGAAATCAGTGAAGAGTGGTTGAAGATCAAGATTTTATTTTACTTAAATTGATGTAATGAACAACTTAATTAGGTTCTCTTGGATTATCTGGTTTGTTTGAAATTATCTCCTTAATATCATGGATTTGGTTTTTGATTTGATATCTGTAATGGTGACACGTCAGCCTCTCCGAGTTGGGGTGTTACAGTTATGGTATCAGAGCAAAGGCTCTTTCCTGTAGAAAACTTAAACATTAATAATAAACTTGTGAGGTAATGGGTAGACGTTGGGTTAGGATCTAATTTTTGTTCTCAATTTAAATTCCAGTGTTCACACGTGTATCTTCATTTCAGATGCCTCCTAAGAGACGTGTGAACAACCGCAATAACTCGAATGGCCCCTCATCTGATACTCCTCTTGAAACCCTCGTTGCTAATGCCGTAAATGCTGCTATTTCTGGAATACTCCCTAATCTGATGACTCAGACTGCTCAAACAGTCATCCAGCAGATACAACAGGCGAATTCGGAGGGAAACAACACAGGACCTCCACCCGGTGGAAATAACTCAGAGCCACCTTCTGGCGGGAACAATACAGGAGCACCTTGCAGTGATAATACACCACCACCCCGTGATGGTATTCATGTCTGGTTGGAACGTTTTCAGAAGCAAAGGCCTAAGTCTTTCAGTACTTCCAATGATCCGGTCGAGGTGCAAAATTGGATCAGTCATATTGAGAAATTGTTTGAGGTACTTGGTATTGAGGACGTATTACATACATATATATGTCTTATCCGATATTGATAGTAAATGCCCTAGGTATGATCTCCGGTACCCTTTGCATTGGGAAGCGGGATATTTATGTCTTATTTGATACGGGCGCTACGCATTTTGTCGTATCTCTTTTGTTTGCTAAGTACTTAACGACTGCACCGACTGCTTTAGAGCACGCTTTGGCTATTACTACTCCATTAGGAGATTCGACTATCATCTCGCATGTCTATAGAGATTTTCCGATCAGAATCGAGTCTATTATTCGTAAAGCTGATTTGTTTCCAATGCAAGTGAGTGACTTTGATGTCATACTTGGTATGGACTGGTTAACTCGACATCACGTTACTATTGAATGCCAGACTCGTCGAGTTTTATTTGGAAATCCTCAATGCCCTGAACTCGTTTATCAAGGGACTCAGCCTCGGAAATCATTGAAAATCATCTCTGCGTTTAAGGCTCAGAAACTCTTATCGCACGGTTGCGTGGGATTCCTAGCTTCAGTGAAAGCTACATCTTCTGAAAAGCCGAACATATCTGATTATCCGATTGTATGTGATTTTCCTGACGTGTTTCCTGAGGAGTTACCCGGACTTCCACCAGATCGCGAGGTAGAATTTACTATTGATCTTATTCCAGGTGCTGAGCCGATTTCTAAGGCACCGTATCGTATGGCACCTATGGAGCTTAAGGAGTTAAAGGAGCAGTTACAGGAATTACTAGATTTGGGATTTATTAGACCAAGCGTCTCGCCTTGGGGTGCACCGGTCCTATTCGTGAAGAAGAAAGATGGTTCTTTGAGACTCTGCATTGATTACAGAGAACTCAAAAAGATCACTATCCGCAATAGTTACCCTCTGCCTCGTATTGATGATTTATTTGATCAGCTTCAGGGTGCAAAGTGCTTCTCTAAAATCGATCTGAGGTCTGGTTACCACCAGCTAAAGATCAAAAATTCTAACGTCCCTAAATCTGCCTTCCGTACTCGGTATGGTCATTATGAATTTTTGGTTATCTAATGCCCCGACCGTATTCATGGATCTAATGAACCAAGTCTTTCGCCAATTCCTCGATAAGTTCGTCATTGTATTTATTGATGATATCTTAATTTATTCTAAAAGTAAGGAGGAGCATGAGAATCATCGTCGTATCGTGCTCGAGACACTACGTGAAAAGAAGCTTTATTCTAAATTTTCAAAGTGTGAATTTTGGCTGAGCAAGGTAGCCTTCTTAGGTCATGTCGTTTCTGCGGATGGTATTATGATGGACCCTGCTAAAATAGAGGCGATCACTAAGCGGCCTAGACCGACCTCAGCCACAGAAGTCCGTAGTTTCCTTGGCCTTACTGGTTACTACCGCAGATTTGTCGAAGATTTTTCTGTTATAGCTTTACCCCTTACGCAACTGTTAAGGAAAGGGGTTAAGTATTCTTGGAATGATGAACGAGAGAAAACTTTTGAAGAGCTCAAGAAAAGATTGGTGTCTGCACCTGTTCTCACACTTCCATCGGGCACGGGTGGATATCAGATTTACAGCGATGCCTCTAAAAAGGGACTTGGATGTGTGCTAATGCAGCACGGTAAGGTCATTGCTTATGCTTCACAGCAGTTGAAACCTTACGAGGTTAATTATCCTAGCATGATCTTGAACTCGCTGCTGTTATTTTCGTGTTGAAAATATGGCGTCACTATCTTTACGGAGAGACTTGTGATATTTTTACTGATCACAAGAGCTTGAAATATATCTTCACACAAAAGGAACTAAACATGAGGCAGAGAAGATGGTTAGAGTTGTTAAAAGATTATGATGCCAATATTCAGTATCATCCGGGAAAGGCCAATGTGGTAGCTGATGCTCTTAGTAGGAAGAGCTCAGGAACAGTAGCCTCCCTACAACTACAGCCTCAGAACATTACCGATCTCGATAGATTGGGTATTGGCCTATATATTGGCAAGAGCAACGGATATCTCGCTACACTCCAGATTGAGTCAGACTTAATATCCCGGATTAAGAACGCATAGAAAGACGATGGTGAACTCTGGGCAATCTTACAGAATGTGGAGATTGGTAAACAATCAGAATTCCGAGTAGATGAGCATGGAGTAATCTGGTGTGGTAAACGTTTATGTGTGCCTAATGATTCTTCTCTTCGAGAATCGTTATTAGCTGAGGCACATAGTTCTCCATTTTCTATTCATCCTGGATCTACTAAGATGTATCGGGACCTTCGTCAGAACTTTTGGTGGAATGGAATGAAAGAGGATGTGGCTAAGTATGTTAGCCGTTGCCTTACTTGTCAACAGGTCAAGATTGAGCATCAAAGAGCTAGTGGACTGCTTCAGCCACTACCTATTCCAGTATGGAAATGGGATGATATTTCCATGGATTTTGTAACCGGGTTACCAAAAACATTCAAGAAGAATGATGCGATATGGGTTGTAGTTGACAGATTGTCAAAGTCAGCTCATTTTCTACCTATTCAGCAGGGATTCTCAGTTAGCAAACTATCTGAAGTGTTTACGCGAGAGATTATCAGACTTCATGGCACTCCAGTCTCTATTGTTTCTGATCGAGACCCGAGATTCACGTCTCATTTTTGGAAGGGCTTACAAGCCTCGTGGGGTACTAAGTTGAGGTTTAGCACGGCGTTTCACCCTCAGACAGACGGTCAGTCAAAACGTACTATTCAGACTCTTGAGGACATGCTTCGAGCATGTGCCTTAGAGTGGACTGGGAATTGGGATGAATATTTATGTTTGGTCGAGTTTGCTTACAACAATAGTTGGCAAGCTAGCATTGGCATGGCACCTTTCGAATTATTGTATGGTCGTAAATGTAGAGCACCTATTTGTTGGGAAGATGTAAAACCTTGAAATCTCCCAAGAAACATTTAACACACGATCTCAATCACGTGAATGCGGAATGTAAACATGATTGGATATAAAGAAGAATCGAATTGATCTCAAAATGATATTGGATTGAACAACAGCAACCTATGAAAGGTCTTGTGCGATTTCGCACAGTACAGAGATAATAATGAAAAAGCTTTTTTTACAAAACGAAAATGAAACTATTTATACTAAAACAACAGTTCTCGCGCGACTGGCTTTTCGCACAGCTTCCTTTCGTGCGGGACATGAATGTCGCGTGTAATCCTTTGTCGCGTGGTCTGCTTCTCGCGTGACATCTGCTTTTCGCGTGGATCAGGTTTTCGCACAAGTTGTTTTGCCGAGCCTTGATTAGTCTTCTACAATCTCCCCCTAGGCTCGGTGAAACATGATCAATCAAAATCAACGTTTGCCTTCTTGTAAGAGCCTGCATAAGCATACCATTTGTTCCTAAGGATCCGGTCAATCATCCACACATACTGGCAAGATAGAAAATAAACGGACTCATCAGCTGAAATGGGGTAGTGTAAAAGCTTGAGTAAGTCGTCTTTGCCAAACTTCATCAAGTCTGCTGGATCAATGATTCGAAATGACCTGTCAGTACATCTGATCACAGCGTGACCGGATTCCTTCTCACATCTCCATGAGAGTAATTGCTTTAAAGTGTTGGGAGGAACTGGAGCATGCACGGGGACTTTCCTGATAAATTTAGGATGCTGATAGACTCGTATTTTCATTGGAGCTTTAGTCTTTTCATCTATTCTTGTTGAGTCATCAATCACCTTAGATTTGGCAGTCTTAAAATCCTTGAAGTTTATGCGCGTCTCCCTTCTTATCATAGATCTTATCAATTCAGCTTCACTATGATTACTTTCGTTGAAAAACGGAGCTTTTCCCATAGTGTAAAGATCTGCAGCACGTAAAGTATGAAAATCTTGTGTGCTTTTCAAATAATCTATTTCTCCATTCCTTCTTTTTATCACATATAATCTTTTCTCTCCATCATATCCCCAACTGATCACATGAGACATTTCACCGTACTTCTGCTTAGGCTTAGAAATGAATAGAAAATGAGCTACAGTAGGTGGTGGTGGTGCTTTGAACATTAATCCTACTCTAGTGAATAAAGCAATCTGACCAGTAGAATCTTTCTTTGTAGAAACAGCAGGAGTTTCACCACTCACAGTCTCAGTAGGAATTTCTCCTTCTTCAAGATTAATGTCTTTAAATAACTCTTGAAGATTGTTCCCAAATATGTCAGTATATTCATTCTGTTCCTCCAAATCATCAAACATATCAAATTCTTCTTCGACAACACCTGATGAAGATTGTTGAAAAGAATACAATTCTTTTTCACAAACTCTCAGTATCAGTGTCAATAGGTTCATATCCTTCCGGATCACTACCACTTGGTCGATCGACATTATCAGTGGTAGTTTCACCAGTTGGACTTGATGATAATCCAGTAGCATCACCTCCATCATCATCATTGCCTCCATCATCATTACCATCATCATTTCCACCATCATCTCCACCATCATCATCATCATTTTCATCATCATCCTCATCATCATCACCCTCATTATCATCTGAATCAGCATAATCAATCAACTCTTCATCCTCCTCTTAACAATAGGCAAAGCCATCATATGCTCTGGCTCAACGAAAGTTGTAGATGTGAAAGCTTCGGTGATAGGTACTTCAGATGAAATTGGAACATCCTCAGTAGTGCTAACACTTGGCTGTTCAGTAGACGTTTGAGCTTCGTTGACCACTTCTTTTTCTGGAACATTTTCAGCAGGGGGTGGGCTTGGAGATTGCCTACTTGACTCACCAATCACAGTAGTAGACCTTATGACTGGTGGCTGATGAAAATAGGTCTGAGATATAAATTCTCTGAGCTCATTCAGTTGTCTTTCCAACCCTGAAGTATAATCAAACATGCTCTTCATCTGTTGTTCAAGAGATGCTAATCTTGCATCTTTAATGGCTGAATCGAGATGAATCATGTTAATCAGATTTGTCTTTTCGTCATTACCTTTCTTTAATTCAGCAATCAACTTCATATTCTCAAAATTTTCTTTCTCCAAGTTCTTTATTCTTTCTTCTAATGTGATAGAACGAGGAGTGCTTGTTGATTCCTCTCTCCCTTGAAAATCTGGAGGTGTATTTAAGAACGAATCAACATCAAACTCTAAGTTTTCTTGCCGTGGAGGTGTAGAAAAACCAGACTCGGAAATATTAGCTGCTTCAAAACAGGAACTGTTTTTGTCTCAGGAGCAGAAGAAGTCACATTAGCAGTCTGATCTTGCTCAGTCTCAGTGATAACCACATGTGTTCGTGGTCTCTTGGGAACAATACCTCGACCTCTTTTTCTTGCTGGAAAATCTCTCCTTATTGCCATACGTTTTCTCCTTGATGAAGTACTAGGAGACTCCTTCGGAACATAATCAGTATCCCTGTCTTCATCATTAGGTCTTGAAGATGTTAGAGTAGATGGTGTTTGATCAGTTTGGATTACATAGGGAACATTCCCTATTTGATCACTAGCCGTCTCTGAACTGGAAGCTGAATGAACAATTCCTTCTGTTCTTTCTTCATTCACAGGCTCATCTTCAAATAACTTTTCAATCTCCTCATCTAAGTTACCTCTAGCACCAGAAGTAGAAGTGCCAGTCTGTGCTTCATTAGTATGATCACCTTCTCCAAACTTATCGACACCTTCTTCAATCTCAGAAAATTTTCCAATCTTAGCAAAACTTTCACCAGAGCATTTGTTTCCTCTGGTTCCAGTGAGATGTGTGAAAATCTCCTTCTTTACAGTTTGAACAACATACTTAGGAGATCTCTGAGTAGCAAGCTCAGGATAAGCATCATTTATTACCAGCTGGATAAATCTTGGATACATGATGAACTTTCTTCCAGGATTGGCTGTTGCGTTCTTTACCATCTCCTGGAAGATAACTCCAGATATACTGAAAGGAATATCATCAACCAAAGAAACCAATAAGGAGCCAAAAATTGCACTCAAGCTATCCATCCCAGCTTTGAGGTTGCTCAGACAATGAATCACCACATGAAATAAGTACTTCCAGTACAGTGGTAGCCATTTCTTCTCTAAACTTGGATATCTGTACTCGTATCCCATACGAGCCAGACAATCAATCACTGTATCATCATCAAGACGAGTTGGTGCTCCTTCTTGATCATCAAATAAAAGAACTCGGTTCAGGATGGACTGAGAAACTGTCACTCGTTTGTCCTTGACATTAGCAGTAATAATCTGGTTTCCCGCTTGGTCTTTTTCCAGAGCAGCAGTACTCCAGAAAGAATCTATAAGCTCAGAATAAATAGCAGGATCAGCAGATATGGCATACACAATACAGAAATTCTTCAAGCCTTCAATCATAGATGAAAACAGTTACTTCCCTTCCGGAACCTCGTCTAAATAAGCAACACAATTATGATTTTTATTAAAAATCATTTGTGTCATCTGCATAGTCAAACAAACTCAAGATTAGAACACTTTGAATATAACTTAATTATGTATTTAGAATTTCAATACTTAGAACATTTTAACTTTTGATGTTTCACACTTAGATAATTTTATCACTTAGAAACAATTTATCATTTCAAAACTTAGTCAAATGTGAATATATGTACAACACTAAAAATTTTAGCAACCAAAAGATTTATTATTTGAAAACAAGTTGCAAGTAATAAGTCCATTTGATACAACACCATCAACACTTAGAAAAAATTTCAAAACTTTCTGTTATGCGAAAACCCAAGTTATGCGAAAATTTCTTTTGTGCGAAATGTATCAGTCATGCGAAATTGCATCTCATGCGAGAGTCAAAAATATCTCGCGAAAAGTTGTTTCATGCGAAATATCATGTTTCAAGCGAAAATAAATTCCAAGCGAAAAAACCTTGCGAAACCTGGTTTTACGCGAAAAACTGTATTTCACGTGAAATCAATACTCAAGCGAGTAACAGTGTCACGTGAAAACCCTATTTCGCGTCTGTTTAATTTCTGTGCGATTCGCACAACTCCGACTTTCAAATTAACAGTTCAAAAATCGTTTTTAATCCATGAAATCCATTTCATTCCTGTCGCCTAAGTTCATTAGGTGTATTTCATCTTTCAATTTCAAGTTTAAAGTCCATTTTGTAAGATTTTAGTTCAGGATGTTAAGTTCCATTTATACCCTATAAATCTAAAGTAACCATATTATTCACATTACCTTTATAATCACAATATGATTGTAATGAAAATGAGATATGAATCAGAATCACAATCAAGAACAAAATGATTTCTGTATTGATGTAAGCGAAATGAGGTTTCGGATGGTATGCGAAAGGATTTTTCGGATGGTTTGAGCGAAAAGTGATGTTGTCTAGGACACTGTGACATTTATACCCCAGACAAATCACGCGACAAGCCTTTTCGCAATACTTACTCTTTCGCGTGACTTTCCCTTTCGCGCGAGTTGAGGAATTTTTCAAATTTTTCAAATTTTTTCAACTTTTAAACTCTTTCTTATTTTTTACAAAACTTCAATCCGTTTTATTCTCAATTAATTATGTCAACATAAAATGTTATTTACCAAGTGACCAATTAATTTAATGAATCTTCAATTTTCAAAATTTATCTTTGTTATTTATTTGTCTTAAAAATTATACAATACAAAAGTGAAATGAAAAACACTTACATACAAAATAACAAAAGAATGAAAACAATTAAAGAATCAAGATCGGATTTGTTTGTTTTTGTAATAATTTTCATAATGAGATCATATAGTTCTTTGTCAAGTTAAGACTCTGTCCGGCTTTATTTAAAATAACTGGTTAAGTTGATTGTCAATATATTTTGTCCTTTTAAACTTATACTTCAGGTTTTACTCAGAAACATAATGAGTGATATATATCATGTTTCGTGTTGATTTAATATAAGTCAGTGGATCCCATAATCAGAACTTCTGTAAAGTAATTATTATCCTTCAAGACACTATCGAGATTTCAAGTCACCCCAATTTGACTTAAACCATGCATTGTTGATCAGTGATATCATTTATTATAATCCTAAATATAACTATTTGAGCATAACTAGCCTGAGAAATATTTCTTAACCCGGAATATTAACAAGTTAAGGACTTATTGACAGCCATCCGGACTTACGTCTGCCCTCTCAAGATGTTTAGGACTTACAAGCTATCCGGACTTACATGCCCCATCACTTGATTTTGCCTTCCAAGGTTAAAAGAATATTCTCAAAATAGAAAATATATACCATATAGTATGTATGTCTTTTAGACATATCTTTTGATTTGTTGTGCTTCTTTGCATCTTATATCCTATATGGCCTTTGTTGGCATCTTTTTGCTCAATTATTTTCTTTTTGTGTTTTTCTCCTTTTTGTTTCTTTTTGTATTTTTATCTTTTATATATATACATAGTTATGATAATCACTGAATCAATCATATACAGGCTTGAGTATGACAAGATTATATCTCTCAGTCTGTGTTAGAACATTTTTGGCACATAATCCTGATATGTTCCCCACTAAATCATATTTCTTTAATTCAAGTGTAATCACTCAATTATGATCTTTTCATTTCTGAAAGCAAAGCCTATCGACACATCAAACATAATCCAAGTCTATTTGTATTTAAGCCTTTGAAAGTACTTAGACTCAATCGTTTAGAACTTTGTAATATCATTTCTCATTTCAGTATGAAAATTTCTTCTTCTCTTGTGTTTTTAAACCTTTGATCTTGACTCCCCCTAAGACCAAAAATATTTTTCAGTACTTGTTTTCTAATTTTCTCCCCCTAAAATTGTGATTGTCCTTTTAAGAAAAGGAAACAATTGCAATTTTATCCTTTATTAAAAATGAAAAATCTTTTTGTGAAGATTCATTAAATCTATTTATCCAAAGTTAATCATCCCCAATGATTGCACAAGGAAATCAAAGCGAGAATGATCAAATGCCTTGGTAAATAAATCAGCGATATTTTCAGTTGACGGCACTTGTTTTAAATGAATAAGTTTTCGATCAAAACAGTCACGGATAAAATGGATGCGGATGTTAATGTCTTTAGTTTTGGAGTGTTGAATGGGATTTTTCACGATGTTCAGAACTGCCGTATTATCACACCAAATGGGTGTGTCATAGATGTTGAGACCATAATCGAGAAGTTGTTGTTGAATCCAGACAAGCTGGGAACAACAGCTCGATGCTGCCACATATTCAGCTTCGGCAGTGGATGTGGAGACAATGTTCTGTTTTTTACACTGCCAAGAAATGAGTCGGTTGCCTAAGAATTGACATCCTCCGGTGGTAGATTTCCTGTCTAAATTACAACCACCATAATCACTGTCAGTATAAGCAAATAAATTGAAATCGGAATTTCGAGGATACCAAAGACCAAGTTTGGGTTGACCCTTGAGATACTTGAAAATCCTCTTGACAGCTTTCATGTGTGATTCCTTTGGATCACTTTGATAGCGGGCACACTGACAAACAGGGAACATAACATCCGGCCTGCTTGCAGTGAGATACATGAGGGAACCAATCATCGATCTATAAAGATGTTGATCAACTGATTCTCACAATGGATCTGGAGTAAGAGTAGGACGAGAAGCCATTGGAGTTGGAGCTACTTTAGAATCTTGAAACTTGTATTTCTCAAGAATAGTCTGAACATACCTTTCTTGATGGATGAGAATACCAGTCTCAGATTGAGTAACTTGAATACCCAGGAAAAATGAAATTTCTCCAAGGGAACTCATCTCAAATTTCTTCTTCATTACCTCTTCGAACTCCGTGCACATACTATCATTTGTAGAGCCAAAAATGATATCATCGACATAGATTTGAACCAAAATGATATCATCGCCTGATTTTCTTATGAATAAGGTTTGATCAATTGCACCCCTTGAATAACCATTTGCAAGCAATGTTCAGTCAGAGTTGCATACCAAGCATGAGGTGCTTGATGTAAACCATATAATGCCTTATCCAACTTGTAAACATAATCAGGATGATCGGGATCTTCAAATCTTGGAGGCTGAAACACATAGGTTTCTTCCTTCATTTCTCCGTATAAAAATGCAGTTTTAACATCCATCTGATACACCTTGATGTTCATGTATGAAGCAAAGGCTAAGAATATGCGTATTGCTTCTAGTCTTGCAACTGGAGCATACACTTCTTCATAATCCAATCCTTCAACTTGATAGAATCCCTGCACAACAAGACGTGCTTTATTCCGAACTATAACACCCTTTTCATCCGTCTTGTTTCGAAATATCCACTTTGTTCCAATCGGAAGCTTATCCTTTGGAAGTTCAACAAGATGCCAAACATTGAGCTTCTTGAACTGCATCAACTCATCTTGCATTGCTTCTATCCAGCTGTTTTCTTTGAGTGCCATTTCCACATTCTTGGGCACTATTTGTGATAGAAAGCAAGCATAAAGACATGTGTTGATTGCCCCTGATCGACTTCTGGTAACTATACCCTCATGTAATGGACCAATGATTGCATCAGTTGGATGAGTTTTATGTATTCTTAATTGAGGAATATCATCTGCAACTATCCCATCTTCCAAATTAGTAATGTGTTCAACATTATCAAGAACTTCTTCAGATTGTCGAGATTAATACACAATATTTTCTTCAAGTGTGTCATCTGAAACAGGATTTTCAGAAGCAGTAGACACATTTGGAGATTCTTCAAATGGAACTTGAATGACTTCGATCAGTGTATCCATAGTTTTTGAAGAAGATGCAGATATAGGTGAATTTAATGAGTCTTCCAGCTCCTGTGTAGAAATTTGTTCTGAAGGAACATCTAAGGACTCAGAACATTTTGATACTTGTACAGAAGCTGTAGGAATATCTTTGGATGATGAAGCAGTAGCAGAATCATCAGATATCAAAGATGGAAATTCCCCAATGATTTTGTTTTCCAAGGAGATTGCTTGAGAATTAGAATCTGCAGATGAAGGTTTAGAAATTTTAAAATTTATGAACAACGATTCATAATCATAAACCCATGAAGGAGCTGAACCTGCATCAGTTATGTTAAGCTCGTGCCAATCAATGTTAAATGACTCAATAATTTGTCTAGTTCTCTTATTATAAACTCGATATGCAACCTTATTGGTAGCATATCCCACAAAGTAACATTCATCAGCCTTTTCAGAAAATTTTGAACTTGAGTCAGTTGTATGCAACAAAGTGCAACAACAACCAAAGGCTTTAAAATATTTAACTTTGGGTTTGTGTTTATAAAATATTTCATATGGAGTCTTATTTAATCTTTTGTTGATTAAAACACGATTCTGAACATAACATGCAGTATTTACTGCTTCAGCCCAAAAGAACAAAGGTAATTTGGCAGCAGATATCATTGTTCTAGCAGCTTCAATCAATGTTCTATTCCTTCTTTCTGCAACTCCATTCTGTTGTGGAGTGCCAGCAGCACTAAATTGTCTAGCAATTCCCTTTGATTCACAAAACTCATTCAGAGTTTGATTGCAAAACTCTGTTCCACTGTCACTTCGGATGCATTTTACCTTTTTCTCTGTCTGATTCTCCACCAAAGTAATGAACTTGATCAAAAGGTGTGGAGTTTCATCCTTAGATGCTAAGAAAAACACCCAAGTAAATCTAGAAAAGTCATCAGTAACAACCAGACAGTAAGATCTTCGACCCAAACTTAAAACACTTACTGGACTAAAAAGATCCATGTGTAAGAGTTGTAAGATTGATTCGACTGAGTTGTGTGCAATTGGTTTGTGAGGAAGTTTATGTTGTTTACCCTTAGAACATGACAAACAATGTTCATTTAATTGAAATTCTTTTTCAGGTAAACCAATAACATAATTTTCACGTACAAGTTTATTCATGTTTTTAAGATTGACATGTCCTAACCGACGATGCCATAACATGGAATCATTCTCCGAGACTTTGGATAATAAGCATGAAGCTGTTACCAAAGAATTAGAACAATGCATATCAAGAATATATGTGTCATTGTCTCTCGGAGTCCTCATCAAAATCCATTCATCTAGAACAACAAAATCCGGTTTTAAGATTAAGCATTCTTTGTTAGTAAAGTGTGTAGAATATTGTTTGTCACAGATTTGAGACACACTTAACAGGTTATGTTTTAATTCCTCAACAAAATTAACATTTTCAAAGCTAAGGGCACCATTTGTAACTGTACCACGCTTGGTTATACGTCCTCCTTTGTCTCCTGCGAAAATCACTTTTCCTCCGTTATATGACTGAACATCTTGTAGTAAAGATAAATTCCCAGTCATATGTCTTGAACAACCGCTATCTACATGCCATAGACTTTCAGTAGCCTTTTGCGGTTGTCCCTGCATAAGTAACAAAATTACTTAGCTTTTGGTACCCAAGTCAAACACGACTTGAGCACATTATGAGTTGCAGCAAGACAAAATGATTTGATATTATTATATTTGGTTTGCATATCAGTCTTTTCATTTACGCTTTTCAACTTGTTGTTTTCTTTCACATCATTAGTCAAATTCTTATCCCGTTTGACATTAAAATCATTAACAACCTTTGATTTCATATTATTTGAAAATTTTCCACGAGTGAAAAACAATTTTCTATTATGAACAATAGAATTATGAAATCGTTGTTTGCTTAATGATTTCTGTCGAAAAGGACAATTGTTTGCTAAATGATTTGAGTTTCCACACTGATAACATCTCTTTTGTTGTGTGTGGAAAACAAACTGTGGATGACAATTATGAAAATTGTCATAAAAACCAAAGTCAGATTGACTCTTTGGTTTAAAATTCTTCACTGTCTCTCGAATCTTTGCCTCATTTGATAATTGCAAGTTCATCTTTTGCAGATTCGAGGAAATATATGAATTATGACCACTTTTGATTTGAGATTTGGTAGTTGTGACTTTTGGAATTGGTGGTGCTGGAATAGGACCAGTCTTAGATTCTGCTGGAGTAGGACCAGACTTTGAATTTGCTGGAGGTGGACCAGGCTTAGATATACGAATTGGTGCTGGAGAAGGACTAGGCTTGGATATTCGGATTGGTGCTGGAGAAGGACCAGGCTTATGAATTTTCAGATTGAATGCAGAAGAATCATTCACTTGCAAATCTGGGCTACAAATATCTTGATTCACAAGGTTAGCATTATAATGAAGTTTATTTTTAAAGAATCGAGAATTCGTTTCTTTAAAAATATGCTCTTCATTTTCAATTAAACCTTTAGAAACAAATCTACTTTTAAAATCTTTTTCAATTTTTTCTTTCTGATTTGCCCTTTGATTTGCATTCAAATTACATTTACTATTTGATTTAATCTCATTCAAATCAACCACCTTTTCATTTCCAGATAAAGTTTGTTTACAAGCAGATCGTAAAACATTTACATTCTTATTGTTCAAACTGTCACTCTCATTTTCTCCCTCACTTTCACTCTCCCAATCTTCAACCAACCCATCCACCTTCAATTTATCTGCATAAAAATTTTCAGTTGATTGTTTAGGTTTGGTTATTATAATAGGATCAACAGATAGATTTACTTTGACTGAAGGTTTTAAGTCTTGAGATGGAGAGAAACCAATCCCATAGACCATATCAGAATCAGAAATGACATCAGATGAAGGTAAACATGAATAATCATGATTAATTGGAGGAGCAATGTTTGAAAATCCAACACCGCATTTTCCTCCTTTAATCTTCTGTGTCATTTGTGACTTGATTTTTCCTTCAATCATTGTTGATGAAAGTTCAAATTTCTCAACAGTCAATTTAGCCGTGGCTAGTTCACTGTTGAGTCTATTAATTTCTAAAGCGAGTTCATTGTTTCTATTTGTCAAATCATTATTTGTACATTCTTTATCATGAAGATTTAGTCGTAAATTATATATTGTTTTATTTAAACCTTCAAGTTTTTCTTTAAAAATCTTTTCATTTGACTTGTGTTTTCGAGCTTGATACTGAAGTTTTTCAACTTCCATTATCAGGCTCTCATTGTGAACTCTATATCTTTGAACTTTCTCAACACATGAATTTTTGCACAGACCATCATATACCTTGGGTTCAGAAGTTTCCCCTTCTGTTTCCTCAACCTTATTAACCATGAATGCTGTCATTTCAGCAGCTTGTTCTTCCACTGGAGCAACGTCAACAGTCTTTGGATTATTACATTGGCTTTTGACTGGAGGCTCGACAGTGTACTCTTCAATCACAATCTTTTCCTTAGCAGCCTTCTCAACCTGATCTTTCTTCACAACTGTCTCTTTTTCTTCTTCAACATTCTCCTTCATTTCTTCAACCTTCACCTTCACTTCTTCAACTTCCTCATTTTCTTTCTCAACTTCCACCTTCACTTCTTCTCTTTCAGCAAACAATCCTTCCATCAAGTCATCAGAAATGAACTCAGCAAATAAATTTTCTTCTTCTTCTGGTTCAGGAACAATCTTTGCAATAAATGCAGTAGACAATGTTAGATCAAGAGCTTCTATTTGATCAGACCAGTCATATTCAGCATTAGTTTGTGAAACCAATGCTTTAGTACCACCCGAAGTGCTAGCCTTGTCTTTCTTCGACCCAGTCTCTACAGTCACCATCTTTTTAGGGCCTTCAGTTTGACCAGTCTTTGGTTCAGTACATTCTCTGGCGAAATGACCTGGTTTGTCACAGTTGTAACACCTCAGGTTAGACTTGTCGAAACCGATTTTGCTAGAGTTGTTAACACCAAACATTTTTCTCCCAGTTCGTGTAGCAAAATTCTTCGCCCAGTAAACTACCATGGCTATTTGATACTTGATGTCATTTTCTTCAACATCATCAGGATTGACTTGTTGAAGATCATTAACCAAGACATTAGGAGCTGTGAGTCTTCCAGCCATAAAAGCTTCATAACTCGACATAAAAGTTGTGAAAAGGGCAAGATGTTCCTCAGTAATCTGGACAGTCTGCTTTGATGGATTAGTAGTAGCAACATAAGCATGTTGACCACTATGAGAATCTTGAGATTGAGGGACTTGTTGATGGATGATGGGGGAATAGGGTTGAGCAGTTGGAACATGAACTTGATGGTTTACTGCTGGTTGCATATAAGAAGATACTGCACCTCCAGATTGTTGTTGCTGACACATTTGTGTATAACTGACATAGTAATTCGGATTACTAGCCATCTTTGCATAGAGAGCAGTTCCTTCAACACCTAGAGAACTGAGATGATTAGCAGCTCGCTGCTTATCGTCCATCGCATAAGACTTGATAGTTGAAATGAGATCAGTCAACTGAAGAGTATACAAGTCTTTGGTTCTCTTGATCAATGTACAGTTGTTATTCCAACTGTATGGAAGTGAATTTAGCAGCTTCTTGTTCACAGTGATGTGTTCCAGAGTAATACCCGCACTCTTCATTTTTGTTACCAGTCTAACAAACCTGGCAATCTGAGCTTCCAACTCTTCACCAACTATATGATTGAACATGTTGAATTCTTGATTCAACATATCCTTTTTGCTTTCCCTCATATCTTTGTTGCCCATGATCTGAGTTTCAAGAGCATCCCATAACACCTTTGCACCTCTGAACTCTTGAAACTTTTGTGAAATCTTAGTAGTCAATGCCATAGTGATGGCGGCATAAGCTTTATCATCCAGTTCCAACCTCTTAACGTCATCTTCATCCCACAAGTGTTCAGGTTTCTGTACCATTTCTCCATTATCATTTTTGTACAACGGAATGTAAGGACCATACTGAATAGACCTCCACATCTTAGGTTTCGTGTAGAGAACATGTCTCTCAAATCGGAAAGCCCAATCAGCATAATCGTCTTCACAGAGAAGTCTCGGTGGCTTGTTACCAGTACCAATTTCCGTGTCTAGATGAAGTGAAGCAGTAAGATGCTTTAAATTCGGAGTTGTTGAAGCCATGTTGATCAGAAAGTCAGAATCAGAATTTTCGTGCGACAGAAACAATTGTGCGAAACCTGTTTTCGCGCGAGAATATTGATTCGTGTGAAATTTCCTATTTACCTTTTCACGCGAAATCGCATAAAAAGGTGAAATAACTGTCTGAGCGAAAACACACTTTTTCGCACGCGAAAACTCACAGTTCAAGCGAAAATCTTCCAATTTCGTGCAGAATCAAATCTCCAACAGTTTGTTCAAGCTAGAATTACCTCCAAATCACTGAATATATCTGATTATACTCATTTTAATCCAATTTTAATGAATTTAGTTTAATTTTAAGCTTATTGATGATTAAAATTCAACTAAAGCCCCCTAATTCCGTCCAAATCAGTCCAAATTCTCACAATTCAAGCAGCATAACATCACCATATCTGAATATCAAGTGATCAATGATGAATGTCTTCAAAAATGAGTAGAAAACAATCCAAATCTTCTCCAAATCGTGGTTCTAGAGCCTAATGCTCTGATACCAATTGTAAAACCTTGAAATCTCCCAAGAAACATTTAACACACGATCTCAATCACGTGAATGCGGAATGTAAACATGATTGGATATAAAGAAGAATCGAATTGATCTCAAAATGATATTGGATTGAACAACAGCAACCTATGAAAGGTCTTGTGCGATTTCGCACATTACAGAGATAATAATGAAAAAGCTTTTTTTACAAAACGAAAACGAAACTATTTATACTAAAACAGCAGTTCTCGCGCGACTGGCTTTTCGCACAGCTTCCTTTCGCGCGGGACATGAATGTCGCGTGTAATCCTTTGTCGTGTGGTCTGCTTCTCGCGTGACATCTGCTTTTCGCGTGGATCAGGTTTTCGCACAAGTAGTTTTGCCGAGCCTTGATTAGTCTTCTACAGAAGAAGTCGGTGAAAGAGTCATCGAAGGACCCGAGTTAGTTTAGATTACAAATGAGAAAGTTGCTATTGCTAGAGAAAAGTTAAAGGAAGCTCGAAGTAGACAGAAAAGTTATGCAAACCGACACCGTCGACTTTTGGAGTTTAAGATCGGTGACAAAGTATTCCTGAAGGTTTCGCCTTGCAAAGGCGTACGGCGTTTTGGTCTAAAAGGGAAACTTAGTCCACGGTTTATCGGACCCTTTGAAATCCTAGAAAGAGTTGGTGAGGTTTCGTATCGTTTGGCTTTACCACCTCAACTGTCACATGTGCATAATGTCTTCCATGTGTCTCTTTTAAGGGGATACAATTATCATCCTATTCACGTGGTTAACTATCCACTTCATTTGATTCGTGAAGACTTATCGTTCGAGGAGGAACCCGAGGCCATACTTGACCGACAAGAGCACATTATGCGTAAGAAAACTATCCCTTTCGTTAAAGTATTATGGAAAAACCATTCCGAACGCGAAGCTACATGGGAGGTAGAAGATGAAATCCGTTCTCAATATCCGTATCTGTTTACCTCTTAGTTATTATCTTCTATATGTTTCTGTTATCAGTTATGAAGTTATCAATTATTTGTTTCTTGAACATCACATTAGTCATCTCTTATACGATTTTGTCTGCCGAATCGATTCTGTTCAGCAATTGAATAATTATGAGTGATTTCGTTCACTTGTTGATTTTCATTACTCCGCGTACGTTATGTCATATCTTGTTCGAACTGTACCTAGCAATTTAGTGGACGAAATTGTTTTAAGGGGGGTAGAATTATAATACCCATAAAATAATAATAATAATAATAATAATAATAATAATAATAATAATAATAATAATAATAATAATAATAATAATAATAATAATAATAAAAGTTCAGGGGGTTAGTTGCCATTTTGAAAACTTAATTAATAAGTTTGTACACCAAATAACAAAAGTTTAAAACCACAGGGACTAATTTTGTAAAATTGGAAAAACTCTCTGTCTCTTTTCCCCGTCGGCCACCCCTCGTCCGACCACTTCACCGGTGGCTCCGGCGACCCCCCAAACGACCATTTTATTCGATTTCAGTTTAATCAATTGTTCCCGACACCTTCGAGTGGGGATTCGAACATTGTACCCCACATCAATTCGATGATTAGAGTCGGTTTAGTGGGATTTAACTTTCGGTCGCTTTACGCCTCCATTGTCGCGCACTCAACCAACAATAATGAAATTAACTTAATATATACAATCACCTACCTAATCCTAAACGAATGCTGCTTTCAATTTCGATTAAAACACACCCAAACACCCCGTCAATCACCATCTTCGTCGCGGACCTGCAACTGGGTCGAACGCATTCTTCCGGACCTCGAAACCTCGAATTGATAGAGGGCTTTGCTTCGTACACGTTTATTAAAGCTCCACACCAAGTTAATTGAATTATGATCACCATTTGAACCGAAATCAGAATCCACGTTAGTCGCGGCTTGTGCTTCGAGTGTTCATCTTCAATTCGAAACGATATCAGGTAATTAAAGGTGTCTTCTTACTCGATTTTAGTCTAGGAATGAAAGGCCCAACATTGATTTGGCTATTAACATCGATTTGATGTTCAATTGAATCGAAATCGTTTCTAGGGTTTATACGGTTTGGAATTTGGGGATTTTGGATTCGAGATTGGTTAACAGGTAAGTGAACACACCTATTAGCTCGATTTTAGATGGGGATTAAAAGCCCTAAACTTCCGTTGATTAACGT
Organism: Flaveria linearis; assembly: GCA_024085815.1. Taxonomy (NCBI): domain Eukaryota; kingdom Viridiplantae; phylum Streptophyta; class Magnoliopsida; order Asterales; family Asteraceae; genus Flaveria; species Flaveria linearis. The sequence continues at coordinate 10,844,913 of CM044006.1, forward strand.
ACCTGTTTGGATGTTCAATTTTGGGTAAATCGATTCTAGGGTTTATGATTGGAAATTGGGGATTTTTGGTTCGGGATGGGTTAAAGGAAATTAAAACCAAGACAGGCTAGGCACAGGCGCCCTAGCCTGCTGGTTAAAGCGGAAGAGGGATGGGCAGGAGGTCACGGGTTCGAACCCGAGCCCCTGCCATATTTTTTTAAAGCCTTATTTAGCCTTTAAAAATTATGTAAAAATTTCTAAAAATCATAAAAATTCTTTTATAAACTCTGTTCATTTTTTAAATCATCAACCTTGTTTCTGTAATTTTCTTTATGTTTAAAACCTTTATAAAACAATATAACAAAGGCATTTAGTTTAATTATTTTTATGGATTTCTGTTAAATAAATGGTAAAAATCTAATTAAATATAAAACTTCTTTTATAGAAGTACCTAATTAATTTCTGTAAATTAGTTTGTTAAAAAAACCTTAACAATTTATATTTATATTATTAACAAACGTTATAAATAGTTTATTTTGTTTAAAAATAAACTGTAAACAATTGATTTAGGCCCGTATTTTACAGCCAACTTACAGAGGCCATAACTTCTTCATAACAGATTCAAATCAGTTAAACCTTATGTCCATGACGAATTTCGTCAAAAAACGAATCTGTTGATATATAAAACATCGAAAAACTCATTCGTTTAGACCTCCAAATAGTCGTTTTCGTAACAGATAGCAGTTCTGCGCAGCTGTAAAGATCCACGTTTTTCTCATATTACGGTAATCCAAATCAGAAACGTTTCTAAATGAAAGTTGTTTAGAAATCACTAATCTAATAAACTGAAGATTTTCAGAATTTTTAAACGTCGTTTAGTATTTTTAACGAGTGCGAAAAGACAGGGGCAGAACTGGAATTTTTCCAATTTAAAATAGGAAAATCCAAACTATAATTTGCGTTACGTTATCGTAGGTTCTCGTGGCATTAACCGAGCCTAGACCTTGTTTCTGATTATTGTCATTCGTGTATAAGGTACGGATTCTTGGTTACCTTTATCATAGTATAAATTCTGTTCTGTTACTTTGTAGTGCAGATTTTGATACCATGTTTCCGTTAATATGACTCGTTTGGCCTTTGGGTATTTTGCTAGTCGTCTAACATTATTTGTTATGCTATGACTCGTTCGACTTGTTAATTTTACTTGTTGAAGGCTTACAGCATGCAATATATATTTTATAAGTTTGTGCTCATTATTGCATGTTCCTATAAATGTTCAATTGATACGTTATATGTTGGTAGTTGTACTACCATTTGTTTTGATACTCTGTTACCCGAGCTCTCCGACATGTCATTGTGGCGTCAATGATGTGACACTTTTCGTGACGGTGTGTAATAAATAGTTCACGGCGTCTCCGTTAACACGTTAGGACTCAGGTAGTACTTTGGCCATAATATCTGGGAGGCGGATGGATCGATCCTAGTTCAGTTCAGTTCAGTTCAGTTCCGGGGGATGGAATCATATTTGTACGCCCCACACACCATCTCATTGGTGCATAGTCTAGCTAGCTATGTACTTATCAGTTCAGTTTTGGCTCTGGGTACTTCTTATATTACACGACTTATTTTGTTTGTATATACGCGTCGTGTAGATCTGTTCAGTTCAGTATTACATGTTCAGTTCAGTATCAGTATTATATGTTCAGATTCAGATTTCCGTTTTCCATATCATATGATCAGTTTAGTATCAGATATCAGTATGTTATGCTTCCTATCATTACTATTGTTATTTCCGTCACTGAGCAACTTTTGGCTCAGCCGTATTTTCTTTCGTGGTGTTTTTCTTATTTGATTGTAGGTAATCAGGGTAATCCGGGAAATCAGTGAAGAGTGGTTGAAGATCAAGATTTTATTTTACTTAAATTGATGTAATGAACAACTTAATTAGGTTCTCTCGGATTATCTGGTTTGTTTGAAATTATCTCCTTAATATCATGGATTTGGTTTTTGATTTGATATCTGTAATGGTGACACGTCAGCCTCTCCGGGTTGGGGTGTTACAATAACTCTTTTTTTAACAGGGAACACATAACACTTAAACGTATCTAACACCTCTGTTTATATCTATTTATTTATAAAGTTGTTTAAAAGTAATCACCCATGTAAACGGATAATGTAACAAACACGCAAGTGCTAACAAACTAAGGGGTTGTTTGATAATATCTGAATGATTATGTGTTGAACCAATAAAAGGTCTGAACCACTAAGTACTGAACCATTAAGTGGTCTGAATCATTAAGAGTTAGAATATCGCTTAACTATTCAAAGGCAAATGTCTGACCAATTCTGTAAAACCTTGAAATCTCCCAGAAATCAATAACACACGATCTCAATCACGTGAATGCGGAATGTAGACATGATGGGATAGAAAAGAAGATTGAATTGAACACAAAATGCTTCTTTGATTGAATCAAACAACCTATGAAAGGTCTTGTGCGATTCGCACAGTACAGAATGATAAATGAACGAAAAACTTGATTACAAAACGAAACTAAGCTATTTATACTAAACATTGAGTTCTCGCGCGACACGCTTTTCGCGTGGAACAAGCTTTCGCGCGGTAACAATCTCTCGCGTGGAGACCTTCTTCGCGTGAGATCTGCTTCTCGCGTGACAGATGCTTTCGCACATGCAGTCTGTTTTCGCGTGACATCTTCGTCTCGCGTGGTGTTCTTTATCGCACAAGTTGTTTTTGCCGAGCCTTGATTAGTCTTCTACAATCTCCCCCTAGGCTCGGTGAAACATGATCAATCAAAATCAATGTTTGCTTTCTTGTACGTTCCTGCATATGCATACCATTTATTCCTAAGGATTCGGTCAGTCATCCACACATACTGGCAAGATAGAAAATAAACGGACTCATCAGCTGTAATAGGGCAGTGTAAAAGCTTGAGTAAGTCGTCTTTGCCAAACTTCATCAAGTCTGCTGGATCAATGATTCGAAATGACTTGTCAGTACATCTTATCATAGCGTGACCGGAATCCTTCTCATATCTCCATGAGAGTAATTGCTTTAAAGAGTTGGGAGGAACTGGAGCATGCACGGGGACTTTCCTGATAAATTTAGGATGTTGATAGACTCGTATTTTCATTGGAGCTTTAGTCTTTTCATCAATTCTTGTTGAGTCATCAATTACCTTTGATTTGGCAGTCTTAAAATCCTTGAAGTTTGTGCGCATCTCCCTTCGTATCATAGATCTCATCAATTCAGCTTCACTGTAATTGCTTTCATTAAAGAATGGAGCTTTGCCCATGGAGTAGAGATCAGCAGCACGTAGAGTATGGAAGTCTTGTGTGCTTTTCAGATAATCAATTTCTCCATTCTTTCTTTTTATTACATACAGCCTTTTCTCGCCATCATAACCCCAGCTAATGACATGAGACATTTCACCATACTTCTGCTTAGGCTTAGAAATGAATAGAAAATGAGCTTCAGTAGGTGGTGGTGGTGCTTTGAACATCAATCCTCCTCTAGTGAATAAAGCAATCTGACCAGTAGAATCTTTCTTTGTAGCAACAGCAGGAGTTTCACCACTCACAGTCTCAGTAGGGATTTCTCCTTCTTCAAGATTAATGTCTTTAAATAACTCTTGAAGGTTGTTCCAAAAAATGTCAGTATATTCATTCTGATCATCCAAATCATCAAACACATTAAGTTCTTCTTCAACAGCTCCTGATGAAGATTGTTGAAAAGAATACAATTCCTTTTCATACACACTCTCAGTGGCAGGGTCAAGTGGATCATATCCTTCCGGATCACTAACACTTGGTCGATCGACATTATCAGTGTTAGTATCTCCAGTTGGACTCGAAGAAAAATCTGTAGCATTACCTCCATCATTATTATCACCATCATTTCCACCATCATCTCCTCCATCATCATTATCACCATCATTTCCACCATCATCTCCACCATCATCATCATCATTTTCATCATCATCTTCATCGTCATCCTCATCATCATCAGAATCAGCATAATCAACCAACTCTTCATCCTCCTGTTCATGAACAATAGGCAAAGTGAACATGTGCTCTGGTTCAACGAAAGCTGTAGATGTGTAAGCTTCGGTGATAGGTACTTCAGATGAAATAGGAACATCCTCAGTAGTGCTAACACTTGGCTGTTCAGTAGAGGTATGAGCTTCGTTGACCACTTCCTTTTCTGGAACATTCTCAGTGGGAGGAGGGCTTGTAGATCGCCTACTAGATTCACCAATCACAGTAGTAGACCGTATGACTAGCGGCTGATGAAAGTAGATCTGAGATATAAATTCTCTGAGCTCATTCAGTTGTCTCTCCAACCCAGAAGTATAATCAAACATGTTCTTCATCTGTTGTTTAAGAGAAGCTATCCTTGTATCTTTAATTGCAGAATCCAGATGAATCATGGTAATCTGACTCGACTTTTCTTCATTTTCCTTCTTCAGCTCAGCAATCATCTTTACATTTTCAAAACTCTCTTTCTCCAAGTTTTTAACTCTTTCTTCTAGAGTTATAGAATGAGGAGTGCTAGATGATTCCTCTCTCCTTTGAAACTCTGGAGGAGTATTCAAAAATGAATCAACATCAAATTCTAAGTTTTCCTGCCTTGGAGGTGTAGAAAAGCCAGATTCAGAAATATTGGCTGCTCCAGAAACAGGAACTGTTTCTGTCTCAGGAGCAGAAGAAGTCACATTAGCTGTCTGATCTTGCTCAGGCTCAGTGACAACCACATGAGTTCGTGGTCTCCTGGGTACAATTCCTCGACCTCTCTTTCTTGTTGGAAAATCTCTCCTTATAGCCATACGTTTTCTCCTTGAAGACGTACTAGGAGACTCCTCAGGAACATAGTCAGTATCCCTGTCTTCATCATTCGGTCTTGAAGATGTTGGAGTAGTAGTAGCTTGATTTGTTTGAAGAACATAAGGAACATTACCAATTTGGTCACTATCAGTCTCGGAACTAGAAGTCGAGTGCACTTCATCTTCCACTCTCCCTTCATTAATTGGTTCCTCGTCAAACATTCTTTCTATCTCCTCATCAATATTGTCTCTAGCATCAGAGGCAGAAGTGCCAGTCTGAGCTTCATCAACAGGTACATCTCCTCCCAAACCTCCAATATTCTCCTCAACTTCTGCAAATCTGCCAATCTTAGCAAAACTTTCACCAGAGCATTTGTTGCCTCTGGCTCCAGTTAGATGAGTGAAAATCTCCTTCTTTACAGTCTGTACAACATACTTTGGAGACCTCAAAGTGGCAAACTCTGGATAATCATCATTGATGACAAGTTGCACGAATCTCGGGTACATAATAAACTTTCTCCCTGGATTGGCTGTAGCGTTCTTCTGCATTTCTTGAAATATAACACCAGAAATACTGAATGGAATATCATCCACCAGAGAAACTAATAAAGATCCAAACACAGCACTTAGACTATCCTTGCCAGCCTTCAAATTACTCAGACAGTGAATTACCACATGAAATAAATATTTCCAGTAAGGTGGTAACCATTTCTTCTCCAAACTTGGATATCTATACTCGTATCCCATCCGAGACAGACAATCCATAACTACATTATCATCCAGTCTTGTTGGTGCACCCTCTTGGTCATTAAACAGAAGAACTCTGTTTAGTATGGCTTGAGAAACTGTCACCCTTTTATCCTTTACAGTGGCTGTGATAATTTGATTTCCAGCTTGGTCCTTTTCTAGAGCAGCAGTGCTCCAGAAAGAATCTATTAACTCGGAATAGATGGCTGGATCAGCAGAAATAGCATAAACAATCCTAGAGTTCTTCAGCCCCTCAATCATAGACGAAAACAGTTCCTTCCCTTCCGGAACCTCGTCTAAGTAGGCAACACAATTATGATTTTTATTAAAAATCATTTGTGCCATCTGCATTGTCAAACATGATCAAAATTAGAACACTTTTGAATATAACTTAATTATTCCAAATAAATTTTCAATACTTAAAACTTTTTATCTTTTGAGTCCTTTTACACTTAAAAAGTTGAACACTTAAGAACAATTCACCATTTAAAACTAAGTCACAGGTGAATACGTGTAATACACTTAAAGTTTAGCAATTAAAGATTATTGTGTAAAAATCTATTTGAGACACAACAGCATCAAAACTTAGAAAATTTTAAAGCTTTCTGTCATGCGAAAACTAACTCATGCGAAAATGAACAATGTGCGAAATGTGTAATTTATGCGAAAATCAATCTTCACGCGAAAGTCAAAATATTGCGAAAACTAGTTTCACTTTTGAATTCACGCGAAACCTTGATTCATGCGAAAATCACATTCATGCGAAAACCCTGTTTCGCAACTGTTCAGGTTCTGTGCGATTCGCACAAATACAACTTTCAAATTAACAGATCAAAAATTGTTTTTAATCCATGCAATCCATTCCATTCCTGTCGCCTATGACTATTATGTTGATTTCATTAATCAATTTCATCTTTTAAGTCCTGTTATTAAGATTTTATGTCAAAGATGTTAAGTTCCACTTAACATTTCATAGCTACAGTAACCGGATCAAACATGTTATACCTTTGAATCACACTATGAGAGTAGTAAGAACGAAATAAGGAACAAAATCACAAGCAGGAGTGAGATGATTTCTGATTTGAAGTATTGAGTGCAAGCGAAAGGGCTTTTCGGATGATAAGCGAAAAAGGTTTTCGGGTGTGTTGAGCGAAAAGTGATTGTGTCTAGAATAATGTGAAATTTATACCCAAGACAAGTCACGCGAAAATCCTTTTCGCTAGACATACCTTTTCGCGTGAGTTTTCCCTTTCACGCGAGAGACAGTGTTTTTCAAAAATTTTCAACTTTTAAAATCTTTCTTACTTTTACACAACTTTCAATCTTTTTATTCTCAATGAATTAAGTCAACATAAAATGTTATTTACCAAGTGACCAATTAATTTAATGAATCTTCAATTTTCAAAAATTTTCTTGTTATTTATTTGTCCTAAAAATAAAACACTATAAAAATGAAATAAAAACAAACACTTACATACAAAAGAACAAAAGAATGAAAACAATTAAAGAATCAAGATCGGATTTGCTTGTTTTTATATAAGAATTTTCATAATGAGATCATATAGTTCTTTGTCAAGTTAAGACTCTGTCCGGCTTTATTTAAAATAACTGGTTAAGTTGATTGTCAATATAATTTGTCCTTTTAAACTTATACTTCAGGTTTTACTCAGAAACATAATGAGTGATATATATCATGTTTTGTGTTTATTTAATATAAGTCAGTGGATCCCACAATCAGAACTTCTGTAAAGTAATTATTATCCTTCAAGACACTATCGAGATTTTCAAGTCACCCCAATTTGACTTAAACCATGCATTGATGATCAGTGATACCATTTATTGTATTCCTAAATATAACTATTTGAACATAACTAGCCTGAGAAATATTTCTTAACCCGGAATATTAACAAGTTTAAGGACTTACTGACAGCCATCCGGACTTACGTCTGCCCTCTCAAGATGTTTAGGACTTACAAGCCATCCGGACTTACATGCCCCATCTTTCGATTTTGCCTTCCAAGGTTAGAGAAGATTCTCAAAATAGAAAATATATACCATATAGTATGTATGTCTTTTAGACATATCTTTTGATTTGTTGTGCTTCTTGGCATCTTATATCCTATATGGCCTTTGTTGGCATCTTTTTGCTCAATTATTTTCCTTTTGTGTTTTTCTCTTTTTGTTTCTTTTTGTATTTTATCTTTTATATATATATAGTTATGATAATCACTGAATCAATCACATACAGGCTTGAGTATGACAAGATTATATCTCTCAGTCTGTGTTAGAACATTTTTTGGCACAGAATCTTAATATGTTCCCCACTAAATCATATTTCTTTAATTCAAGTGTAATCACTCAATTATGATCTTTTCAGTTCTGAAAGCAAAGCCTATTGACATATCAAACATAATCCAAGTCTATTCGTATTTAAGCCTTTGAAAGTACTTAGACTCTGTAGAACTTTGTAATATCATTTCTCATGTAATTATGAAAATTTCTTCTTTTGATTTTGGCAATCCTTTGATCTTACCTCCCCCTAAGACCAAAAATATTTTTCAGAACTTGTTTTTCTAATTTTCTCCCCCTAAAATTGTGATTGTCCTTTTAAGAAAAATAAACAATTTCAATTTTATTCTTTATTAAAAAAATCTATTTGTGAAGATTCATTAAACCAATTTATCCAAAGTTAATCATTCCCAATGATTGCACAAGGAAATCAAATCGAGAATGATCAAATGCCTTGGTAAATAAATCAGCGATATTTTCAGTTGACGGCACTTGTTTTAGATGAATAAGTTTACGATCAAAACAGTCGCGGATAAAATGGATGCGGATGTCAATGTGTTTAGTTTTTGAGTGTTGAATGGGATTTTTCACGATGTTTAGAACTGCCATGTTATCACACCAAATTGGTGTGTCATAAATGTTGAGACCATAATCGAGAAGTTGTTGCTGAATCCAGACAAGCTGGGAACAACAACTCGAAGCAGCCACATATTCAGCTTCGGTAGTGGATGTGGAGACAGTGTTCTGCTTCTTACACTGCCAAGAAATGAGTCGATTACCCAAGAATTGACATCCTCCTGTGGTCGATTTGTAACACCCGTAAATTTTTAGTAAAGAATTTAAAAGAATAAAATAGAAAGAGAAAGGAAAGAAAAACAAAAGTTACTTTTGTTTAAGGGCCAAAAGTGTCAATTGGGCAAACTTTCTATTAATTCTTTGTACAAAAGGTGGTATGGCACCCACGTTGTCTGCATTTGTCACTGCATTCGATATCTTTAGAGAGAGAAAGTAGAAGGAGCAGAAAACCATCGGAATTTTGAAGAAGGATCTGAGAAATTCGAAGTTTTTGGTAAGAAATCCCGAATTTATGATGTTAGGACGATTCTAGAACCATACATGAGAATATAAATGTGACTAGTGTGTTCGGGTTGCTCTGTGTGTGTGTTTTAGGTGTATAAACGACTGAGAAGTTCAAGGAAAGGGCATCCAAAACCCGAAGACCAATTAAGGTGAGTTCTAGACCCCTTTTTACTGGTTTTTAAATGTTTGGGGCTGGAAAATGCATGCAAATATATTTTTATAAAGTTTGGGTTGAAACCCGTATGAACGATTGTATGTATGTTTATGTTTATGTTAGATTTATGCTTAGAATCATGTGTGTATGTTTAGGATGAGGCATTATGATGTTTGGGACTTGGATTATAAATTAGACACATGAATATGTTGTTAATATGTCTGAAATTGGGACTTGGAATAAATAAGAAAAGTTGATGTGTCCACCAGTGCTCATACGACCAACAGTGGTCGTATGATCAGGATTTTTCTAAGTGTTGATGAGACTAATAGGACTCATACGACCAACAGTGGTCGTATGAATATGTGAAATTTTCTAAGTCTGAGGCCCACAGGACTCATACGACCAACAGTGGTCGTATGATCATGATGAAAAGTTCTAAGTGTGGACTCATACGACCAACAGTGGTCGTATGATCCAAATATGTTCCTAAGTCCAGGGGTGGTACGACCAGCAGTGGTCATACGACCAACAGTGTGGTCGTATGACCAGTTGATAAATCTAAGTGTTAAGTGAAAAGTCCAGCAGTACTCATACGGCTAATAGTGCTCATACGCCCAGAGGGCTTATACGCCCAACAGGGCTAAAACGCCTAAACACTTAGAATTTTTCAGGAATTTCCAGTAAGTTCGAAGTTCGAGGTTTGACCAGGGTTGACTAGGGTTAATAAATGATGATGTCTCATGCATATAATGATGAGTATGATTAACCCTAATTGTTACTAATATTATTATTAGTATATTATTGTTAACAATATTATTAAAATATTGTTAAGTAAGGAATGATGCTATGTATGATGATGAACGTATGATGATGAATGTATGATGATGAACGTATGATGAATATGTATGATGTGTGTATGTTCCTTGTGATTGTGTATGCTTATCTTTCTGAAACTTTACGAATAACGAGAAATGAATTAATGAAGTATTATGTATCGTAAAGTGAAAGATAATGAAAGAGGAACATGATGACGAATGCATGTATTAACGAATGAACGAATGAAGAATGATGATGAATACATGCATTAATGAACGAACGAGTTATGTCTTGCAAGCATTGAATAACGCGATTGGTCCTTCTATGTGATTGACCATGGTCATGGTACCTCTACCGCTTACCTCTAGTACCGTGGCATACGTTTTGTTGTTCATATGTTGACTTTGGCCCGGTAGCTAATAACGTTCGGGGTGTAGCCTATGGTATTGGTACAATTCACCTTTCAATGTGCGCAAGTAAGTATGAACGGGATTCCTGTCATTCGACCACAGTAATCATAGCCAAGTGCTATGAAGTGGGTAAAGCCTGACAGAATCCATACGAGAAGTTAAAGATAACGATGAATAATGAATGATGAAGATAATAACGAATATTACCTCTGTGTACGTATGATGTATGAACGCACGCACGAAAGGATACTTTTAAATAAGTAAAAGTATGTTTTATTACAAAACTAGAACTCACTCAGCAACGCTGACTTTTATGTATTTTCCAGTTGGCAGGTAGTGTTGCTGAGGATGGCACGAGGCGGCTACTCAGCTCTTTTGGGATGGCATTCTTTTGTTAATGTTTTTGTACTGTAATGCAAATAAATGATATTTTGTAACAGGTGTTGTATTACTTTGCAAAAGCATTTTTAGTAAAATTTAAAGTTTCCGCTGCATGGTTTTTATTAAGTTATATTAAATGTATGTTTTATGGGTAATGACGACCAACTGTGAGGTGCCCGGGAACGGGGCCTTACAAGTTGGTATCAGAGCCAAAGTTTAAGTGAAATGGGTAAAATTTTTAGAATAAACCTAAGACTTAAACTGAGAATGGGACAGGGGGAAATGGGAATGCCATCTGAGTAGCTGCGTGCCATCAGGTATTTTCTTGAAAGTTAACCAGTGTTACGTGTGCATGTTATGTGTTTATGTGTACTGTTAGACTTAGATACTAATGTAGTCAGGACAGGTAATGCTCGGGGTGCGAAGAGTAGAGTAAGTGGCTAATCACAACTGGCCACTGTAATTAGGGACTTACTGTACTTGACATAAACTAAGCTATTTCCTTGAATGACCGTGTTGGTGTTTAAATCTTTCAGTGTAGAAGAAGATGGTCGGTGGTAGATCATCTAAAGCCCCAATTGGTGGAGGCAGTGGCGGAAGTGGTGCGGAACCACGAGCCACAAGAGGTAGGCCTAGAAAAGAGAAGAAGGTTCCCGAAGAACCTAATACTACTCCCTCGGGGGGAGTGGATGAGAGTGATAATGTGAGAGCCTCGGTGAAAGAGACGGTGATCGATGAGGTGCACCAAGTCATGCAGACGATCTTACCGTCTGTAGTGACTGAAGTGATAAAGGCAGTACGTGAAGACGATAGACGAGGGAGGAATCGGTCCTCAGGAAGACAACAACAGACGGAAGCAGAGACGGTACTATCTGATGATGAAGAGGAAGAGGAAGAAGAACAACTACGGGAGACCGCCTGGGGTTGTAACTACGGGCATTCATGAGGTGCAAACCCCCAACTTTTGATGGGTCGGGTACTGCTACTGATGCTCACCAATGGGTGATGGAAATGGAAGCTGTCCTCGATATTAGTGATTGCCAGGAGGACAAGAAGGTGAAGTTTGCTACCCACTCTTTCACAGGATCGGCTTTATGCTGGTGGAAAAATATAGTCCAAGCCGAGGGTAGCAGGGCTATAGGGAAGATGAAATGGGCTGAATTGAAAAGGCTGGTGATCGAGGAATTCAGTCCTCGTCGGGAAATGGATAGAATAGAGAGAGAGTTCCTGCAGTTGGAGGCGGGAACGATGACCCACCAACAATATACCACCAAGTTTAACGAGTTGGCGCTGTTGGTGCCAGAGCAGGTGACGCCGGTGTCTCGAAAGATCAACCGGTATATTCAGGGGCTGCCAGCTGAAATTCGTTGGCACTTGATTTCTGCCCGACCAAGCACTTTCAGGTCGGCAGTGGATTTGGCGGGAAGGTTATTCGATGAACGTGCTGCTTTGGTGAAGGCTGAGGGAAGCAAGAAAGGAAGTAGAGAGAAGAACTGGCAGGGGAAGAGATTTGGTCGGGGTGATACTTCGACAAACAACAAGAAGGCAAGGGTGGATGACCGTCGAGTGGTCGTGTCCGGAGCTGGGGTGAGGAAGTGTGGTAAGTGTGGAAAGGAGCACTCAGGGGAGTGCAAATGGGATCTAACCTCTGCTTTAAGTGCGGGAAGACAGGGCACATATCAAAAGATTGCCGGATGGGCAAGTGCTTTAACTGTGGAGAAAGTGGCCATATGAGCAGGGACTGTAAGAAGCCGAGGGCTGAGGCTTCAGGGGTAAAGAAGGCGGGAAGTGAAGGTCCGAGAGCAAGTGCCAGGGCTTTCACTATGACGCAGGAAGAGGCTAGGACGGACCCCGATGTGGTGTCAGGTACGTTTCTAGTAAACCAAACTCTTGCTACTGTGTTATTTGACTCTGGTGCTAGTAGGAGTTTCATTTCTGCTACTTTCTGTGCTAAATTGCCTGTTAGTAGCAAAAGCATTAGTGAGCCTTTTTATGTAGAAACTGCTATTGGTAAGTCCACTAGAGTTACTGATGTGATAGAGGACTGTACCATAGAATTAGAAGGTCATAGGTTTGCTGCCAAGTTACATGTGATGCCTCTAGGAGGATTTGATGTAGTGTTAGGGATGGACTGGTTAGCAATCTACGAAGCGAATATCGTGTGCCGAAAGAAGATGATTAGACTGACGGCGACCGACGGAAGTCCGGTGACAATTTATGGCGATCGAGTTACGACGATTCCAAAGGTGATCTCGATGGCGGTGGCGGGAAAGTGTATGAGGCGCGGATGTAGCGCCTACTTATGTTATGTAAAGAATGTAGAGACGCCAACACCACAGCTATGCGATGTGCCAGTGGTGTGTGACTTTCCAGACGTGTTTCCCGAAGACTTATCGGGATTGCCACCTGACCGAGAGATCGAATTCCAGATCGACCTGATACCGGGTGCCCAACCTGTCGCAAAAGCACCGTATCGCTTGGCTCCGACGGAGATGAAAGAGTTGATGGACCAGTTGCAGGAGCTGCTGGATAAGGGGTTTATCCGACCGAGTATCTCACCTTGGGGTGCTCCGGTTCTGTTCGTAAAGAAGAAGGATGGTAGTATGAGGATGTGCATCGACTACCGCGAGCTGAATAAGCTGACGGTGAAGAACAGATACCCCTTACCAAGGATCGATGACTTGTTTGATCAACTTCAGGGTGCCAGTTGGTTTTCAAGGATAGATCTTCGATCGGGTTACCATCAACTAAAGGTGAAGGAACAAGATATCCCTAAAACAGCCTTTCGTACGCGCTATGGTCACTACGAGTTTCTTGTCATGTCTTTTGGGTTGACCAATGCGCCGGCTGCTTTTATGGATTTGATGAACCGAGTGTGCCGACCAATGTTGGATAAATCAGTAATTGTATTCATCGATATATTCTGATTTATTCAAGAAGTGAAAAAGAGCATGCCGGGCATATTCGGGAAGTGTTGGAAACGTTGAGAAGGGAGAAATTGTACGCCAAGTTCTCCAAGTGCGCCTTTTGGTTACGCGAGGTGCAATTTCTGGGTCACGTAGTGAATGCAGAAGGAATAATGGTGGACCCAGCAAAGGTTGAGGCCGTGATGCAATGGAAATCACCAAGGACGCCATCCGAGATTCGTAGCTTCTTGGGATTGGCGGGCTATTATAGAAGATTTATTCAAGACTTTTCAAAGATAGCCTCACCTTTGACAAAATTGACTCGTAAGGACGTGAAATTCGTGTGGGGTCGGGAACAGGAGACGGCCTTTGAGGAGTTGAAGGCAAGACTAACGCAAGCTCCTGTCTTGACTTTGCCTGAGGGGAGTGAAGACTTAGTGGTCTATTCGGATGCATCTTATTCTGGGCTAGGTTGTGTGTTGATGCAACGTGGAAAGGTGATAGCCTACGCATCTCGACAGCTGAAGACCCACGAAGTCAACTATCCCACACACGATCTAGAATTAGCCGCGGTGGTTTTTGCGTTGAAGATTTGGCGGCACTACCTATACGGGACAAAGTGCACTATCTTCACAGACCACAAAAGCTTGAAGTATTTTTTCGAGCAGAAGGATTTAAACATGAGGCAAAGGCGATGGTTAGAGCTCATAAAGGATTATGACTGCGAAATCCATTACCACCCGGGCAAAGCCAATGTGGTGGCTGATGTCCTTAGCCGAAAAGAAAGGCCTGAGCCGATCCGGGTGAAGGCTTATCAGTTGATCATGACCTCCGACGTGATGACACAGGTTAAGGAGTTTCAAGATGAGGCTTTGAAAGAAGATCGTCTTAACTCCGAAAGGATGAGAGGTCTAGTGACGGAGTTGGGTGAGAACACTCTAGGTGTTAAGACCCGATTTGGGCGAATGTGGATTCCTCGATACGGGGATCTACGTAGTAGAATTATGGATGAGGCCCATAAGACACGATACTCCATTCACCCCAGTGCTACCAAAATGTACCACGATATGAAGAAAGACTACTGGTGGCCGGGCATGAAACGCGACGTAGTGGAGTACGTAAGTAAGTGCTTGACTTGCTTACAAGTGAAGGCGGAACACCAGAAGCCCTACGGGAAGATCCAACCATTGGATATACCCGAATGGAAGTGGGAACACATCACCATGGACTTCATCACGAAGTTACCGCGTACCCCGAAAGGGTATGATGCTATATGGGTGATAGTTGATCGATTGACGAAGAGTGCCCACTTCCTACCGATCCGCGAGACGTATTCATCTGAAAGATTGGCGGATCTATTCATTAAAGAAATTGTAGCTCGTCATGGCGTACCGGTGTCTATTGTGTCTGACCGTGACACCCGATTTACCTCCAAGTTTTGGAAGAGATTTCATGATGCGATGGGGACGAGACTACACATTAGTACAGCATATCACCCTCAGACAGACGGTCAGTCTGAGAGGACAATCCAAACACTCGAAGACATGCTTCGGGCGTGCGTGATTGACTTTGGAGGAAGTTGGGACAATCACCTGCCGTTAGCAGAATTCTCGTACAACAATAGTTATCACGCCAGCATTGGCATGCCACCTTACGAGATGCTATACGGGAGGAGGTGTAGGACGCCCGTATGTTGGGGAGACATTGGGCAGAAAGAACTGGGAGGTGTTGAGGTGATCGAAGCAACGACTGAGAAATTAGAAAAGATCAAAGCCTTCATGAAGGCGGCGAAAGATAGGCAAAAGTCGTATGCTGACAAGAGGCGGAGGCCGATAGAGTTCAAGGTTGGTGACCGAGTTATGTTGAAGGTCTCACCTTGGAAAGGAATCATTAGATTCAGGAAAAGAGGTAAGCTAAGCCCGAGGTACATAGGACCTTTCCGAATTATCGCACGAGTAGGAGAGGTGGCCTATCGACTTGAATTGCCAGATGAGTTAAGTGGAATTCATCCCACATTCCATGTATCTCATCTGAGGAAGTGCTTAGCTGATGAAGACATGGTTGTACCACTGGAGGATATTGAAGTAGACGAACGGCTCAACTACGTGGAGCAACCAGTGGCAATCATTGATCGTAAAGAAAAGAGGTTGAGGAATAAGGTGGTTCCTCTTGTGCGTGTACAGTGGAGGCACAGGAAGGGATCCAAATCTACGTGGGAGACTGAAGAAGAGATGAGACAACACTACCCACATCTGTTTGAGGAATAACAGGTTTCGGGGACGAAACCTATATAAGGGGGGTGGACTTGTAACACCCGTAAATTTTTAGTAAAGAATTTAAAAGAATAAAATAGAAAGAGAAAGGAAAGAAAAACAAAAGTTACTTTTGTTTAAGGGCCAAAAGTGTCAATTGGGCAAACTTTCTATTAATTCTTTGTACAAAAGGTGGTATGGCACCCACGTTGTCTGCATTTGTCACTGCATTCGATATCTTTAGAGAGAGAAAGTAGAAGGAGCAGAAAACCATCAGAATTTTGAAGAAGGATCTGAGAAATTCGAAGTTTTTGGTAAGAAATCCCGAATTTATGATGTTAGGACGATTCTAGAACCATACATGAGAATATAAATGTGACTAGTGTGTTCGGGTTGCTCTGTGTGTGTGTTTTAGGTGTATAAACGACTGAGAAGTTCAAGGAAAGGGCATCCAAAACCCGAAGACCAATTAAGGTGAGTTCTAGACCCCTTTTTACTGGTTTTTAAATGTTTGGGGCTGGAAAATGCATGCAAATATATTTTTATAAAGTTTGGGTTGAAACCCGTATGAACGATTGTATGTATGTTTATGTTTATGTTAGATTTATGCTTAGAATCATGTGTGTATGTTTAGGATGAGGCATTATGATGTTTGGGACTTGGATTATAAATTAGACACATGAATATGTTGTTAATATGTCTGAAATTGGGACTTGGAATAAATAAGAAAAGTTGATGTGTCCACCAGTGCTCATACGACCAACAGTGGTCGTATGATCAGGATTTTTCTAAGTGTTGATGAGACTAATAGGACTCATACGACCAACAGTGGTCGTATGAATATGTGAAATTTTCTAAGTCTGAGGCCCACAGAACTCATACGACCAACAGTGGTCGTATGATCATGATGAAAAGTTCTAAGTGTGGACTCATACGACCAACAGTGGTCGTATGATCCAAATATGTTCCTAAGTCCAGGGGTGGTACGACCAGCAGTGGTCATACGACCAACAGTGTGGTCGTATGACCAGTTGATAAATCTAAGTGTTAAGTGAAAAGTCCAGCAGTACTCATACGGCTAATAGTGCTCATACGCCCAGAGGGCTTATACGCCCAACAGGGCTAAAACGCCTAAACACTTAGAATTTTTCAGGAATTTCCAGTAAGTTCGAAGTTCGAGGTTTGACCAGGGTTGACTAGGGTTAATAAATGATGATGTCTCATGCATATAATGATGAGTATGATTAACCCTAATTGTTACTAATATTATTATTAGTATATTATTGTTAACAATATTATTAAAATATTGTTAAGTAAGGAATGATGCTATGTATGATGATGAACGTATGATGATGAATGTATGATGATGAACGTATGATGAATATGTATGATGTGTGTATGTTCCTTGTGATTGTGTATGCTTATCTTTCTGAAACTTTACGAATAACGAGAAATGAATTAATGAAGTATTATGTATCGTAAAGTGAAAGATAACGAAAGAGGAACATGATGACGAATGCATGTATTAACGAATGAACGAATGAAGAATGATGATGAATACATGCATTAATGAACGAACGAGTTATGTCTTGCAAGCATTGAATAACGCGATTGGTCCTTCTATGTGATTGACCATGGTCATGGTACCTCTACCGCTTACCTCTAGTACCGTGGCATACGTTTTGTTGTTCATATGTTGACTTCGGCCCGGTAGCTAATAACGTTCGGGGTGTAGCCTATGGTATTGGTACAATTCACCTTTCAATGTGCGCAAGTAAGTATGAACGGGATTCCTGTCATTCGACCACAGTAATCATAGCCAAGTGCTATGAAGTGGGTAAAGCCTGACAGAATCCATACGAGAAGTTAAAGATAACGATGAATAATGAATGATGAAGATAATAACGAATATTACCTCTGTGTACGTATGATGTATGAACGCACGCACGAAAGGATACTTTTAAATAAGTAAAAGTATGTTTTATTACAAAACTAGAACTCACTCAGCAACGCTGACTTTTATGTATTTTCCAGTTGGCAGGTAGTGTTGCTGAGGATGGCACGAGGCGGCTACTCAGCTCTTTTGGGATGGCATTCTTTTGTTAATGTTTTTGTACTGTAATGCAAATAAATGATATTTTGTAACAGGTGTTGTATTACTTTGCAAAAGCATTTTTAGTAAAATTTAAAGTTTCCGCTGCATGGTTTTTATTAAGTTATATTAAATGTATGTTTTATGGGTAATGACGACCAACTGTGAGGTGCCCGGGAACGGGGCCTTACACGATTTCCTGTCTAAGTTACAACCACCATAATCACTGTCAGTATAAGCAAATAAATTGAAATCGGAATTTCAAGGATACCAAAGACCAAGTTTGGGTTGACCCTTGAGATACTTGAAAATCCGCTTGATAGCTTTCATGTGTGATTCCTTTGGATCACTTTGATAACGGGCACACTGACAAACAGGGAACATGACATCCGGCCTGCTTGCAGTGAGATACATGAGGGAACCAATCATCGATCTGTAAAGATGTTGATCAACTGATTCTCCTAATGGATCTGGAGTAAGAGTAGGACGAGAAGCCATTGGAGTTGGAGCTACTTTGGAATCTTGAAACTTGTATTTCTCAAGAATAGTCTGAACATACTTTTCTTGATGGATGAGAATACCCGTCTCAGATTGAGTAACTTGAATACCCAAGAAAAATGAAATTTCTCCAAGGGAACTCATTTCAAATTTCTTCTTCATCACTGCTTCAAACTCCGTGCACATACTATCATTAGTAGAACCAAAAATAATATCATCGACATAGATTTGAACCAAAATAATATCATCGCCTGATTTTCGTAGGAATAAGGTTTGATCAATTGCACCTCTTGAATAACCATTTGCAAGCAAATGTTCAGTCAGAGTTGCATACCAAGCACAAGGTGCTTGATGTAATCCATATAGTGCCTTATCCAACTTGTATACATAATCAGGATGATCTGGGTCTTCAAATCCTGGAGGCTAACAAACATAGGTTTCTTCTTTCATTTCTCCGTATAAAAATGCAGTTTTAACATCCATCTGATACACCTTGAAGTTCATGTATGAAGCAAAGGCTAAGAATATGCGTATGGCTTCTAGTCTTGCAACTGGAGCATACACTTCTTCATAATCCAATCCTTCAACTTGATAAAATCCCTGCACCACAAGACGTGCTTTATTCCGAACTATAACACCTTTTTCATCCGTCTTGTTTCGAAAAATCCACTTTGTTCCAATCGGAAGCTTATCCTTTGGAAGTTCAACAAGATGCCAAACATTGAGCTTCTTGAATTGCATCAACTCATCTTGCATTGCTTCTATCCAGCTATTTTCTTTGAGTGCCATTTCCACATTCTTGGGCACTATTTGTGATAGAAAGCAAGCATACAGACATGTGTTGATTATCCCTGATCGACTTCTGGTAATTACACCTTCGTGCAACGGACCAATGATTGCTTCAGTTGGATGAGTTTTATGTATTCTTAATTGAGGAATCTCATCTGCAACCATTCCATCTTCCAAATTAGTAATATGTTCAACATTATCAATAACCTCTTCAGAATGTTGAGATTGATACACAATAGTTTCTTCAAGTGTGTCATCTGAAATAGGAGTTTCAGAAGCAGTAGACACATTTGGAGATTCTTCAAATGGAACTTGAATGATTTCTATCGGTGTATGTATAGTTTCTGAAGAAGATGAAGATAATAGAGAACTCAAAGAGTCTTCCAGCTCCTGAGTTGGAATTTGTTCTGAAGAAACATCTAATGACTCAGAACAGGCAGATACAGGTACAGAAGTTGTAGGAATATCTTTGGATGATGAAGCAATAGCAGAATCATCAGATATCAAAGATGGAAGTTCCTCAATTATTTTGTTTTCCAAGGAGATTGCTTGAGAAGTAGAATCTGCAGATGAAGGTTTAGAAATTTTAAAATTTATGAACAAAGATTCATAATCATAAACCCATGAAGGAGCTGAACCTGCATCAGTTATGTTAAGCTCGTGCCAATCAATGTTAAATGACTCGATTATTTGTCTAGTTCTTTTATTATAAACACGATATGCAACTTTATTGGCAGCATATCCCACAAAGTAACATTCATCAGCCTTTTCAGAAAATTTTGAACTAGATTCAGTTGTATGCAACAAAGTGCAACAACAACCAAAGGCTTTAAAATATTTAACTTTGGGTTTGTGTTTATAAAATATTTCATATGGAGTCTTATTTAATCTTTTGTTGATTAAAGCACGATTCTGAACATAACATGCAGTATTTACTGCTTCAGCCCAAAAGAACAAAGGTAATTTGGCAGCAGATATCATCGTTCTAGCAGCTTCAATCAATGTTCTATTCCTTCTTTCTGCAACTCCATTCTGTTGTGGAGTGTCAGCAGCACTGAATTGTCTGGCAATTCCCTTGGATTCACAAAACTCATTCAGAGTTTGATTGCAAAACTCTGTCCCATTGTCACTTCTGATGCATTTTACCTTTTTCTCTGTCTGATTCTCCACCAAAGTAATGAACTTGATCAAAAGGTGTGGAGTTTCATCCTTAGATGCTAAGAAAAACACCCAAGTAAATCTAGTAAAGTCATCAGTAACAACCAGACAGTAAGATCTTCGACCCAAACTTAAAACACTTACTGGACCAAAAAGATCCATGTGTAAGAGTTGTAAGATTGATTCGACTGAGTTGTGTGCAACTGGTTTGTGAGGAAGTTTATGTTGTTTACCCTTTGAACATGACAAACAATGTTCATTTAATTGAAATTATTTTTCAGGTAAACCAATAACATGATTTCCACGTACAAGTTTATTCATGTTTTTAAGATTGACATGTCCTAATCGACGATGCCATAACATGGAATCATTCTCCGAGGCTTTGGATAGTAAGCAAGAAGCTGTTACCAAAGAATTAGAACAATGCATATCAAGAAGATATGTGTCATTGTCTCTCGGAGTCCTCATCAAAATCCATTCATCTGGAACAACAAAACCTGGTTTTAAGATTAAGCATTCGTTATTAGTAAAGTGTGTAGAATATTGTTTGTCACAGATTTGAGACACACTTAACAGGTTATGTTTTAATTCCTCAACAAAATTAACATTCTCAAAACTAAGGACCCCATTTGTAACTGTACCACGTTTGGTTATGCGTCCTCCTTTGTCTCCCGCGAAAATCACTCTCCCTCTGTTGTAAGACTGAACATCTTGTAGTAATGATAAATTACCAGTCATATGTCTTGAACAACCGCTATCTACATGCCATAGACTTTCAATAGCCTTTTGCGGTTGTCCCTGCATAAGTAACAAAATTACTTAGTTTTTGGTACCCAAGTCAAACATGACTTGAGCACATTATGTGTTGCAGCAAGACAAAATGATTTGATATTATTATATTTTGTTTGCACATCATTCTTTTCATTTATGCTTTTAAGCTTGACATTTTCTTTTACATCATTAGTCAAATTCTTATCCCGTTTGACATTAAAATCATTAACAACCTTTGATTTCATATTATTTAAAAATTTTCCACGAGTGAAAAACAGTTTTCTATTATGAGAAATAGAATTATGAAATCTTTGTTTACTTAATGATTTTTGTCGAAAAGGACAATTGTTTGCCAAATGATTTGTGTTTCCACACTGATAACATCTCTTTTGTTGTGTGTGGAAAACAAACTGTGGATGACAATTATGAAAATTGTCATAAAAACCAAAGTCAGATTGACTAGGTTTAACTTTCTCCACAGTCTCTCGAATCTTTGCCATGTTTGACAATTGCAAATTCATCTTTTGCAGATTCGAGGAAATCGATGAATTATGACCACTTTGGATTGGAGATTTGGTAGTTTTGACTTTTGGAATTGGTGGTGTTGGAATAGGAATAGTCTTTGATTTTGCCGGAGTAGGACCAGACTTTGAATTTGTGGAGGAGGACCAGGCTTAGATATACGGATTGGTGCTGAAAAAGGATCAGGCTTTTGAATTTTCAGATTGAATGCAGAAGAATCATTCACTTGCAAATCTGGGCTACAAACATCTTGATTCACAAGGTTAGCATTATAATGAAGTTTATTTTTAAAGAATCGAGAATTCGTTTCTTTAAAAATATGTTCTTCATTTTCAATTAAACCTTTTGAAACAAATCTATTTTTAAAATCCTTTTCAATTCTTTCTTTCTGATTTACCCTTTGATTTGCATTCAAATTATATTTACTATTAGATTTAATCTCATTCAAATTAACCAACTTTTCATTTCCATACAAAGTTTGTTTACAATCAGATTGTAAAACTTTCACATTCTTATTTTTCAAATTTTCTCTCTCATTTTCTCCTTCACTATCACTCTCCCATTCTTCAACCAACCCATCCACCTTCAATTTATCTGCACAAAAGTTTTCAGTTGATTGTTTAGATTTGGGTACTATGATAGGATCAACAGATAAATTTACTTTGACTGAAGGTTTTAAGTCTTGAGATGGAGAGAAACCAATCCCATAGACCATATCAGAATCACAAATGTTATCAGGTGAAGGTAAACATGAATAATCATGATTAATTGGAGGAGCAATGTTAGAAAACCCAACACCACATTTTCCTCCTTTAATCTTCTAAGTCATTTGTGACTTGATTATTCCTTCAACCATTGTTGATGAAAGTTCAAATTTCTCAACAGTCAATTTAGCCGTGGCTAATTCACTGTTAAGTCTATTAATTTCTAAAGCGAGTTCATTATTTCTATTTGTCAAATCATTATTAGTACATTCTTTATCATGAAGATTTAATTTTAAATTATATATTGTATTGTTTAAACCTTCAAGTTTTTCTTTAAAAATCTTTTCATTTGACTTGTGTTTGCGAGCTTGATACTGAAGTTTTTCAACTTCCATTATCAGGCTCTCATTGTGAACTCTGTAACTTTGAACTTTCTCAACACATGAATTTTTGCATAAACCATCATATACCTTGGATTCAGAAGTTTCCCCTTCAGCCTCTTCTACCTTCTTGACCATGAATGCTTTCATTTCAGCATCTGGTTCTTCCACTGGAGCAACATCAACAGTCTTTGGATCAACACATGGGCTTTTGACTGGAGGCTCGACAGTGTACTCTTCAATCACACTCTTTTCTTCAGCAACCTTCTCAACCTGATCTTTCTTCTCAACTGTCTCCTTTTCTTCTTCAACTCTTTCCTTTAAGTCTTCAACTTTCTCAACCTCTTGCTCAGTATTCACTTTCTCTACTTCAACTTTCTCCTTCTCTTCTTCCACTTTAGCAAACAAACCCTCTAATAAATCATCAGACATGAATTCAGCAAACAGATTTTCTTCTTCTTCTGGTTCTGGAACAATCTTTGCGATAAATGCAGTAGACAAAGTTAGATCAAGGGCTTCCATTTGATCCGACCAATCATATTCAGCATTAGTTTGAGAAACTAATGCTTTAGTACCACCAGAAGTACTTGCTTTGTCTTTCTTCGGCTCTATTTCAACAGTCACCATCTTTTTGGGGCCTTCAGTTTGACCAGTCTTTGGTTCAGTACACTCTCTGGCGAAATGACCAGGTTTGTCACAGTTGTAACACCTCAGGTTAGTCTTGTCGAAACCGATTTTGCTAGAGTTGTTAACGCCAAACATTTTCCTCCCAGTTCGTCTGGCAAAATTCTTAGCCCTGTAAACTACCATGGCCATTTGATATTTGATGTCATTCTCTTCAACATCATCAGGATTGACTTGTTGAAGATCATCAACCAATACATTTGGAGCAGTAAGTCTTCCGGCCATGAAAGCTTCATAACTTGACATGAAAGTGGTGAAAAGAGCAAGATGCTCCTCAGCAATCTGAACAGTCAGCTTTGATGGACTAGTGGTAGCAACATAAGCATGTTGACCACTATGAGAATCTTGAGATTGAGAGACTTGTTGATGGATGATGGGGGAATAGTGTTGAGCAGCTGGAACATGAACTTGTTGGTTTACTGCTGGTTGCACATAAGAAGATGCTGCACTTCCAGATTGTTGTTGCTGACACATTTTTGTATAACTGACATAGTAATTCGGATTACTAGCCATCTTTGCATAGAGAGCAGTTCCTTCAGCACCCAGAGAACTGAGATGATTAGCAGCTCGCTGCTTATCATCCATAGCATAAGACTTGATAGTTGAAATGAGATTAGTCAACTGAAGAGTATACAAGTCTTTGGTTCTCTTGATCAATGTACAGTTGTTATTCCAACTGTAAGGAAGTGAATTTAACAACTTCTTGTTCACAGTGATGGGTTCCAGAGTAATACCCGCACTCTTCATTTTTGTTACCAGTCTAACAAACCTGGCCATCTGAGCTTCCAACTCTTCACCAACAATATGATTGAACATGTTGAATTCTTGATTCAACATATCCTTTTTGCTCTCTCTCATGTCTTTGTTGCCCATAATCTGAGACTCCAGAGCATCCCATAATACCTTAGCACCCCTGAACTCTTGAAACTTTTGTGAAATCTCAGTAGTCAATGCCATAGTGATGGCAGCATAAGCTTTATCATCCAGTTCCAACCTCTTGATGTCATCTTCATCCCACAAGTGTTCAGGTTTCTGAACCATCTCCCCTTTATCATTTTTATACAACGGAATGTAAGGACAATACTGGATTGATCTCCACATCTTCGGTTCCGTGTAAATAACATATCTCTCAAATCTAAATGCTCAATCAGTATAATCGTCTTCACAGAGAAGTCTCGGTGGCTTGTTACCAGTACCAATTTCCGTGTCTAGATGAAGTGAAGCAGTAAGATGCTTCAAATTCGGTGTTGTTGAAGCCATAGTGATCAGAAAGTCAAAAATCAGGTTTTCGTGCGAAATAAGAAGTCGTGCGAAAATCAATTTCGCTTGTCACAACTTTTCGCGCGAGAGATCTATTCGTGCGAATTTCCACTTTAACCTTTTCACGCGAAATCGCACAAAAAGGTGATATAACTGTCTGAGCGAAAACACCCCTTTTTCGCACGCGAAAACTTAAATATCAAGCGAAAATCGTCAATTTCGTGCAGAATCGAATCTCCAACAGTTCGTTCAAGCGAGAACCACCTTCAAATCAATGAATATGTCTGATTGAACCCATTTTAGTCCAAATTTAATGAATTTAGTTCAATTTTATGTATAATTTTGATTAAAATTCAACTAAAGTCCACTAATTTAGTTCAAATCGGTCCAAATCAGTCCAAATCCTCCAAAATCGAGCAGAATAACATCTCCATATCAGAATCTAAAGTGATCAATGATGAATTTCTTCAAATACGAGTAAAACACAATCCAAATCTCTTCCAAATCGTGGTTCTAGAGCCTAATGCTCTGATACCAATTGTAAAACCTTGAAATCTCCCAGAAATCAATAACACACGATCTCAATCACGTGAATGCGGAATGTAGACATGATTGGATAGAAAAGAAGATTGAATTGAACACAAAATGCTTCTTTGATTGAATCAAACAACCTATGAAAGGTCTTGTGCGATTCGCACAGTACAAAATGATAAATGAATGAAAAACCTGATTACAAAACGAAACTAAGCTATTTATACTAAACACTGAGTTCTCGCGCGACACGCTTTTCGCGTGGAACAAGCTTTCGCGCGGCAACAATCTCTCGCGTGGAGACCTTCTTCGCGTGAGATCTGCTTCTCGCGTGACAGATGCTTTCGCACATGCAGTCTGTTTTCGCGTGACATCTTCGTCTCGCGTGGTGTTCTTTATCGCACAAGTTGTTTTGCCGAGCCTTGATTAGTCTTCTACAAATTCAGATAAGAGGTCTTAACCATTCAGCATTAGACCTCTTAACCATTCAGCATTAGTATAATGCTTAACCATTCAGAGGTAAATGTCTTAACCATTCAGATATTCGCTTGCGAAACAAGCAATCTGAACTATTAAGTACTGAACCATTCAGACATCTGAACCATTAAGAGACTGATTAAGAGGCTGACAAACCCCTAACTACTTTTAATTTTTTGCGTTTCATTTCTACCTACCAAACACTACTATTCTCTCGTTAGAAATAGATTTTAGATCGGTCCTCTAACACAACGTTTGTTTAAACCAAACATCACCAAATCGGTTACAAAATTTCATCAATTTGCATAGTTCCATGCAATAACAAACCCGAATTCGTGGGAATGGGTATTAATACAGCGAGCATTAAAAACGAAAATCCAGAATAGAACAATGATATATGTATATATCGAAACAATCAACATGAAGCAGATCGTTTCATTTGAGGCTTCATCTGTTTGTCTTCCTCGAGTGATATCATGCCCAAATGAGATGGATCTTCGAGCATCATTTTAGCCACCAAGTAACCGGCTATGGACCATGTTTGGTTCTTCCGAGCTTGTTTTCCTACGTACCGCCCATGCTTTCCATCATAATATTCAGGCCACCCGTCCAACAGTAATCTGCTTTCAGCTAACTCAATCGCGCGCTTTGCAATCTGGGGTCTTCCTGCCTTGATGCATGCGGCCGTCAAAAGCCACAAGAGAACTGCAACAAGGTGAAAAGAAAGATTCTTCAAAAACAAGTTCCCTTGTTAGAAATTTTCACACTACAAAATGCCACAAGAATGTCATCATGATGGAAACATGAGGTATGATTCCTAGTAGAATCATCTAAATATTAGATGAAGGTGGTGATTCTTTACACAACATTAAATAATATTCAGACTTTTGGTTGTCATTTATAACCCGTTTTATCAAACAGGTCACGTTGGCCATTTCGGGTATATATGTGTAACCTGTTTACTGTTTAGTTAAACAAAATACTTAACATTTTAACCCAAGATAATTGACTTGCACAAAAATACTTAATAGCTCTCATTTAATATTATAATAATAAATAAGACTTAATTTTATGAAAATATAGTTTAATTTGTAGCTAATCATTGTTAAAACTAAAATATTATAAAATATAAAAAGTTTGTGTATTTATAAATAATATTTTTTTTCTTCTTTTTATACTATTGCTTATACATTAAATATGTTTGTTGTATTATTTATATGTTATCTATAACATATATTAAAATATACATATATATCTATTATATAATTTATTAATTTCACCTCGTACTAGTGATGTATAAGATAATTTAAGAGAACAAGATCTAAGAAAGTTTTCACCTGGCCAAGATCCACCATTATGATAACTCCAGCTCGTATTTTTCGGGTCACAGCCTGTAACGATTCTCCATTCGTGACTCTCCATAGCCGGATAACAGATCTTTAGAGGCATTTCACCGACAAGTTCTTGCCATCGTGATTCAATAAGGTCCATTATAGCAGAACTTTGTTCAGGAGTCGCTAAAGATGACAATATGGCCACACAATTCCCCAAACAAAACCATCTGAAATCCATTTTGGCGGGACTCACGTTCCCGATGAAGTAACCGCCCCGTGTTGGCATGAAATCGAAAACCCAATCAGGAAGTGAATCGGGAATGACATTGAACTTGTTGACAGCTGTATGCGAGTATTCTTCTGTTTTGTAACGGTATATGTCGTTTAGTTGTTTGATGTCGAGCCAAAAATAACTTCTCATGTGAAAGCTTAGAGCGTGAAGGCGTTTGACTATTCGGTCAATGCAATCGTTGCCCTCACAATCACGTTTTAGAAGAAATAATGCACATCTAAGAGCCATGAAAAATAATGCTTGTATCTCGATTGGGTACCCATAAACGCCCTGATGGAAAAAAAATAAGGAAAATAAAACTTCATAAATCATATCATTCAAAAACCAACATTGTTATTGAAATAACATAATTTTATTGAATCTTATTCACAAAATACTAACCATTCGACGATCAATCATACAACACCCATCGGCACAAAGCAATGTTGGGAACGTATCAAAACCTTCAGAAAGACACAAAGTCATGATAAGACGAATACCCCTTTGCATTTCGGGCCTTTCAGACAAAGAAGTGTCACCAGTTGACTTTGTATAGGCCCGAAGCAAAATAATCCACCAAAAGCCCGAATCAACGGGAGCCACACGACCAATGGCACTTTCACCATAATCGGCCAATATGGTCTCAGTGTTCCTGACCGGGTTGTGAAGCACTTTAAAACTTGCTGGCATTACACCTTCTCCTAACTTGAAATTGTCTACCTTTTTTTCACGGGATTGAAGAAAAACGGTTTTTAAAAGAAAATTCTTTACTATATCGGGCTCTCCGTTCATCAAGAAGGCCAATGCACTAGGCACAAAATCTCTTACAAAACCTGTACGAGAATATAAAATTGCATTAACACTCAAAATCAAAAGAAGAAGGATAAGGGGAATTTAACATTGTAATCACATTCAAAGTTTATGGTTCGCAAAAAGGGCGGGTCAACATGGGTAATTTTTTTTATGTGCGGGTCAAGCCATTAAAGCATTACCATACAAGTTAGAACATGTTCGGGCCATTTTACCTGTTTGACCCATTATCAAACAAATTCAAACCTGAATTGACCAGTAATCTTGAACAGATCAAAATTCGATATTATGCAAATGGTCAAAATAACAGAAATGGGAAGCATTTTAAAGATTTCACCTGATCATAGTTGAGTTCTTCTGAAGAGTTATCAATTGCAGCAATAGTCCCAACTGGTTGACCACGAAAGTTGACCAAAGACCGTCTCAAAGCCTCCCAAGCTTCTCCTACAATTGGATGAGGCTCAAAAATACCACTTCTAGGTGTTCCAGTCCATCTCCCAGGGGAATAACACCATCAAGATTATCAAACGCACGTGACGAATGTTCACTTGTTTTATAGAAATTATTGCGTGGTGACATGGTAATTGACATTTCGCTAAATGATCTCTCATCAAACGACCTTTTTCTCTCTATGTTAAGTGGCCTCGGCTTTTCTAACAATCTTGAAAGATCCGAGTCATCAATTTCAAATATAGAAGGTGTGGCTCCTTCTTCCTCCTTCGCCTTTACTGAACCATTTGAAGTCCTGTCTACCGTTGAGGAAGCCATATTCTATGAACTTTTCGAAAAAAGTATCTGTAGTTTTCATAATACATTTAAAAAAACATGTAAATAAATGAAGTCAAATATTGTAATCTTCAATATATTAACACCAAAAAACAAATTACTTCTCCAATTTCATTCCTGTAATCACTTGATAACTATGGCTGCTATCTATAACAATCATAAGTCAACCATCATGAACCAAGACTCCTTGGCTTCTAAAAGGTGTGTTTATCATTCAGACTCGATATAAACTCGAAGAATCGAGTCAGGACAGATGAAAAATCACCAATCAATTCCTAACTTTAAGGGGAAAAAGCTAATCTTGATTTCTAAATTCGAATAATCCTTCAAAAATGCACATCCAAACGCCCCCACGACTATAATCTTCCAACCAAAATGAGTAATCAAAGTTCATATTATCAGATGCAGACAAAATAACTTATTTTTTAAAGGGTGTATAAGATCTTTTATCCAAAAGTCAAAAATAAAATCTTTAATTTCAGATCTGGTCAAACATCACAATCAGATGCAAAATGTGCAAAAGAAGCAAAGAAATCAATCAATCAAATTTACTTCAATGAATCATGAACATTTCTTTACTACAATTTCACATTTCTCAAACTGAATCAAACAATAACAACATATACTGACTCATGTTCTTCGACGTTGACTTGTTTCCAAACTCTGATGAGTAAAAACAATCGAAACCCACAAGTAATATCATGAATCAAACAACATACACAATGCTAAACCCCTAAAAATTGAATCTTGAACAGAGTCACCGACAGAAAACCTAAATCTTTAAAAGACCCAAATCCTAAATCACTGGAATTTGGAAGTGGGAAAGAAGAATCAAACCTTGAAAACTTTGTGGATGAAGAAATTGATGAAACTTATGAAACGGGTATTGAAGGCATCATCATCCAACTCAAGAAATATGGATCAAAAGAGTATAATTTATTCAAAACGAAGGAATGTGACCCTTTACTGAACATGCCGGTGACTGAAAAGATTGACTTAATTCCACGAATAATCCGGATAATATGCCTGGATTTCACTTTTTAGTCTTAAACTTTAAATTAGGCCGATGAGTTCTAGATAAACTAGTTTAAAAAGAGGTATTCTATGATCTTTCAAAATAGAAGTCATGGGTTGGATCTTACTAGGTGTAATATGTTCCAAGTGGGTCAAGGATTTTATCACAGTGGGTCTTTGGATGATGGGTTTCTCTTGGAATGATGGGCGAATGGTCACCAGCACTGTCTGTATTCGCGGGCGTGGGTGACTTTTCGCCAATGAGTTTCCCCGGATGACCGGGCTTAAAAATTACTCGTTGGTCGTTCAAGAAAAACTTATCAAACGTAACACATTTTATTCTTAAAATGGATGGACTAGTTAAGTAGGTGTGTTAAGTAGGTGTTCAAGAACCAAAACGCCCTTCAAAACCAAATTATAAAATCGTATTGAACCCATCTGAAAATTAAAAGGAAATTAAGAATTAAACTATTAGCCATTGCAACCTCACCAAATGAAATAACTCTAATATCTTAACGTATAATTGATTCAATAATATGTAATAAAGAATAGCAATGTTGAAAAAAACTTATAATCACATAATCTATAAATATTGTGAAACTTATTTGTCATATCTAAATGTAGAGTGCAACAAAATTCAAATCAAGGCATGACGAACATAGTTTAACGTTCATAAGAGAGGAGGGGTCATTTGTGAAACTTTAAAGATAAATGTGTAATCATGCACATAATTAATCTTGTGAATCTTGAATTAGGGTTGTAATATTTTCTGGATTCAATATGATAATAACACTAATAGGTTGGAACAAGTGAAGATTCAAATATTAACAAATAAATTGAACAAAAAACACAAATAAAACTAGACAATCATACTACAAGGACAAGCAAAAACACATTGCTTGTCGTTATCGAATGCTCAAAAGATCAACAAGATCGTTGATAGCACAATCTCACTCAAAGAAAAGAGAGAACCCTAGAAAATTCGTTAACCCTAAAAGCACCCGGATGCAATGTATATATACTCCATAAGACTCAACATGTCAAGCAACAACTCCTCACCTACACAATACCAACAGCCCTTGAAAAGAAGTAATACTAAACTCAAATTTAACTAAATTCAACAAGGTTGTTAATCATTCACGATATCTTCAGACCAGCGGTTCAAATTGATGAAACTGTAAATATATGTGTGTGTGTCTATAAATATAAATATAAATATATATATATATATATATATATATATATATATATAAAGAGAGAGAGAGGCATGTCTGTTTTCTCTATCTAACCATAAAATAACATGACATCTGCCTTTCTTCCAAAACCCATCACCGACAGTTGTCTCTTGACCTGTTCACTCAATTTTGTTTGTAGAAACCATCTCGACTGTTGATTCAGTATATCACAAATCACCAACACATCGACTCAGCTACCAACAACTTCCTTGTCATGGTATGACCACCGATAACTATCAGTTCGATCCAAGTAGGGGTCTGGAAATAAAGATACAACTTCTTTTAGTATGATTACTCCAAGCCATCATGTACAGCCACCATGTACAACATCAGTTTATTTTTGTTATTTCATTCACATGTTAAGGTAATAGTAAATTAGTTTATTATTATCTACTCTAATAAGGCAAAATAATATTTGTCACTTGTCATCTTCTTACAATCATTTTGTCACATATCACTATCATAGTAAGTAAACTATTTTATGATGGTATTAAATATTAATGATATTTTATATCCATTCCAAATTATAAAACATAGTTCTTATAAATAAATAAAATAATATTCTTTATAAGTTAACAAGTAGTTTTTTAAAAATAAAAATTTATAAAATATTAAAAAAATTTAATACAAAGTTTTTTTCCCAAAAAATGACAGTTAAAAATTTTATAACTAAAATTTTTCAAGACGAAAGTTTAAAATAACGTTATTATTGTTCTATTACTTAAGGTAGTTAATTATATGTGATTTTAATTATATCTTATGTTAAAAACTATTTTATAATTTATAAATATTGATTGGTAACTATCAATTTAATATTTTCATTCAACTCGTATGGTACACGAGTTCATAAACTAGTCTATAATAAAATAATGTTTTGAGATAATATATGTTAACATATTAGGTTTTCTTATTTTATTTTCCTACATATCTCTTTTAATAAATGATAATAGCATATATAGTAAATATATTATTTAAAACATTTTCACATTAAAAAAATAGATTTTGTAAAAATTAAAAACCATATTTTTATATTAAAAAACACACTTTAAGTTACTCTGTATGTTCACCGTGTAATCTAGCTAGTTAAGTTATCCTCTCTGTTATAAAGTTATTTTGATATGATATTTATCTTGTAATCTTTTAAATTTAATATTTGTTATGGAATTCGTTAACCCTACATCTGTTAATAACAATCTATTAGTGTATTATATTATTACTAGTTGAAATGCTCACACGTTATGTTGGTACGACTGTTGCGCGATTTTTTAAAAATTCGATTTTAGTTAGTATCGGCTTGGTGCGTTATGATGTAAATTAAACAATCAAAATATAATTACTGAAAAAAAATGAATGAAAGAAAAAATTACGTAGATTACAAATTTTTTTAAGACAACTATATTATCCCAACAAGATTAGTGAAATCATGGGTGGTATTTATAATTGAAAATCACTTATTACCTAGATTTTAGAAGGGGTTTCATTTTATTAATATAGGTTATAGTTTTATAATCATCGGAGTCAGCTTTCGGTGGTGATTTATGTGACACACGACATTTTCAGGTTATTACTTTAATTTCTCTAGTGACATCCCGTTATCCAGTTAAGTTATGGATGCAAGTCATGTGATTTCACACACATGAGTCGGCACCCGAACGTTGGTGATCAAAATTAATAATAAATATTTTACGCAAATAAATTAATATAAATTTTATGGATTTATATGTTACCTGTTTCGGTGAAGCTATGTGTTACGTGATTATACGATACTTGGTAATTATATAGTTATGCACTAGATAGATATATATAAAATCGATATATAAAATGCGTGAGTGTTTGTTTTTATAATTTAGAGAGTTTCGCTTCGTTAGTTGGATTTATAATACGAAAACATCTGTAAAATAGCAAAAGCCCGGTCCAAAGCCCACTAAAAGCTCACCCAACTTCCTAATTACACTGCCTAATAAAAATTAGCCAACCCTAACCCCCATTCACCTAAAAATCGTTCACCCCAACCTCAATTCCCGTTTTCAAGAACATTGTAGTAGAAATCTGACGGTCCCCGGAGATCTAACCGTTGATTTGATGCCAAATTTTTACAGGAGCTTCTATACACCTAGTCGAAGGTTTTTACTGTTGGGATTTTGATTTTAAGACATGTAGGCCTGATTCTTATTTTTTCGAGTAGAACAGTGCTCTGGGGAAGGTTACGGTGACTGCTCGGCTTCCTTGCAAGAGATCCAGCGACTTCTAGTGGCTGCAGGTAGTGCTAATGGTAGAGCTCAATGAGACGGACGCATGGCCACTTGAATCACTCAATTTTGATTTCATTTGATATAGTTTCAACCTCAATTCGTATTTAGTCCAATTCATTTAATGATCATAGAAAAAGGGTTTGGGTATAAGTAGTGTGGTTTGGGTTTCTCTAAACTTATGAACGTGTAAAAACACTTGGATGAGTGTCCAAACTTTTGTTAGTTAATAACATGGTTTGTGCAGTCATTGAACATTGTTACGATGCACGTTAGGTTTAGAACTTGATGTTTTCTGATTCTGGCAGATTTTGTTAGCCAACTTGTGCATGTTGTAATGTGATGATAATAAACCAAATTACTACATTTCTTGTATCCAGATTGTGTATTTTTTAATCTAGTTTTCAGAAAGTCCAAACACACTTAAATTGGACGTGTAATACTCAAGTTATTGTCTTCTTAGTCAGAGGCGGAGGATAGTGACGACCGGGGGGGGGGCTATTTTTTTCGTCGGTAGTATTAAAATTTAGTCCCTTAGTGTAAATTTTTGGCTCGGTAGTGTAAATTTTTATATAAATATCGAGTTCGCCCCCCCTCTAAAAAATTAGTTTCGCCCCGCCTCCTATGGAGATGTTCAAGCTCCACCACTGTTCTTAGTGAAGGTAGGTCAAAATTGTTCCTTTTTTACAGCAAACAAAGAGTCAAGTGTTTTGATACATGGTTTTTATTTTATTAAAGTTATGGTTAAAATAAATAATTTAGGAAGTAACCCGTTGAGTCTTGGAACACCTCCAAATAGATTCAACTTAAAATAATGTATACAAGATTTGTAATGAATTCTTGTGTAAAGTGTTGTCAAGGCTTGATTTTATGTGTTGATTGTGTTGAATATTATGTGACATGACTTGGATATTGTAAGGATGATTTATGCACAAACTTATAAACCTATTTGTGTAATAGCTTGAGGTTACTCTTGTGGTAATTGGTTTCATTGTCTGTCGTGCACCCTAAGGTGAGTTTTCACGACCCCGTTTTACATTCTTTCCTTTTCGGGGGAGAAAACATGCAAATACTGTTTTTGTTATGGCTC
Source organism: Flaveria linearis (assembly GCA_024085815.1). NCBI lineage: Eukaryota > Viridiplantae > Streptophyta > Magnoliopsida > Asterales > Asteraceae > Flaveria > Flaveria linearis. Next base: position 10,879,426 of record CM044006.1, read on the forward strand.
CTAGTATTATTGATATCGCTTGTTACGTTAGTGGAGACATATTTGAAAATCCTTACAGTATCAAACTGTTAGTATTTGGATTAGCGAGGTAATTCTGAGTAGTACTACTGGGTTTGACAAACCCCGCTCGGGCTAGTCGCGCTAGCTTGATTGGAGGTTGAATGGGTGCATAATTAACCTAACGATTGTCATGCTCTGTGATAGACGTGGTGGAAAGGCATTAAACACACACAGTCAGCTTCGGTTTAAAACACTAAGTATCTTGTTTATAGGCTAGCTACCTATGGATGTGCTTTATATGCTAAACCATATGAAACGCTTTCTGGCACATTACTTGTTGATTAAATCTGTGAACTCACCAACTTTATGTTGACACACTTTAGCATGTTTTCTCAGGTCACAGGAATGCACAAAGTTAAGGACTCAACTAGGGATGCATTCATGGCACACACTATATCTCAAACAATATATTTTGTCAAACATTATTAACTATTATGGTTTAAACGCTTGTTGACATGGTTTATCGTTGACTTACTAATTTCAAAATGCTTCCGCAAGTATGAAACATTTATGGTTGATTCAAAACTCTGATTTATTATTGTGATCTTTTTTGCAATTATTGATTTTGGTGTAACTGGTGCTATCTGAGATCCTGGTGTGTCATACGCCTGACAGTAAAATCCCGTTAACGGATTTTGAGGGTGTGACAGATTGGTATCAGTGCCCCAGTTATAGCGAACTAAAATGAGCATTCACATGCATTGCATGTTAGACTATAGCTAGATTGTATTAGTTACATCACATAGATTATTAATTTATGCTTGCTTTCTTCGCTTGCTTGAGAACTATTTGCTTTTGGTGTATTCCTGTGAGCGTTCGATTGAAGGAATGGTGTTTTCATCTTCTTATGCTAAGCCTAAAGGAAAAGGCCTGTTCGTTCTAATTCCCCGTTGTTATCACCTGTTCCTTAGCGCGAGTGACTCTTAGTTAATGTGAGTCACGAGAAGTTTAATTACGCTTAATGATTTACCATACCTCTTACATCATACATTTCGAAACCGGATACAATACCGTTGGTACATGACTTGGATGGTTCATTAGGAGCATGTCCTGCCTCCTGTTAAATACTTTCTTGAATGAGAAATACTTATATCATACTTTCATTACCTACGTTATAACTTCTCCCCTACCATGTGGAGCAGGCAATAACTGCACTGGTGACTACTATAAACATTGGGATACAACTTATCAGGGTTTACATACGATAATGCTATCTTACCCATCTGACCTGAGTACATCGATGGTTTCTTGCCCAAGTGAATGTTTTCTTAACCGAATCTTTTGTACAACCTTAGTTAATTGACCCTTGGTTTAATGACTATATCTTTGATACCTCTATCATTGATAACACTCGGTACTTGACAATGTATGTTAGCTCAGATGGGAGGAACCAAGGGTGACCATGCGAAGCAAACTAGAATCACAGGTGCACACGTAATTGTAATTTGTCATGCACAATAAGTCTGGCGAACTCTGTCGGGTGATAACGTTCATAATCAGTACAAATTTTCATTTCTATACTTTGAGACATGAGGTCTCGGTACTCGTAAAACTTTGCAATTAATATGGAAACAATCCTTCATTTCTACTCGTATAAAAGTTCTCATCTACCTCGAGTCTTAATGAGATTTCTATTATGCATTAGTCCTAGTCTCTGTGAGACGTTGCTCTTTTTAGCATTTCAGTGATCGTGCAAAACTATACATCTACAATGCAGCAGATCTTCAAAAGTTGTAATAAAGTGATGATACTCTCTGCGCATGTAGTCTTTGTTCATTGGATTGATCTTATGACTTAGTCTTGGTAATTTCAGCCTTCCAGTATTTATTTCATTTGATATTTATCATCTTTTGGCGTATGTTACATTTTTTGTTCCCTCGTGGTGGGATCCAATCGGATGTCTCAAGAAAAAACAATTCGCTCTACTGACATTGGTGATGTGTGTGACATCATCTCATACGTGAAGGCGCATAAATGTCTCAATAAAAGACATTTTGCTCTACTGACACAAGTTACAGATAAGAAGATGGATGAGAAGCATGTTAAATATATTTCAGTTGTTAGAGACTTCCCTAAAGTATTTTCTGAAGACTTAACTAGCCTTCCTCCACGCAGGCAGGTGGAGTTTCAAATAGAGTTAGCACCGGGAGCTACCCTGATCGCTCGGATGTCGTATCGTTTGGTACCGAACGAACTACAAGAGTTGTCTAAGCAATTATAGGAATTGCTGGACAAGGATTCATACATCCCAGCCCTTCACCTTGGAGAGCTCCAGTGCTTTTTATGAAAAGGAAAGATGGAACCTTCAGAATGTGTATTGACTACCAGAAGCTAAACAAGATGACAATCAAGAACAAATATCCACTCCCGCGCATCGATGAATTGTTTGACCAGTTGTAAGGATCAAGCTACTATTTTAAGATTGATAAGAGATCATGTTACCATTAGTTACGGGTTCGGGAGGAAGATGCGTCGAAGACTGCATTTTGGACTCGCTATGGGCACTACAAGTTCGTGGTAATGCCTTTTGGTTGACCAATGTGCCAGCGATTTTCATGGACCTTATGAACTGAGTGTGCAAACCCTATTTGGACAAGTTCGTCTTATCTTCATCGATGACATCCTTATTTATTCAAAGAATAAGGAAGAGCACAAGAAACACTTTGGACTAATCTTAGAGCTACTGAAACGAGAACAATTGTATGCTAAGTTTTCAAAGTGTGACTTTTGGATACGAGAAGTCCAATTCTTGGGTCATGTGGTCAATGAGAAAGGAATACATGTTGACCCAGCAAAGATAGAAGCCATCAAGAACTGGGCTACGCCTAAGACTCCGATTGAGGTACGACGGTTTCTTGGGTTGGCTGGCTATTATCGAAGATTCTCGAAGGGTTATCAAAGATTGCTCAACCTCTCACCCCGTTAACTTATAAAGGCACTACATACAATTGGGGTGACAACAGGAACCCACAATTCAAGTTCTGAAGCAGAAACTCTATACGGTACCGATTCTATCACTGCCTGAGGGAACAGACGATTTTATAGTTTATTGTGATGCGTCCATTCAAAGTCTTGGTTGTGTACTAATGCAACGCGAGAAGGTGATCGCTTATGCTTCGCGTCAACTAAAAGTTCACGAGAAAAACTACACGACACATGACTTAGAGTTGGAAGCCGTTATGTTTGCACTCAAGATATGGAGACATTACTTGTACGGTACCAAGTGCACCATATACATCGATCACAAGAGTCTCCAGCACATCTTTGAACAGAAGGAGCTAAACATGAGAACACATTGTTGGGTCGAGTTATTGAACGACTATGACTGTGCGATCAAGTATCATCCGGGTAAGGCAAATGTAGTAACTAATGCCTTAAGTCGAAAGGAAACATCTAAACCAAAACGGGTTCGAGCATTACAACTTACTATCCATACTAAATTACCAAATCAGATCCGTGATGCTCAACTTGAAACTTTAAAAGGACGAGAACCTAAAAGTAGAGTCCATGCGGGGCATGTTAAAGCAATTAGAGACCAAACCTGATAGAATTCGTTATTTCATAGAATGAATATGGGTTCCTTTGTATGGAGATTTATGAGGGCTGGTAATGGATGAAGCTCACAAATCGAGATACTCTATTCACCCGGGTTCGGATAAGATGTATTAAGATTTGAAGATCCTATACTGGTGGCCAAATATGAAAGATGATATTGCCACTTATGTAAGCAGATGTTTAACATGTTCTAAGGTTAAAATGGAATATCAAAGGCCATCCAGTTTACTTGAACAACCAGAAATTCTAGTATGGAAGTGGGAACAAGTATCAATGGATTTCATCACAAAACTGTCTCGGACTCCCAGTGGATGCGATACCATTTGGGTGATTGTAGATCGCTTGACGAAATCCGCACATTTCCTGGCAATCCGGGAGACTGATCGAATGGAAAAGTTGACTCATATCTACATAAAAGAAATAGTCTCTCGGCACGGTATGCCAGTTTCTATTATCTTTGATTGTGACGCTCAATTCACTTCATATTTCTGGCAATCTTTACAATGATCATTGGGAACGCGGTTGGATATGAGTAGTGCATACCATCTACAAACTGATGGTTAGAGAGAGCGTATGATCCAAACACTGGAAGACATGTTGCGTGCCTGTGTGATTGGTTTCGAAAGAAGTTGGGAAACTTACTCACCATTGGTTGAGTTCTCCTATAATAATAGTAGTCACACCTCAATTAAGGCTGCACCATTTAAGGCACTGTATGGACGTAAGTGCCAATCACCTATCTGTTGGGCAAAGGTTGGAGAAAGCTAACTTACAGGGCCTGCGCTTGTGCACGAGACGACTGAGAAGGTCGTGCAAATTCAAACGCGTATGGCAGCGACTCGTGATCATCAGAAAAGTTACGCAGATCAGAGGAGAAAACCTTTATAATTTCAAGTCGGTGACAAGGTGTTATTAAAGGTTTCACCTTGGAAGGGTGTGATACACTTTGGAAAGAATGAAAAGCTAAACCCTAGATATGTTGGACTGAGAGGGTAAAAAGGATTGGTCCAGTAGCTTATCAGCTAGACTTACTTGTAGAACTTGATGGTGTTCATAATGTGTTCCATGTTTCCAACCTGATGTAACCCCCGGTTATTTTCTTTGAAGCCGACGAAAGAAGAAAAGAAATAAAGCACAAAGTCGAGGGACCAAACTTGCCAAACGGGAAGAAACTTGGATGAGTGGAGGTATAAAAGGGGGAGGGCAACCCACACCCTCCCCATTCTTACCAAAAACTCAGCCAAGGGAGAAGAGAAGGAGAAAAAGGGAGAAAAGCTTGGTTCGGGTGGATTCGATCGTGAAAATCGAAGTGTAGCGGGTCAAACCGCAGCTCTACTCGACGAGATTGTTTGTGTGAGTTCTAGGACCCCTCTTTTACACATTTTTGGGTTGATTTTAGGGCTGGAACACATCTGAAAACCCGTTTTATGTGTGTGTGTGTTTGACCCATTTATATATGTTTGCGTGTGATGCGTTTGGAGTTTGTTTTCGGGCTTGTGTGTGCTTGAATGGTGTTGTGGTATGCATTCCTAAGGTTTAGGATGGTTGATTTGGGCTTAGAATGGGTTTGGATGAGCTTGAAGGTCGAAAATGGCAGAATGGGTTCGGGATGAACTGCATTCTGCATCAGCTAGGGCTAGGCGACCGAATGGAGGCCATACGATTGAATAAGGTGCGATTGGGGCTCATTCACACGATTGAGATTCATTCGCATGATTGGGGGCCAGTCGTATGGGGAGTCATGTGACTGAGGGCCCATTCGCATAAGTGCTCATCCGCATTAGTTTCATCCGCACAAGGTGTTCATTCGCATTAGTTCCATTCGCATGGGACTCATCCGCGTTGAGTCCATCCGTATGAGGTCCATTCGCATAGTGTTTATTCGCATGGATGTCCATTCGCTCGAGGCTCAATCGCCTGGTGTTCATTCGTATGGGGTTCAGTCGCATGGGAGGCCCTATGACTGACGGGTGCCCATACGCCCTTGTAGGGCTGGTGTACCCGAGGAAAAGCGTAGTTTTATTACTGACTTTCAGGGGAAAGCGCAGATGTAAGTTTTGACGTGGAAGTTCCCGTAAGTTCATGGAAGATGACTGTTGAGACCTTAGTGGTTATGTTGGGCATGATGATGATGTTGCATGATTATGCATGATGTATGTTATGTATGTATGATGTTACCCTGTATGATGATGCTATCTGTGTATGATGATGTTCCTTATTATGATGTATGTTTATCTTTCCCATGGCTTTACGTGTTACATTAATGAATGAATGAAAAGTATTATGTAACGTAAATTGGAAGATAATGAAAAGAGGAACGTAATGAAACAATGCATGCGTTAATGAATGAATGAAAGTAAGAAAGGCTTGCAAGCAAATGTATGAGGTGAACGACCCTGTTGTCGCAACAGACACGAAAGGGGTCCTTGACGCATACGTACTGTGTCAGTCTTCGGACATGAGTCGGGGGTTTGGTTCAGGCCCCGGCACAGTATCAGTCTTCAGACATGAGTCGGGGGTATTGCATGAGACAGGATCCAGTTAAATGAGAAGTGGATCACGTACTCCAGTACTGTGTCAGTCTTTGGACATGAGTCGGGGGTTTGTTTATCAGGCCCCGGCACATTATCAGTCTTCGGACATGAGTCGAGGGTATCGCATGAGACGAGATAATGAGGTGAGCGACCTTGTGTTGCAACAGACCCAGATAGAGTTCAATCCATGTGATTGACTCGAATGGGATCTTTGTCGCGTATCCCGGTGCTGTGTCAGTCTTCAGACATGAGTCGGGGGTTTGTGTACAGGCCCCGGTACAGCATCAACTTTCGAGCATGAGTCGGGGATATTGCATAAGACAAGATTCGAGAAATGAAGAGTAATGGGTGAAGAAATGAATGAATGAACGGATGATGATGAAGATAATAATAATTATGGTTAAGGAATGCACAAAGTTAAGGACTCAACTAGGGATGCATTCATGGCATACATTACATCTCAAACAATATATATTGTCAAACATTATTAACTATTATGGTTTAGAAGCATGTTGACATGGTTTATCATTGACTTAATGTTTTCAAAATGCTTCCGCAAGTACGAAACATTTATGGTTGATTCAAAACTCTGATTTATTAATGTGATGTTTTGTAATTATTGATTTTGGTATAACTGGTGCTATCTGAGATCCTGGTGTGTCACACACCTGACGGTAAAATCCCGTTAGCGGATTTTGAGGGTGTGACAATTTGCATATACTGGAGAAAGTTAATGGAGAAATTGTCACCATAAATTATCATCTTAATTGTTATTAAGCTGTTAACAACCGGTAGAGAAAAGGGGAAGAGGGATTAGTGCTCAATCGCAATGAATGAACGATATTGAAACTAAATGGGGGTTTTGTTTGTCCATGTGTATATGCTTTAGAATTTGTATTATAAGTATCATATGTTATACTTTATTGTGAGGGTGTAAATGGAATAAAATGGTTAATTTTTTAAATTTAAGCATGACTTTTCATGTAGGTGTCTTAATCCATATGTAAAATTATTAGTCTATCATCTTTTCACTTTTATTATAAAAGATATAGATAAATATTAAAATTATTAAACTCACAATATGCCCTTAAAAATATTAATATTATAGTTATTATAAATATATAGATATATATAAGTTATATATACTTAAATTTTAAATAAAATAATAATTAATTTAAATAGTATTTAGTTATAAAAATATAATTACTAAATATAAAAATGTCAATATATATAATTTAATAGATAATTTTACCATATTGTCCCTAAAGTGTCTTAAAATCTTAATCAATTCTATCATACCCCTCTTAAATGCTATGTTCAGTAAAATTACATCTCTATCCAAAGAGATTTATTATATAAATCTTTAAATAAAATAATACTTAACTTAAATAGTGATTAGTTATAAAAATATGATTAGTGACTATAAATTTAAATGTCAATTTATATCATTACTAGAAGGGTGCCCACGCAATGCAGCGGGACGATATTTTACATTTGACACGTGCATTTAATATTTTTTATTCTTGTAGTAGTTTTATAAAAGTTTATTATGTTTTTTCTAACCTAAAATTTAAAACAACAGATAAATGAGTTCTGTATAAGGACTTGTATATACGCATTAACTTATTGTATCTCACAAAATACAGATCGTTTCAGCAAAAAGTTTACACCAAAATGTTTAAAAATAAAAACAGGTTAAGTTATAGTCTCAAAATGTTTTTTAATATGATAGATTAAAAGATAGAGCTGAAATCTTAAAACATATTAAGTTTTTTGGTGTATGGGTAGATAATATAAATTTTTTTGTCAATGTTAGTAAGTGTGAGGTTATTGTGTAACTAATTATAAGGGATAATGTGTAAATAATATTTTAAATACTATTTTACCCTTAAAAGTGGTTGTTTCTTATGCATTGAATATAGTAAGTGTTCTTAATTTTATGGTATCTTAAAATACCCCTCTCATATGCTTTATATATAGTATAGATAAATAAAATAAAATTTAATGAAGTGAACTAAATAATATCATATTACTAAGTAATGTATTAATTGTGTATAGATAATACAATAATTAGAAGAAGTTAACTAAATTGGGGAAAAAGTAAAACTGTTGCATAAAGCATTTGTACTCTATGCTTAAAATATTATATAAGTTTCTTGCACTTTAAATAATTTTACCATCTTATCATTTTAATATGTATTATATCCATACTCATTAATAAAAAATATCTTTAGTGCCCCGTGTCGTTTTTTAGGCCTCCATTATTTTAATTTCCCGTCTAAAATATATCTATCCTTATTATTAGTCATAATTCATTTGAATAACATTAACTATTACTATAATTATAAAGTTAGTTTTTTCCTTAAATAGTGTATATAGAATATCTATTTACCATAATAGGTGTTTAAGGAAGTGCTTTTCTCTAAATATAATATTATTGATTAAATTTATTTTATTTTAAAATAAGAAATAGTCAAGTACAAAGGTTAATAAAATTATAAAACCATTTGGTTCATATGTCATAACTAAGAATAAAAAGTTTTTCTAAAATATTTTGGTTTTTATTTTAATTCACTCAGGCGTAATTTTAAATCGTATTTTTACATAGAAAAGTTGAATTTTTTAACTATAATTCTGTTTTAATTTCACACAAAGTAGGCACATTTATTTTTATTCTTTTTAAAAGTATGTATGTTTTGAAAATATGTTTAATTAGCTTAAATGATATAATAAGAAAAACAATTTTAACAAAAAATGCATTTTTTAAATATATTTTTATATAAATATCATGACAAAAAAAGTTAATGGTTTATTTTTATTTTACGAATTATAAAAGTAATTCTTAATTACGGATGACATGTATGTTGCTAATAGACTTCCGACAACAATTAGGGGAGAAACGAGTCACGTCCTCTCGTGAGCCACTCGAGACTGACTCACTAAAAACTCTAATTAAGTTTAGCTTAAACAAGCTTGAAATCATTTTACGACTCATTTAATAAATGGTTTTGAACCCGAGCTTCACCTGTCGAGATCGAGCCGGCTCGCAAGGCGAAACTGACGTTGTATGCATACGATGTTTATTTTTATCTTTTTGTATCTACTTATATAAATGATTATTACTATATATAAACTTATGTTTAAAACAGTTATCTAATATATATCTTTATTTTAAAAAAATTAAATAAACATTTAGTTTTATAAAAAGATATTTTTTATATAAGAACAAGTAAACTATAAATAGACGTTAAAAAATACTTATGAAAGATTATAAATATTTTGTTACGAGAAAAAGTTATTGAAAAAGAAAACCTTCATAAAAACAACTATAAAACGTTTTTCAAAATAATGAGAAATGCTAAATTGGTTTTTATTTATTGAAACTTTATCCTTTTAATTTTACTTAAATAATATTAGTAAAAACTTAAATACTTTTATCCAATCATATTATGAATAATAAAATTTAACTTTTCAGTAAAAAACTATTTTGGTAAATATTTTTTAAAACACTTATTTTGTTAAATTAATTTTCTACCAATCCTACTTTGAAAAAACTCATTACAAAGGACATTGTAATGGTTTTAAAATAAAGTTTTAAAAAAGATTGCAAGTTATAGTTGATTGTTTTTTCTCACCCAAGAACAAGTTAACTCTATCCTAACAAACAAATAATATAATGAGTTTTTACATGTTGTATTACACTAAATTTATAAACTAAAACATGTTGGATTCTTGCATATTCAAACAAGTAATTACAGGGTTTCTTAATTCACTTGTCCTATGCAAAGGAGAAGAAACTCCATACGTGTGACATCCGTCACCAAAGGTCCGTCATTTAACATGATCGATTAACCTTCGTTGTCAGTCATTCCTCAATTTTATAAACCATCTACGTGGATACCATATTTGTTTTACTTAGTTGTCCTTATGTGCGTATTATCGTTGCTTGACTTGTCGTTATCTTAAGACGTTTCTCCAAGATTTGCCCTGTTAACACTAAACACGTCATTTTTATATTGAAATAATTGTCATGAATAAAAATAATTTTTAACTTATAAATAACATTAATAACATTTTATCATCAATAAAACAAGACTAATTAATAACGTTTTCAACCGAAACAAAATTTAGGAACTCGGGGCAAAGTACAGGGACTAAAAGTGACATTTTGGCAAACCTGGGATGGGTATAAAAACCCCATTCCCAGCCATTTCCACCATCTTCTTCATCTCTTCTTCTCCATCTTCTTCACTTTCTCTCTCTAGCTTACACCAAAAACCGACCCGTTTGTTGCGTTTTCACCGTCAAATCTTGAGTGTCATCGTGTATACTTGTTTCTAGCAGATAGATAACCTCACTTACCTCGTTTTAGCCCGATTTAGCTGCTGCGTTTTAGGGTTTTTGTAAGGCCCCCTTTCCCGGGCACCTCACAGTTGGTCATTCACAGCATAATACATACATATTATAAGGTTTAAGCAGCGGAATTAATTTTAACAAAAACCATTCATTCATTAAAATGCTGTTGTTAAGCAATACATTCTAGTTTCTAAGTCACAAAACAATTAGTCGAATGAATTACAAAACAACAGTATCGTCAAAACATAATTTGGATGTCAGTCTTGTCTTGCCGAGTAGCCATCTCAGTGTGCCATCCTCAGCAACCTGTTACCTGCCAACTGGAAAATACATAAAAGTCAGCGTTGCTGAGTGAGTTCTAGTTTTGTAATTAAAATACTTTACTTTACCTTTTCAAATCATGCTATACTTTTGTACATGCCCACACATTATATGTACACGTAGATAATATATTTATTATCTTTCATTTCATTCGTTAGCTTTCATTCATTCATCATAATTCAATATCATTCATTTATCATCTTGATCCCGTCAGGCTTTACCCTCTTCGTGGCACACAGCCACGATTATTGAGGTCGAATGACAGGGATCCCATTCTGTACTTTATTATGATATCTCATTCGTGAGCATACATCCTTCATACTTACAGATAATAATAATTATTATTATTATCCTCATCATTCGTTCAATTCATACTCTTTTCATTACTCTTTCGGTCTTTTCATCTTTTCTTACGAGTCTGTTGCGACAACAAGGCCGCTCACCTCAACATCGATCTTTTACGATCGTATGTTAGCCAAGTCTGTTGCAACACATGGTTGCTCACCTCAGTGGCAATCTCACGGATTGCCTGCTAACCGAGTCTGTTGCAACACAAAGTTGCTCACCTTATTGTCAATCTCAAAGATTGACCCTGTGTGCATCCTCCGGGGTAGCTAACCCGCATCACAGTTGAGCTAACACCTGCCAGGGGTGTGCACCTCCATACATTTGCTTGCAAGCCTTTCTTACGTTCATTTACATTCCATTCTTCTTTATCATTAATCTTTCACTTTATTAATGATAATAATTCCTGTCTTGATCATGATCATTCCACGTAAAGTCATACAATATTATCATTAATAAGCATATTAATAATAATAATACTAATAATATCAATAATAATCTTAATAATAGCCCTAATCTTAATATTAATTAAAATATTAAGAAAGGGGGTATTATTACATTCAAACATAATCATACGCATATAATAAAGTCCCAGTCATCATTCATACGAAAACCCTACTGCACAGACTCCAAGAAAATTCTGTTAAAAATTCTAAGTGTTTGGGCGTAAGAGCCCTGTTCAGTCGTTTCACCACTGTCGGACATACCAGCTTACACTTAGAAAATTTTCGACTCTGGTCGTATGAGCACTGTTGGGCGTATGAGCCTTGTTCAGTCGTTTCACCTTATACTTAGAAAATTTTTCCTAGTCATACGACCACTGTTCAGTCGTTTCATCCCCCATACTTAGTAAATTTTCAGACTCATGAGCACTGTTGGGACTCATGAGTACTGTTGGGACATATGACCCCCTACACTTAGTAAATTTTCCAGACTTATGAGTCTGGGCGTATTAGGACTGTTGGACATATTACATGCTTGGACTTATGACCCTACTTAGAATATTTCTAAGGCAAATCCCTGGGCGTATAAGCACTATTCAGACATATTATCTTGTACTTAGTTTTCTAAGTCCAAATTTCAGACATATGACCACTATTTGGCCTTATTATTAGCCGTATTAGCAGCCTGTTCATGTATCTAATTCATATTCCAGTCCCCAAACATCATAATACTTAGTTCTAAACATGTACATACGATTCTAGGCATAAACTTAACACAAACATAGCCATACGTTCACCCTAAAACATACTCTATAATCATACACATGTACATAACATACGGGTTTCATACACAAATCCATAAAAATATACATACATGTATTTTCCAGCCCCAAAGTCGTTTAAAACAGGTAAAAAGGGGTCTAGAAACTCACCTTTGTTGTTCTTCACTTTCACACTCTTCACCCGAGCCTCTTCGACTGTTCTAACACCAAAAACTTCGAGTTTTCTGGTTTCTTCTTCAAAATTCTGTATCTTGTTCTTTCTCTCGCTAAAAATATCAAGTTCTGCTTTCTTTCTCTGTAATTTCCTAAGATGGTGACGATGTGAAACAAGAATGGGCGGCCATACCACCTTTTTGTGCAAATAAATATGAACTTTGCACATTTGGCACTTTTGGCCCCTCCTCTTTAGTTGACCTTTATTTTCTTTCTTTTTCTTTTATCCTTTTATTCACCTTAAATAAACTTACGGGTGTTACAAGTCCACCCCCCTTATATAGGTTTCGTCCCCGAAACCTGTTATTCCTCAAATAGATGAGGATAATGCTGCCTTATTTCCTCTTCCGTCTCCCACGTAGATTCTGATCCCTTTCTGTGCTTCCACTGTAGACGCACAAGAGGAACCACTTTATTCCTTAACTTCTTTTCCTTACGATCAATGATTGCCACTGGTTGCTCAACGTAATTGAGCCGTTCGTCTACTTCAATATCCTCCAGTGGAACAATCATATCTTCATCCGCTGTCACACCCTCAAAATCCACGTGCGGAGTTTTACCGCGAGCCGTGTGAACAAACCAGGATCACAGTCAATAGTTACTCGGAACGACTCTATATGCTACGTTTAATGTAAATCAACCAGAGTTTAAACTTTAAAAGACCTGCGGAAGCGTAAAGTAAATAAACAATCCCAAAACATATGAAAGTACCATATGGCAAAACAAGTGCCAACCAAATAGTTTAAACCATAAGTAAAAGACGGGTAGTTATAAATCTCAAAAAAAATATGCATGCTGACTCGTGAAGTGCTCCTATCAGCAATCCAGCTTAATGACCTGAGAATAGCATACTAAAAAGTCAACACATGGTTGGTGAGTTCAAGAGTTTGCGCATAAACATAACAGTTTATCAAGTGTGTATAAACATAACAGTTTATCAGTAGCGTATAAACATAACAGTTTATCAATAGCGTATAATTAAGCATGTGCATTGTAATAGCTAGCTAGTCCATTAACAAACGATATTAATACATAGTGATTTCGCAATTGAAGCTGACTGTGTTATGTTGCCTCCCGTCACGACTTCACCATATCGTGACGAATAATCATAGGACAAATTGCACCCGGTTGACCTCGAGTCACACAGGTGGGGCTCGTCAGACCCAGTAGTACTACCCAAGTTTCCCCGCTATCCAATATTAACAATTCGAAAGTGTGAGGACTTTATCAATGTAAACAGCACTATATTAATATCATACACATCTTAAATATATAAAGTGTTTGTAAAATTTACCAGTATGCTATCTCCCCCAAAAGAGATTTAATAAAACAGAGGGGCATGAACTCACCTGATACGCGTGTTAGACAAGTAAGGTTTAACTTGACAAGGACGAGTGGAAAGACAACCTTCAAAGGTTACCTAGAACACACAAGTACATAAGTACATGTACACAGAAATCCCAAGAGAAACCTTAAGTGTTCTACAAACAAAGAACTCAAGGTTCTATAAAAAAACAACATACATGTGACCTAGTTGACCCGTTTGACCCGTTGGTGACATTATGCGTTGTAAACCATTTAAACATACATAAGCATATAACATACATGTTTAACATTCCAATGACTCACATTTGATGCTACATTCCCAATACATTACCTAAATCATCATGCTATGCCCATATCATACAAGTTGTATAAATCCTTAGCAACTAGCATGCTCAGTGTGTTCAAAACACAACTAGTGTATCATATAACAGGTTAGATCATGCATAACCTACTTACATGACCTATAGCCATGATTTAGCATATATGGGTCAAAACAGATAATTTACCAAATAGTCATTCATACCATTCACAACGCATACAAGATGCCTAATACATGCAACATACATTAGTATGACTAATTCCAATCCCAAACATGATGTCCTAGTTACTAATCAACATGCTAACTCATACATGTCCATCCAAGTGCATAAATCACCCAAAAACCACATAAACATTCCATGCTACCTAATTAATAGATTCTACCACTTTAAACATCCATAACAATCATTCTAGCATGATCCTAAAACCATGAACAAGTCAAATTACCAATATCCAAAGTTCTTGCACAATAAAGTTTCCCTTTTGGGAAGGTAATACCCAAAAGTGGTTTAACATCCAATTCAACCATTATTCCAACTATTATATGCCTAATCAAGTTCATATCATACCTAGACATGATCTACAACACCTAACCAACATGATTCATAAATTTCATACTCAAAAAGTTACTATCTTTAGTAATGTATGTGTTCTAGCATGAAATCTTGAATTACCAATGTTCATAGCAACAATCTAACATCCAATTATCATCCTAAACACATCTATAACATCAACACATTAGCAATTCAACATTACATACAAATAAAGTTACTATTATTAGTAACCTATGAACAAATCCTTCAATTCACCAATTTCTTGTAAAATCCATGTTTTCTAGCATTCATACAACCTAATTAACAACCCAACAACATCAAACAATCATCAAGTCCATGTTATAATCATCAATTCGAATTAGGGTTCATAACCCTCAAAGTTCATGATCAATCCACTAAAAACATGTAATTCATGCATAATCAACGTTAACAACATGTAATCAATCCAACAACATACTAATATCAACAAACATCAAGATTTCAGCCCCTAAGAACACCAATTTCGAGTATGGGTTCGGCCCCAATGAGAAATCATGAAAAAACATGAAACCAACCTTCAATTCGTGCAAGGCAACAAGGTTTGATGCTTCTAATGTCTTCCAACACTTGAAATCGATCCAAAGCAATGTTCTTTTGCTTGTTCCTGGTCGAATTTCGCAAGGGGAGGGGGCTGGGATGCTGCTGTCGTGATTTGGGGTGGGAATGGGGGCTAGGGTTTATTTTTTGTTATATTAATTAATCACAATTACATCTTTACCCTTTTAACTTGTATCTTATAAAAAAATCAGCTTTTAACTTATTTTAAAAGCATTTTTAACCATCTAACAAATATATAAACTAGTAATAACCATTATATATTTTTATCTTTATAAACACGCAACATACGAATTTACACGCGCGTTTCCGCGTTACGCGATAAAATTCTCAAAGAGTCTTTAAATCGCGTAAAAACATAAACATAACATAATAATCATCTTTTCAACTAGATTATTATTAAGTTAACATTATTAATTATTTTTAAGTCACCAACGTCAAACGACAACTAGTGTGTGCTTACGACACGAGTATGCAAAACTTAACGGAACTAACGGAGTTTGGTAACGGAAAATTACCGGATGTCACATTATCCCCATGTTGAAAGAATTTTCGTCCCGAAAATTGCGTTACATGGTGAGCGTGTTCCATCACTGATCTACTGCATTGGCACACAGAAATCGAAATCGAGTGAGTTTTGGATGAGTTGTCACATCATCCCCATGTTGAAAGAAATTTCGTCCCGAAATTTAAATCAATACCTCGGTCTGCAGACATCGTCTCGAACAGTTGAGGGTACTTAAGATTCATTTGATCCTCACGCTCCCACGTGAATTCCGGTCCACGTCGCGAGTTCCAACGAACTTTGACGATAGGTATTTTGCTCTGCTTAAGTGTTTTCACCTCACGATCCATCACCTCGACGGGTTCTTCGATAAAGCGCAATTGCTCATCCACTTGAACATCTTCTAGTGGTACAATGAGTGTCTCGTCAGATAGGCACTTCTTCAGATTTGAAACGTGAAACACGTTGTGCACTCCACTCAGCGAATCAGGCAAAGCTAGTCGATAGGCCACCGGACCTATTCTTTCCAGTATCTCAAATGGTCCAACATATCTCGGATTCAGCTTTCCTCGCTCGCCAAACCGAACTACGCCTTTCCACGATGAGACTTTCAATAACACTTTGTCGCCAATTTGAAATTCCGCCTCTTGTCAGCATAACTTTTCTGTCTATCCCTTGCTGCAGCCATACGGTTCCGTATCTGCACAATCTTCTCAGTTGTTTCATGAATGAGTTCGGGACCCGTTAGTTGACTATCACCAATTTCAGCCCAACAAACCGGTGATCTACACTTTCTCCCATACAAAGCCTCGAAAGGTGCTGCCTGTATGCTAGTGTGATAACTGTTATTATAGGAGAATTCCACCAGGGCAGGTGAACTTCCCAGTTGTTCCCGAAGTCAATCACACAAGCACGTAGCATATCCTCCAAAGTCTGTATGGTACGCTCACTCTGACCATCAGTTTGTGGATGATAAGCAGTACTCATATCCAATCGTGTACCCAAAGACTTTTGTAGTGACTGCCAGAAGTGTGACGTGAAACGAGCATCACGATCAGAGATGATTGAGATTGGTACGCCATGTCTCGAAACGATTTCCTTGAGATACAATCGGGTTAGCTTCTCCATCTTATCCGTTTCCTTAATTGCAAGGAAGTGAGCGGACTTGGTCAACCGATCCACAATGACCCAGATTGTGTCACAACCAGTATTAGTCCGGGGTAGTTTAGTGATAAAATCCATGGAAATTTGTTCCCATTTCCACATCGGTATCTCAGGTTGCTGTAACAGTCCGGATGGTTTTTGGTATTCCACCTTTACCTTCGAACAGGTCAAACACTTGCTCACATATGTAGCTACGTCTGCTTTCATGTTAGGCCACCAATAGTGCGCCTTTAGATCATGATACATCTTGTCAGATCCAGGATGTATAGAGTATTTAGACTTGTGAGCCTCGCTCATAACCAAATCCCTCAGATTTCCATAAACAGGCACCCAAAGTCTATCCATGAAGTACCGAATTACATCCTCCTTCACTACCAATTGTTTATCCATTCCCGTAATGACTCAGGACCAATGTTTTCCTCTTTCAAGGCTTCTATTTGTGCTTCCTTAACTTGTTCAGGCAATTGGGTACTGATCGTGAGTTGCAAGGCTCGCACTCGCCTGGGTTTAACTGTTTCTTTTCGGCTTAAGGCATCAGCAACTACGTTCGCCTTTCCAGGATGGTACTTGATAGCGCAATCATAGTCATTCAAAAGTTCCACCCAACGTCGCTGCCTCATATTCAACTCTTTTTGCTCAAAGATATGTTGAAGACTCTTGTGATCGGTATAGATAGTACATTTGGTACCGTACAAGTAATGTCTCCAATCTTTAAGGCAAAAACCACTGCACCCAACTCCAGATCATGGGTAGTATAATTCTTCTCGTGAACCTTTAGTTGTCTCGAGGCGTAAGCTATCACCTTATCGCGCTGCATCAGAACACAACCCAATCCTTGGATGGATGCGTCACAATACACCACGAAATCATCCGTCCCTCTGGCAGTGCCAATATCGGTGCACTACAGAGTTTCTGTTTCAATAGCTGAAAAGCCGCCTCTTGACTTTCCCCCCATCTGTATGTTGTTCCTTTGTGGGTCAAAGCGGTGAGAGGTTGTGCAATCTTAGAAAATCCTTCTATGAACCGTCGGTAATACCCCGCTAATCCCAGAAATTGTCGTATCTCACTCGGTGTTTTAGGTATGGCCCAATTCTTTATTGCCACAATCTTGGCAGGGTCAACGTGTATACCCTTCTCAATAACATATGGCCTAGGAATTGTACTTCGCGTATCCAAAAGTCACACTTAGAGAATTTGGCGTACAGTTGCTCATTCTCAACAATTCCAAGATTAATCGTAGATGCTCTTCATGGTCCTCCTTGGTCTTAGAGTATATCAGTATGTCATCGATAAACACAATAACAAACTGATCAAGGTAGGGTTTGCACACACGATTCATGAGATCCATGAACACCGCAGGTGCATTTGTCAACCCAAAGGCATGACCAAGAATTCGTAATGACCATAACGAGTACGGAATGCAGTTTTGGAGATATCCTCCTCACGGACTCGGAGTTGATGATAACCAGATCTCAAGTCGATCTTCGAATAATAGCTGGATCCCTGAAGCTGATCAAATAAGTCGTCGATGCGAGGTAAAGGGTATCGGTTCTTAACTGTGACTTTGTTTAACTCCCTATAATCGATGCACATTCGAAACGTGCCATCTTTCTTCTTAACAAAAAGGACAGGGGCTCCCCAAGGTGATGAGCTAGGTCGAATAAAGCCTTATCTAAAAGCTCCTGAAGTTGTGATGACAACTCCTGTAATTCGTTCGGTGCTAATCGATAAGGTGCTCTAGCAATCGGGGCTGCACCGGGAGTCAGTTCAATTTGAAATTCCACTTGACGATGAGGTGGTAATCCAGGAAGATCCTCTGGAAACACCTCGGGAAAGTCTCGTACGACGGGTATGTCTTCCATTCGCCTTTCCTCCGGTTGTTTATCGTGACGAGTGCCAGGATAGCCAAGCGACCTTTTCGCAGTAATTTCTGTGCTTTCATATAGGAGATAATGCCCATCACTGCACCACTCCTATCGCCTCGGACTGTGAGAATTTCGTCACCAACAGGAATTCGTATGATCTTCTCGTGACATATTACTTCCGCTTGCTTATTTGAGAGCCAATCCATGCCTACCACAACGTCGAAACTACCCAGTGTAACAGGCATAAGATCGATAGGAAAGTATGACCAGCGAGTTCTATCTTACAATCTTTAAGAATGTGTGTCACATGGATCTGTTTACCGTCAGCCAATTCTACGGTATATTTGGATTCTAAGGCAGAAGGAATATCACTTATGAGACTAGAGAACTTTAAGGATATGAAACTCCTATCAGCTCCAGTATCAAATAGTACTGTAGCAAAACACCCATTTACAGAAAACCTACCAGTAATAGTAGTAGGGTCGTTTAGAGCCTCACCTGAGCCAATGACGAAGGCTCTCCCTTTGGCTCCATTATTACCACCGTTACCATTGCCATTTCCATCTTTGTTGTTGTTGTTGTTGTTGTTGTCTGGTTGTTGTTGTTCTGGCCATTGCCATTACCGTTCCTCCTTAACTGCGGGCAGTTTCGCTTGTAGTGCCCCTCCTTTCCACACTCGAAACAACCCTTTGGTGTCTCCTGAGATTGCTGTGGTTTCCTGACCATCTCACCACGGCAATCCTTAGCCAAGTGCCCCATTTTACCACACCGCTGACACTTGTAGTTGTCACATCTCCCAACGTGATGATAGTTGCACCGCGTGCACATCGGCTGTTTACCACCATAGCCGCTCGGTCCTTGATTGTTTGAGTTTGACTAGTTGAAGTTGCGATTGTTGTCAAACCTTCTTTGTTGCTGTTGTGGTTGTTGTTGTTGTTGAGACTGGTGTTGACCACCGGATGATGAGGATGCCCTATTGTTTGTTGGTGTTGGTGTTGTTGGAGGTATCCCACTTTCTTTTGTTGTCGGGCACACTTGCAGCAGCACCCCGTTTTGGCAACCGCCCTTGCTCCACAGCTTCGTCAGTTAGTTTGTGGGCCAGTCGGATAGCTTGTTGTATAGTGGCGGGGTTAGAGGAAGTCACCAGGCTCCTAATTTCGGGCACCAATCCCCGATGTAATGTTCCACCCGCTTGTGCATTTCATTCACCATTCCAGGACATAGTGTGGCCAGCTCGTGGGTTCTTGTTGTATAGGCCTCGATCTCGGAACCTTGCATTTTCAACTGCCAAAATTCCATCTCCAACTTTTGAACTTCGCTGCGAGGACAGTATTCCTCGATCATCATATCTTTGAATTCATTCCACAGGAGCTCATTTGCCATGGCCTGCCCTAGCATTTGCACTTGAGCATTCCACCAAGACAGTGCTGCACCATCCAGTGTCCCCGTAGCATATTTCACCTGGTCAGCAGGTGGACAGTCGCATTTCGAGAAAACGGACTCCGTTTTCTCAAACCACCTCACCAACCCTACAGCTCCCTCGTTCCACTGTAGGTGGGGATTGCAGTCCATGAAGGACTTGTAGGTACATGCTGGCGGTCCTGCTTTAACACGATAAATATTGATCAGATGTCTTATTCGTTTAACTATAGGATTTGACAAAATTTTTCCATTATCGTTTACCTGCGGCCTGTCCTACTTGAGCAGCAGTTAACGCTGCCTGGACTTGTGCATTTATTAAGGCTGCTAGTTCCGCAGGGGTTATATTTATGGTACCGGCGCCTTGGCCACCAGCACCTTGGTCACCGGCACCTTGGTCACCGCCGCGTCCACGCCCGCGCCCGCGTCCTCGGCCACGTCCACGTCCTCGGGCGTCCATTATTCACTTTACATTCACAAATACAATAATGAGTAACATCAAACATATTTTCTCATTGAAGTATAATAAACAATAAGTAGTAATGACATCACAACCACAACATTATTAACAAAAATAATAACCAAAGGTAAATAAATTGCAAATAGTCACAAGTCATTTATCAATGTCAAAATTTGAGTTTGTTGTTCGAGTGGGAAACAACCCTTCCCACATAGGTTCCAAAATAAGAAACGCTACATAGTCCAAGCTGTTTAAAGACAATAAAAGAGTATCAATCTACTATGCCTGAGCCGTCACTGTCATCATCCATCTGCACGGGCTCCTCTTCAGGTTCCTCCTCAGGTTCCTCTTCAGGTTCCTCCTCCTCTTCGAGGGCCTCCACCGGAGCAGGAGCTAAGGCTATCTGAAGTGCCGCCAACTGGGCCTCTAAAGCAGCAAACCGGTTGTCGACTTCTTCATCGCGCTGTTCCCGTGCGGTCACGCGTCCACTCAGCCTATCATAACCATCACGCATTTGGTAACACCCCTCCAAGGTTTTACCATGATCTCCCCTAGTTCATCCAGTTGGTGTCGCAGCGTGTACACCTCGTGTTGTAGTGTACAGACACTGCTAGTAAGTCGTCGGACCCGGTGTTGCTCCGTGTCCAGTGCTGCCACCAATGCAGCAACGACCTGCTCATTGGCCTGCACCAGCCGCAGAAGTGTCGGTAGTGTTTTGTCCAGTGCTGGTCCTAGTCTGAGGTCTTGTATAGGCACGCGTTCCCGATACATAAGGTGATCCACAAACTTCGGGTAGAAGTTCCAATCACGGGAGGGTCACGTTCAGGTGGCACGAATGGTTGATCCCAGTCGAATTCACCTCGTGGATAGTCCAAACGAGCCAGTCTAGTCCGTCGTCAGGCACCGGTCCAGGAGGTGGGGACTCGGGTCGTGTGGGTGATGCCGGTAGTTTACCACGTGCTCTCGAAGACGATGCCATGCTGCAAGAGTGTGATGTGTATGCCATGAGTATGCAGTAGAAAAATCAGAACAAGTAACTAACTAACTATGTGCGGTTATAGTCTAGTGTGTATGCAACCTAGTTCTCTATAACCAATGGCTCTGATACCAATCTGTCACAACCCTCAAAATCCACGTGCGGAGTTTTAACCGCGAGGCGTGTGAACAAACCAGGATCACAGTCAATAGTTACTCGGAACGACTCTATATGCTACGTTTAGTAAATCAACAGAGTTTAAACTTTAAAAGACCTGCGGAAGCGTAAAGTAAATAAACAATCCCAAACATATGAAAGTACCATATGGCAAAACAAGTGCCACCAAATAGTTTAAACCATAAGTAAAAGACGGGTAGTTATAAATCTCAAAAAAATATGCATGCTGACTCGTGAAGTGCTCCTATCAGCATCCAGCTTAATGACCTGAGAATAGCATACTAAAAAGTCAACACATGGTTGGTGAGTTTCAAGAGTTTGCGCATAAACATAACAGTTTATCAAGTGTGTATAAACATAACATTTATCATACGTATAAACATACAGTTTATCAATAGCGTATAATTAAGCATGTGCATTGTAATAGCTAGCTAGTCCATTAACAACGATATTAATACATAGTGATTCGCAATTGAAGCTGACTGTGTTATGTTCCTCCCGTCACGACTTCACCATATCGTGACGAATAATCATAGGACAAATTGCACCCCGTTGACCTCGAGTCACACAGGTGCTCGTCAGACCCATAGTACTACCCAATTTCCCCCTATCCAATATTAACAATTCGAAAGTGTGAGGACTTTATCATGTAAACAGCACTATATTAATATCATACACATCTTAAATATATAAAGCGTTTGTAAAATTTACCAGTATGCTATCTCCCCCAAAAGAGATTAATAAAACAGAGGGGCATGAACTCACCTGATACGCGTGTTAGACAAGTAGGTTTAACTTGACAAGGACGAGTGAAAGACAACCTTCAAAGGTTACCTAGACACACAAGTACATAAGTACATGTACACAGAAATCCCAAGAGAAACCTTAAGTGTTCTACAAACAAAGAACTCAAGGTTCTATAAAAAAAACAACTACATGTGACCTAGTTGACCCTTTTGACCCCGTTGGTGACATTATGCGTTGTAAACCATTTAAACATACATAAGCATATACATACATGTTTACATTCCAATGACTCACATGATGCTACATTCCCAATACATTACCTAAATCATCATGCTATACCCATATCATACAGTTGTATAAATCCTTAGCACTAGCATGCTCAGTGTGTCAAAACACACTAGTGTATCATATAACAGGTTAGATCATGCATAACCTACTTACATGACCTATAGCCATGATTTAGCATATATGGGTCAAAACAGATAATTTACCAAATAGTCATTCATACTATTCACAACGCATACAAGATGCCTAATACATGCAACATACATTAGTATGACTAATTCCAATCCCAAACATGATGTCCTAGTTACTAATCAACATGCTAACTCATACATGTCCATCCAGTGCATAAATCACCCAAAAACCAATAGACATTCCATGCTACCTAATTAATAGATCTACCACTTTAAACATCCATAACAATCATTCTAGCATGATCCTAAAACTGAACAAGTCAAATTACCAATATCCAAAGTTCTTGCACAATAATTTCCCTTTTGGAAGTAATACCCAAAGTGGTTTACATCCAATTCAACCATTATTCCAACTATTATATGCCTAATCAAGTTCATATCATACCTAGACATGATCTACAACACCTACCAACATGATTCATATTTCATACTCAAAAGTTACTATCTTTAGTAATGTATGTGTTCTAGCATGAAATCTTGAATTACCAATGTTCATAGCAACATCCAACATCCAATTATCATCCTAAACACATCTATAACATCAACACATTAGCAATTCAACATTACATACAAATAAAGTTACTATTTTAGTAACCTATGAACAAATCCTTCAATTCACCAATTTCTTGTAAAATCCATGTTTTTCTAGCATTCATACAACCTAATTAACCCAACAACATCAAACAATCATCAAGTCCATGTTATAATCATCATTTCGAATTAGGGTTCATAACCCTCAAAGTTCATGATCAATCCACTAAAAACATGTATTCATGCATAATCCACGTTAAACAACATGTAATCAATCAACAACATACTAATATCAACAACATCAAGATTTCAGCCCCTAAGAACACATTTCGAGTATGGGTTTCGGCCCCATGAGAAATCATGAAAAACATGAAACCAACCTTCAATTCGTGCAAGGCAACAAGGTTTGATGCTTCTAATGTCTTCCAACACTTGAAATCGATCCAAAGCAATGTTCTTTTGCTTGTTCCTGGCGAATTTCGCAAGGGGAGGGGGCTGGGATGCTGCTGTCGTGATTTGGGTGGGAATGGGGGCTAGGTTTATTTTTTGTTATATTAATAATCACAATTACATCTTTAACCCTTTTAACTTGTATCTTATAAAAATTATTATTAAGTTAACATTATAATTATTTTTAAGTCACCAACGTCAAACGACAACTAGTGTGTGCTTACGACACGAGTATGCAAAACTTAACGGAACTAACGGAGTTTGGTAACGGAAAATTACCGGATGTCACATTATCCCCATGTTGAAAGAATTTTCGTCCCGAAAATTGCGTTACATGGTGAGCGTGTTCCATCACTGATCTACTGCATGGCACACAGAAATCGAATCGAAAGAGTGAGTTTTGGATGAGTTGTCACATCATCCCCATGTTGAAAGAAATTTCGTCCCGAAATTTAAATCAATACCTCGGTCTGCAGACATCGTCTCGAACAGTTGAGGGTACTTAAGATTCATTTGATCCTCACGCTCCCACGTGAATTAGTCCACAGTCGCGAGTTCCAACGAACTTTGACGATAGGTATTTTGCTCTGCTTAAGTGTTTTCACCTCACGATCCATCACCTCGACGGGTTCTTCGATAAAGCGCAATTGCTCATCCACTTGAACATCTTCTAGTGGTACAATGAGTGTCTCTCAGATAGGCACTTCTTCAGATTTGAAACGTGAAACACGTTGTGCACTCCACTCAGCGAATCAGGCAAAGCTAGTCGATAGGCCACCGGACCTATTCTTTCCAGTATCTCAAAATGGTCCAACATATCTCGGATTCAGCTTTCCTCGCTCGACCCAAACCGAACTACGCCTTTCCACGATGAGACTTCAATAACACTTTGTCGCCAATTGAAATTCGAGAGGTTTCCGCCTCTTGTCAGCAACTTTTGTCTATCCCTTGCTGCAGCCATACGGTTCGTATCTGCACAATCTTCTCAGTTGTTTCATGAATGAGTTCGGGACCGTTAGTTGACTATCACCACATTTCAGCCCAACAAACCGGTGATCTACACTTTCTCCATACAAAGCCTCGAAAGGTGCTGCCTGTATGCTAGTGGATAACTGTTATTATAGGAGAATTCCCCAGGGGCAGGTGAACTTCCCAGTTGTTCCCGAAGTCAATCACACAAGCACGTAGCATATCCTCCAAAGTCTGTATGGTACGCTCACTCTGACCATCAGTTTGTGGATGATAAGCATACTCATATCCAATCGTGTACCCAAAGATTTGTAGTGACTGCCAGAAGTGTGACGTGAAACGAGCATCACGATCAGAGATGATTGAGATTGGTACGCCATGTCTCTCGAAACGATTTCTTGCGATACAATCGGGTTAGCTTTCCCTCTTATCCCGTTCCTTAATTGCAAGGAAGTGAGCGGAGTTGGTCAACCGATCCACAATGACCCAGATTGGTCACAACCAGTATTAGTCCGGGGTAGTTAGTGATAAAATCCATGGAAATTGTTCCCATTTCCACATCGGTATCTCAGGTTGCTGTAACAGTCCGGATGGTTTTTTGGTATTCCACTTTACCCTTCGAACAGGTCAAAACACTTGCTCACATATGTAGCTACGTCTGCTTTCATGTTAGGCCACCAATAGTGCGCCTTAGATCATGATACATCTGTCAGATCCAGGATGTATAAGTATTTAGACTTGTGAGCCTCGCTCATAACCAAACCCTCAGATTTCCATAAAAAGGCACCCAAAGTTATCCATGAAGTACCGAATTACATCCTCCTTCACTACCAATTGTTATCCATTCCCCGTAATGACTCAGGACCAATGTTTTCCTCTTTCAGGCTTCTATGTGTGCTTCCTTAACTTGTTCAGGCAATTGGGTACTGATCGTGAGTTGCAAGGCTCGCACTCGCCGGGGTTTTAACTGTTTCTTTTCGGCTTAAGGCATCAGCAACTACGTTCGCCTTTCCAGGATGGTACTTGATAGCGCAATCATAGTCATCAAAAGTTCCACCCAACGTCGCCTCATATTCAACTTTTTGCTCAAAGATATGTTAAAGACTCTTGTGATCGGTATAGATAGTAATTTGGTACGTACAAGTAATGTCTCCAAATCTTTAAGGCAAAAAAACCACTGCACCCAACTCCAGATCATGGGTAGTATAATTCTTTCGTGAACCTTTAGTTGTCTCGAGGCGTAAGCTATCACCTTATCGCGCTGCATCAGAACACAACCCAATCCTATGGATGCGTCACAATACACCACGGAAATCATCCGTTCCCTCTGGCAGTGCCAATATCGGTGCACTACAGAGTTCTGTTTTAATAGCGAAAGCCGCCTCTTGACTTTCCCCCCATCTGTATGTGTTCCTTTGTGGGTCAAAGCGGTGAGAGGTTGTGCAATCTTAGAAAATCCTTCTATGAACCGTCGGTAATACCCGCTAATCCCAGAAATTGTCGTATCTCACTCGGTGTTTAGGTATGGCCCCCTCTTTATTGCCACAATCTTGGCAGGGTCAACGTGTATACCCTTCTCAATAACAATATGGCCTAGGAATTGTACTTGCGTATCCAAAGTCACACTTAGAGAATTTGGCGTACAGTTGCTCATTCTTCAACAATTCCAGATTAATCGTAGATGCTCTTCATGGTCCCCTGGTCTTAGAGTATATCAGTAGTCATCGATAAACACCATAACAAACTGATCAAGGTAGGGTGTGCACACACGATTCATGAGATCCATGAACACCGCAGGTGCATTTGTCAACCCAAAAGGCATGACCAAGAATTCGTAATGACCATAACGAGTACGGAATGCAGTTTGGAGGATCCTCCTCACGGACTCGGAGTTGATGATAACAGATCTCAAGTCGATCTTCGAATAATAGCTGGATCCTGAAGCTGATCAAATAAGTCGTCGATGCGAGGGTAAAGGGTATCGGTTAACTGTGACTTGTTAACTCCCTATAATCGATGCACATTCGAAACGTGCCATCTTTCTTCTTAACAAAAAGGACAGGGGCTCCCCAAGGTGATGAGCTAGGTCGAATAAAGCCCTTATCTAAAAGCTCCTGAAGTTGTGATGACAACTCTTGTAATTCGTTCGGTGCTAACGATAAGGTGCTCTAGCAATCGGGGCTGCCCGGGAGTCAGTTCAATTTGAAATTCGTCCTCCTTGGTCTTAGAGTATATCAGTATGTCATCGATAAACACAATAACAAACTGATCAAGGTAGGGTTTGCACACACGATTCATGAGATCCATGAACACCGCAGGTGCATTTGTCAACCCAAAAGGCATGACCAAGAATTCGTAATGACCATAACGAGTACGGAATGCAGTTTTGGAGATATCCTCCTCACGGACTCGGAGTTGATGATAACAGATCTCAAGTCGATCTTCGAATAATAGCTGGATCCCTGAAGCTGATCAAATAAGTCGTCGATGCGAGGTAAAGGGTATCGGTTCTTAACTGTGACTTTGTTTAACTCCCTATAATCGAAATTCCACTTGACGATGAGGTGGTAATCCAGGAAGATCCTCTGGAAAACACTCGGAAAGTCTCGTTACGACGGGTATGTCTTCCATTCGCCTTTCTCCGGTTGTTTATCGTGACGAGTGCCGGATGCCAAGCGACCTTTTTCGCAGTAATTGTCTGTGCTTTCATATAGGAGATAATGCCCATCACTGCACCACTCCTATCGCCTCGGACTGTGAGAATTTCGTCACCAACAGGAATTCGTATGATCTTCTCGTGACATATTACTTCCGCTTGCTTATTTGAGAGCCAATCCATGCCTACCACAACGTCGAAACTACCCAGTGTAAAGGCATAAGATCGATAGTGAAAGTATGACCAGCGAGTTCATCTTACAATCTTAAGAATGTGTGTCACATGGATGTTTACCGTCAGCCAATTTACGGTATATTTGGATTCTAAGGCAGAAGGAATATCGCTTAGGAGACTAGAGAACTTTAAGGATATGAAACTCCTATCAGCTCCAGTATCAAATAGTACTGTAGCAAAACACCCATTTACAAAAAAAACCTAACAGTAATGTAGTAGGGTCGTTTAGAGCCTCACTGAGCCCAATGACGAAGGCTCTCCCTTTGGCTCCATTATTACCACCGTTACCATTGCCATTTCCATCTTTGGTTGTTGTTGTTGTGTTGTTGTGTCTGGTTGTTGTTGTGGCCATTGCCATTACCGTTCCTCCTTAACTGCGGGCAGTTTCGCTTGTAGTGCCCCTCCTTTCCACACTCGAACAACCCTTTGGTGTCTCCTGAGATTGCTGTGGTTTCCTGACCATCTCACCACGGCAATCCTAGCCAATGCCCCATTTTACCACACCGCTGACACTTGTAGTTGTCACATCTCCCAACGTGGTGATAGTTGCACCGCGTGCACATCGGGGTTTACCACCATAGCCGCTCGGTCCTTGATTGTTGAGTTTGACTGGTTGAAGTTGCGATTGTTGTCAAACCTTCTTGTTGCTGTTGTGGTTGTGTTTTGTTGAGACTGGTGTTGACCACCGGATGATGAGGATGCCCTATTGTTGTTGTTGGTGTTGGTGTTGTTGGAGGTATCCCACTTTTTTGTTGTCGGGCACACTTGCAGCAGCACCCCGTTTTGGCAACCGCCCTTGCTCCACAGCTTCGTCAGTTAGTTTGTGGGCCAGTCGGATAGCTTGTTGTATAGTGGCGGGTTAGAGGAAGTCACCAGGCCTAATTTCGGGCACCAATCCCCGGATGTAATGTTCCACCCGCTTGTGCATTTCATTCACCATTCCAGGACATAGTGTGGCCAGCTCGTGGGTTCTTGTTGTATAGGCCTCGATCTCGGAACCTTGCATTTTCAACTGCCAAAATTCCATCTCCAACTTTTGAACTTCGCTGCGAGGGACAGTATTCCTCGATCATCATATCTTTGAATTCATTCACGGGAGCTCATTTGCCATGGCCTGCCCTAGCATTTGCACTTGAGCATTCCACCAAGACAGTGCTGCACCATCAATGTTCCCCGTAGCATATTTCACCTGGTCAGCAGGTGGACAGTTGCATTTCGAGAAAACGGACTCCGTTTTCTCAAACCACCTCACCAACCCTACAGCTCCCTCGGTTCCACTGTAGGTGTGGGGTTTGCAGTCCATGAAGGACTTGTAGGTACATGCTGGCGGTCCTGCTTTAACACGATAAATATTGATCAGATGTCTTATTCGTTTAACTATAGGATTTGACAAAAATTTTTCCATTATCGTTTACCTGCGGCCTGTCCTACTTGAGCAGCAGTTAACGCTGCCTGGACTTGTGCATTATTAAGGCTGCTAGTTCGCAGGGGTTATATTTATGGTACCGGCGCCTTGGCCACCAGCACCTTGGTCACCGGCACCTTGGTCACCGGCGCCGCGTCCACGCCCCGCGCCCGCGTCCTCGGCACGTCCACGTCCTCGGGCGTCCATTATTCACTTTACATTCACAAATACAATAATGAGTAACATCAAACATATTTATCTCATTGAAGTATAATAAAAACATAAGTAAGTAATGAATCATCACAACCACAACATTATTAACAAAAATAATAACCAAAGGTAAATAAATTGCAAATAAGTCACAAGTCATTTATCAATGTCAAAATTTGAGTTTGTTGTTCGAGTGGGAAACAACCCTTCCCACATAGGTTCCAAAATAAGAAACGCTACATAGTCCAAGCTGTTTAAAGACAATAAAAGAGTATCAATCTACTATGCCTGAGCCGTCACTGTCATCATCCATCTGCACGGGCTCCTCTTCAGGTTCCTCCTCAGGTTCCTCTTCAGGTTCCTCCTCCTCTTCGGGGCCTCCACCGGAGCAGGAGCTAAGGCTATCTGAAGTGCCGCCAACTGGGCCTCTAAAGCAGCAAACCGTTTGTCGACTTCTTCCATCGCGCTGTTCCCGTGCGGTCACGCGTCCACTCAGCCTATCATAACCATCACGCATTTGGTAACACCCCTCCAAGTTTTACCATGATGCTCCCCTAGTTCATCCAGTTGGTGTCGCAGCGTGTACACCTCGTGTTGTAGTGTACAGACACTGCTAGTAAGTCGTCGGACCCGGTGTTGCTCCGTGTCCAGTGCTGCCACCAATGCAGCAACGACCTGCTCATTAGGCTGCACCAGCCGCAGAAGTGTCGGTAGTGGTTGTCCAGTGCTAGTCCTAGTCTGAGGTCTTGGTATAGGCACGCGTTCCCGATACATAAGGTGATCCACAAACTTCGGGTAGAAGTTCCAATCACGGGGAGGGTAACGTTCAGGTGGCACGAATGGTTGATCCCAGTCGAATTCACCTCGTGGATAGTCCAAACGAGGCCAGTCTAGTCCGTCGTCAGGAACGGTCCAGGAGGTGGGGACTCGGGTCGTGTGGGTGATGCCGGTAGTTTACCACGTGCTCTCGAAGACGATGCCATGCTGCAGAGTGTGATGTGTATGCCAATGAGTATGCAGTAGAAAAATCAGGAACAGTACTAACTAACTGTGTGCGGTTATAGTCTAGTGTGTATGCAACCTAGTTCTCTATAACCAATGGCTCTGATACCAATCTGTCACACCCTCAAAATCCACGTGCGGAGTTTTACCGCGAGGGTGTGAACAAACAGGATCACAGTCAATAGTTACTCGGAACGACTCTATTGCTACGTTTAATGTAAATCAACAGAGTTTAAACTTTAAAAGACCTGCGGAAGCGTAAAGTAAATAAACAATCCAAAAACATATGAAAGTACCATATGGCAAAACAAGTGCCAACCAAATAGTTTAAACCATAAGTAAAAGACGGGTAGTTATAAATCTCAAAAAAATATGCATGCTGACTCGTGAAGTGCTCCTATCAGCAATCCAGCTTAATGACCTGAGAATAGCATACTAAAAAGTCAACACATGGTTGGTGAGTTCAAGAGTTTGCGCATAAACATAACAGTTTATCAGTGTGTATAAACATAACAGTTTATCAGTAGCGTATAAACATAACAGTTTTATCAATAGCGTATAATTAAGCATGTGCATTGTAATAGCTAGCTAGTCCATTAACAAACGATATTATACATAGTGATTTCGCAATTGAAGCTGACTGTGTTATGTTGCCTCCCGTCACGACTTCACCATATCGTGACGAATAATCATAGGACAAATTGCACCCGGTTGACCTCGAGTCACACAGGTGGGGCTCGTCAGACCCAGTAGTACTACCCAAGTTTCCCCGCTATCCATATTAACAATTCGAAAGTGTGAGGACTTTATCAATGTAAACAGCACTATATAATATCATACACATCTTAAATATATAAAGCGTTTGTAAAATTTACTAGTATGCTATCTCCCCCAAAAGAGATTTAATAAAACAGAGGGGCATGAACTCACCTGATACGCGTGTTAGACAGTAAGGTTTAACTTGACAAGGACGAGTGGAAAGACAACCTTCAAAGGTTACCTAGAACACACAAGTACATAAGTACATGTACACAGAAATCCCAAGAAACCCTAAGTGTTCTACAAACAAAGAACTCAAGGTTCTATAAAAAAAAAATACATGTGACCTAGTTGACCCGTTTGACCCGTTGGTGACATTATGCGTTGTAACCATTTAAACATACATAAGCATATAACATACATGTTTAACATTCCAATGACTCACATTTGATGCTACATTCCCAATACATTACCTAAATCATCATGCTATACCCATATCATACAAGTTGTAAAATCCTTAGCAACTAGCATGCTCAGTGTGTTCAAAACACAACTAGTGTATCATATAACAGGTTAGATCATGCATAACCTACTTACATGACCTATAGCCTGATTTAGCATATATGGGTCAAAACAGATAATTTACCAAATAGTCATTCATACTATTCACAACGCATACAAGATGCCTAATACATGCAACATACATTAGTATGACTAATTCCAATCCCAAACATGATGTCCTAGTTACTAATCAACATGCTATCTCATACATGTCCATCCAAGTGCATAAATCACCCAAAAACCAAATAAACATTCCATGCTACCAATTAATAGATTCTACCACTTTAAACATCCATAACAATCATTCTAGCATGATCCTAAAACCATGAACAAGTCAAATTACCAATATCCAAAGTTCTTGCACAATAAAGTTTCCCTTTTGGGAAGTAATACCAAAAGTGGTTTAACATCCAATTCAACCATTTTCCAACTATTATATGCCTAATCAAGTTCATATCATACCTAGACATGATCTACAACACCTAACCAACATGATTCATAAATTCATACTCAAAAGTTACTATCTTTAGTAATGTATGTGTTCTAGCATGAAATCTTGAACTACCCATGTTCATAGCAACAATCCAACATCCAATTATCATCCTAAACACATCTATAACATCAACACATTAGCAATTCAACATTACATACAAAATAAAGTTACTATTATTAGTAACCTATGAACAAATCCTTCAATTCACCAATTTCTTGTAAAATCCATGTTTTCTAGCATCATACAACCTAATTAACAACCCAACACATCAAACAATCATCAAGTCCATGTTATAATCATCAATTTCGAATTAGGGTTCATAAACCTCAAAGTTCATGATCAATCCACTAAAACATGTAATTCATGCATAATCACGTTAACAACATGTAATCAATCCAACAAACATACTAATATCAACAAACATCAAGATTTCAGCCCTAAGAACACCAATTTCGAGTGGGGTCGGCCCCAATGAGAAAAATCATGAAAAAAACATGAAACCAACCTTCAATTCGTGCAAGGCAACAAGGTTGATGCTTCTAATGTCTTCCAACACTTGAAATCGATCCAAAGCAATGTTCTTTTGCTTGTTCCTGGTCGAATTTCGCAAGGGGAGGGGCTGGGATGCTGCTGTCGTGATTTGGGGTGGGAATGGGGGCTAGGTTTATTTTTTTGTATATTAATTAATCACAATTACATCTTTAACCCTTTTAACTTGTCTTATAAAAAAATCAGCTTTTAACTTATTTTAAAAGCATTTTTTAACCATCTAACAAATATATAAACTAGTAATAACCATTATATATTTTTATCTATAAAAACACGCAACATACGAATTTACACGCGCGTTTCCGCGTTACGCGATAAAATTCTCAAAGAGTCTTTAAATCGCGTATAAACATAAACATAACATAATAATCATCTTTTCAACTAGATTATTATTAAGTTAACATTATTAATTATTTTTAAGTCACCAACGTCAAACGACAACTAGTGTGTGCTTACGACACGAGTATGCAAAACTTAACGGAACTAACGGAGTTTGGTAACGGAAAATTACGGATGTCACATCCGCTAAGCACTTCTCAGATGAGATACATGGAATGTGGGATGAATTCCACTTAACTCATCTGGCAATTCAAGTCGATAGGCTACCTCCCTACTCGTGCGATGATTCGGAAAGGCCCTATATATCTCGGGCTTAGCTTACCTCGTTTCCTGAATCGGATGTCCTTTCCAGGGCGAGACCTTCAACATGACTCGGTCACCAACCTTGAACTCTATCGGTCTTCGCCTTTGTCTGCATACGACTTTTGCCTATCTTTTGCCGCCTTCATGAAGGCTTTGATCTTTTCTAATTTCTCAGTCGTTGCTTCAATCACCTCAACACCTCCCCGTTCTTTCTGCCCAATGTCTCCCCAACATACGGGCGTCCTGCATCTCCTACGTATAGCATCTCATAGGGTGGCATGCCAACGCTGGCATGATAACTGTTGTTGTACGAGAATTCTGCTAACGGTAAGTGATCATCCCAACTTCCTCCAAAATCGATCACGCACGCCGAAGCATGTCTTCGAGTGTCTGGATCGTCCTCTCAGACTGACCGTCCGTCTGAGGGTGATATGCTCTACTAATATGTAGCCTCGTCCCATTGCATCATGAAATCTCTTCAAAACTTGGAGGTAAACCGAGTGTCGCGATCAGACACAATAGACACCGGCGCGCCATGAGAGCTACGATTTCCTTGATGAACAAATCCGCCAATCTTTCGGACGAGTATGTTTCGCGGATCGGAGAAGTGAGCACTCTTCGTTAATCGGTCAACGATCACCTATATAGCATCATACCCTTTCGGGGTACGTGGTAATTTCGTGATGAATCCATGTGTGATGTGCTCCCACTTCCACTCGGGTATATCCAACGGCTGGATCTTCCCGTACGGTTTCTGGTGTTCTGCCTTTACTTGTAAACAAGTCAGGCACTTACTTACGTACTCCACTACGTCACGTTTCATGCCCGGCCACCAATAATCCTTCTTCATATCATGATACATTTGGTAGCACCGGGGTGAATGGAGTATCGAGTCTTATGGGCCTCATCCATGATCTTTTCACATAGATCCACGTATCGAGGAATTCACATCCGCCCGAATCGGGTCTTAACACCAAGAGTGTTCTCGCCCAATTCCGTGACTAGACTCTCATCCTTTCGGAGTTAAGACGATCTTCTTTCAAAGCCTCATCTTGAAACTCCTTAACCTGAGTCACACACAGAGGTCATAATTAATTGATAAGCCTTTACCCGAATCGGCTCGGGCCTTTCCTTTCGGCTAAGGGCGTCTGCCACCACGTTGGCTTTGCCTGGATGGTAATGGATTTCACAGTCATAGTCCTTTATGAGCTCTAACCATCGCCTTTGCCTCATGTTTAGATCTTCTGCTCGAAGAAGTACTTCAAGCTTTTGTGGTCTGTGAAGATGGTGCACTTCGTCCCGTATAGATAGTGCTGCCAAATCTTCAACGCAAAAACCACCGCAGCTAATTCTAGATCATGTGTGGGATAGTTGACTTCGTGGGTCTTCAGTGTCGAGATGCATATGCTATTACCCTTCCACGTTGCATCAACACGCAAACTAGTCCAAAATAAGATGCATCTGAATAGACCACTAAGTCTTCATTCCCTCGGGCAATGTCAACAAGGAGCTTGTGTTAGTCTTGTCTTCAACTCCTCAAAGGCAGTCTCCTGCTCTCGACCCCACACGAATTTCACGTCCTTACGGGTCAATTTTGTCAAAGGTGAGGCTATCTGGAGAAGTCTTGAATAAATCTCCTGTAATAGCCCGCCAATCCAAGAACGTACGAATCTCGGATGGCGTCTTTGGTGATTTCCATTGCATCACAGCCTCAACCTTTGCTGGGTCCACCATGATTCCTTCTGCATTTACCACGTGACCCAGAAATTGCACCTCGCGTAGCCAGAAAGCACATTTGGAGAACTTAGCATACAGTTTTCCCTTCTCAAAGTCTCCAACACTTCCGAATGTGGCCGGCATGCTCTTCTTCGCTCCTCGAATAAATCGGGATATCATCGATGAACACAATCACTGATTTATCTATCATTGGCCGACACACTCGGTTCATCAAATCCATAAAAGCAGCTGGCGCATTGGTCAACCCAAAGACATGACGAGAAACTCGTAGTGACCGTAGCGCGTCCGAAAAGCTGTTTTAGGAATGTCCTGCCCTTTACCTTCAATTGATGGTAGCCAGATCGAAGATCTATTCTCGAGACAACTGGCACCTGGAGCTGGTCGAAAAAGTCGTCAATCCGGTAACGGATACCGATTCTTTACGTTAGCTTGTTCAACTCACGGTAGTCGATACACATCGTGCTACGTCCTTCTTCTTCACAAATAAGACCGGAGCACCCAAGGAGAGATACTCGGTCTAATAAAGCCCTTGTCAAGCAACTCTTGTAGTTGCTCCATCAACTTTCATCTCAGTCGGAGCCAATCGATACGGTGCTTTAGCAACAGGTTGGGCACCGGTATCAAGTCAATTTGAAATTCGATTTCGCGATCGGGGGCAATCCCGATAGGTCTTCCGGGAATACGTTTGGAAATTCACACACAACGGAACATCGGATAGTTGTGGTGTTGGCGTTTCCACATCCTTTACGTAACATAAATAGGCGCTGCACCCACGCCTCATACATTTGCCTGCCACCGCCATCGAAATCACCTTCAGAATCATCGTTACCCGATCACCGTATATCGTTACCAGGCTTCCGTCAGACGCCGTCAGTCTAATCATTTCTTTCAACATACGATATTCGCTTTGTAGGTTGCCAACCAATCCATTGCTAACACCACATCAAATCCACCTAGGGGCATCACATGTAATCTGTAAGGCCCCGATCCCGGGCACCTCACAGTTGGTCGTCATTACCCATAAAACATACATTTAATATAACTTAATAAAAAACCATGCAGCGGAAACTTTAAATTTTACTAAAATGCTTTTGCAAAGTAATACAACACCTGTTACAAAATATCATTTGTTTGCATTACAACACAAAAACATTAACAAAAGAATGCCATCCCAAAAGAGCTGAGTAGCCGCCTCGTGCCATCCTCAGCAACACTACCTGCCAACTGGAAAATACATAAAAGTCAGCGTTGCTGAGTGAGTTCTAGTTTTGTATTAAAACATACTTTTACTTATTTAAAAGTATCCTTTCGTTCACGCGTTCATACATCATACGTACACATAGATAATATTCATTATTATCTTCATCATTCGTTATTAATCATTATCTTTAACTTCTCGTATGGATTATGTCAGGCTTTAGCCACTTCATAGCACTCGGCTATGATTACTGTGGTCGGATGACAAGAATCCCGTTCATACTTACTTGCACGCATTGAAAGGTTAATTGTACCAATACCATATGCTACACCCCAATCAGTCTTAGCTACCGGGCCGTAATCAACATATGACGGGAGCGTATGCCCGGTACTAGATCCGTCTTAGCTACCGGGCCGTAGTCAACATATGACGGGCGTATGCCCGGTACTAGAGGTAAGCGGTAGAGGTACCATGACCATGGTCAATCACATAGAAGGACCAATCGCGTTATTCAATGCTTGCAAGACATAATTCATTCGTTCATTAATGCATGTATTCATCATCATTCTTCATTTCGTTCATTCGTTAATACATGCATTCGTCATCATGTTCCTCTTTCATTATCTTTCACTTTACGATACATAATACTTCATTAATTCATTTCTCGTCATTCGTAAAGTTTCAGAAAGATAAGCATACAAAACTATCAGAACACACATCATACATACTCATCATACGTTCATCATCATGCATACATCATCATACATTCATCATCATGCATTCATCATCATACATAGCATCATACCTTACTTAACATATTTTAATAATATTGTTAACAGTAATTTACTAATAATAATATTAGTAACAATTAGGTTAATCATACTCATCATTATATGCATGAGACATCATCATTTATTAACCTAGTCAACTCTGGTCAAACCTCGAACTTCAGGCTTACTGGAAAATTTCCTGAAAATTTCTAAGTGTTCTAGTCGTTTTAGCCCTGTTGGGCGTATAAGCCTCTGGGCGTATGAGCACTATTAGTCGTATGAGCACTGCTGGACTTTTCACTTAACACTTAGAATTATCAACTGGTCATACGACCACACTGTTGGTCGTATGACCACTGCTGGTCGTACCACCCCTGGACTTAGGAACATATTTGGATCATACGACCACTGTTGGTCGTATGAGTCCACACTTAGAACTTTTCATCATGATCATACGACCACTGTTGGTCGTATGAGTCCTGTGGGCCTCAGACTTAGAAAATTTCACATATTCATACGACCACTGTTGGTCGTATGAGTCCTATTAGACTCATCAACACTTAGAAAAATCCTGATCATACGACCACTGTTGGTCGTATGAGCACTGGTGGACACATCAACTTTTCTTATTTATTCCAAGTCCCAATTTCAGACACATTAGCATCCTACTCATATGTCTAATTCATAATCCCAGTCCCAAACATCAAAATGCCTAATTCTAAGCATATACACATGATTCTAGGCATAAATCCAGCATAAACATAAACATACATACATTCATATCATACGGGTATTAAACCCAGATTTTATAAAAACATATTTGCATGCATTTTCCAGCCCCAAACATTTAAAAACCAGTAAAAAGGGGTCTAGAACTCACCTTAGTCGTCTTCTTCGAATTCACTCTCTTCAACCCGAACCTTCTCAACTTGTTCTAACACCTAGAACACACACACACAGTGCACCCGAACACACTAGTTACATTTATAAGCACACATACGGTTCTAGAATCGTCTAAAACTTCAAGGACTCAAGATTTCTTACCAAAAACTTCTAGTTTTTAGATTCTTCTTCAAAATCCCGAGAGTGTTCTGCTCCTGCTACTTTCTCTCTCTAAAAATATCGAATGAAGGGATGTGCAGACAACATGGGTGGCCATACCACCTTTTGTATAAAGAATTAATAGAAAGTTTGCCCATTTGGCACTTTTGGCCCTTCAACAAAGTAACTTTTGTTTTCTTTCTTTTCTCTTTCTATTTTGTTTCTTTTAGATTCTTTACTAAAAATTTACGGGTGTTACAAGTCCACCCCCTTATATAGGTTTCGTCCCCGAAACCTGTTATTCCTCAAACAGATGTGGGTAGTGTTGTCTCATCTCTTCTTCAGTCTCCCACGTAGATTCGGATCCCTTCCTGTGCTTCCACTGTACACGCACAAGAGGAACCACCTTATTCCTCAACCTCTTTTCTTTACGATCAATGATTGCCACTGGTTGCTCCACGTAGTTGAGCCGTTCGTCTACTTCAATATCCTCCAGTGGTACAACCATGTCTTCATCAGCTAAGCACTTCCTCAGATGAGATACATGGAATGTGGGATGAATTCCACTTAACTCATCTGGCAGTTCAAGTCGATAGGCCATCTCTCCTACTCGTGCGATAATTCGGAAAGGTCCTATGTATCTCGGGCTTAGCTTACCTCTTTTCCTGAATCTAATGATTCCTTTCCAAGGTGAGACCTTCAACATAACTCGGTCACCAACCTTGAACTCTATCGGCCTCCGCCTCTTGTCAGCATACGACTTTTGCCTATCTTTCGCCGCCTTCATGAAGGCCTTGATCTTTTCCAATTTCTCAATTGTTGCTTCGATCACCTCAACACCTCCCAGTTCTTTCTGCCCAATGTCTCCCCAACATACGGGCGTCCTACACCTCCTCCCGTATAGCATCTCGTAAGGTGGCATGCCAATGCTGGCGTGATAACTATTGTTGTACGAGAATTCTGCTAACGGCAGGTGATTGTCCCAACTTCCTCCAAAGTCAATCACGCACGCCCGAAGCATGTCTTCGAGTGTTTGGATTGTCCTCTCAGACTGACCGTCTGTCTGAGGGTGATATGCCGTGCTAATATGTAGCCTCGTCCCCATTGCATCATGAAATCTCTTCCAAAACTTGGAGGTAAACCGGGTGTCACGGTCAGACACAATAGACACCGGTACGCCATGACGAGCTACAATTTCTTTGATGAATAGATCCGCCAATCTTTCAGATGATACGTCTCGCGGATCGGTAGGAAGTGGGCACTCTTCGTCAATCGATCAACTATCACCCATATAGCATCATACCCTTTCGGGGTACGCGGTAACTTCGTGATGAAGTCCATGGTGATGTGTTCCCACTTCCATTCGGGTATATCCAATGGTTGGATCTTCCCGTAGGGCTTCTGATGTTCCGCCTTCACTTGTAAGCAAGTTAGGCACTTACTCACGTACTCCACTACGTCACGTTTCATACCCGGCCACCAATAGTCTTTCTTCATATCGTGGTACATTTTGGTAGCACCGGGGTGAATGGAGTATCGGGTCTTATGGCCTCATCCATAATTCTACCTCGTAGATCCCCGTATCGAGGAATCCATATTCGCCCAAATCGGGTCTTAACACCTAGAGTGTTCTCGCCCAATTCTGTAACTAGACCTCTCATCCTTTCGGAGTTAAGACGATCTTCTTTCAAAGCCTCATCTTGAAACTCCTTAACCTGTGTCATCACGTCGGAGGTCATGATCAATTGATAAGCCTTCACCCGGATCGGCTCAGGCCTTTCTTTTCGGCTAAGGGCATCAGCCACCACGTTGGCTTTGCCCGGGTGGTAATGGATCTCACAATCATAATCTTTTATCAGTTCCAACCACCGTCTCTGCCTCATGTTTAGATCCTTCTGCTCGAAGAAGTACTTCAAGCTTTTGTGGTCAGTGAAGATTGTGCACTTCGTCCCGTATAGATAGTGCCGCCAAATCTTCAACTCAAAAACCACCGCGGCTAATTCTAGATCGTGTGTGGGATAGTTGACTTCGTGGGTTTTCAGTTGTCGAGATGCATAGGCTATTACCCTTCCACGTTGCATCAACACGCAACCTAGCCCAGAATAGGATGCATCTGAATAAACCACTAAGTCTTCATTTCCCTCGGGCAATGTCAAGACAGGAGCTTGTGTCAGTCTCGTCTTCAATTCCCCAAAAGCATCCTCCTGTTCTCGACCCCACACGAACTTTACATCCTTGCGAGTTAATTTTGTCAAAGGTGAGGCTATCTTGGAGAAGTCTTGAATAAATCTCCTATAGTAGCCCGCCAATCCCAAGAAGCTACGAATCTCGGTTGGCATCTTTGGTGACTTCCATTGCATCACAGCCTCAACCTTTGCTGGGTCCACCATTATTCCTTCTGCATTCACTACGTGACCCAGAAATTGCACCTCGCGTAACCAAAAGGCGCACTTGGAGAACTTGGCGTACAATTTCTCCCTTCTCAACGTTTCCAACACTTCCCGAATATGCCCGGCATGCTCTTTTTCACTTCTTGAATAAATCAGAATATCATCGATGAATACAATTACTGATTTATCCAACATTGGTCGGCACACTCGGTTCATCAAATCCATAAAAGCAGCCGGCGCATTGGTCAACCCAAAAGACATGACAAGAAACTCGTAGTGACCATAGCGCGTACGAAAGGCTGTTTTAGGGATATCTTGTTCCTTCACCTTTAATTGATGGTAGCCAGATCGAAGATCTATCCTTGAGAACCAACTGGCACCCTGGAGCTGATCAAACAAGTCATCGATTCTTGGTAAGGGGTATCTGTTCTTCACCGTCAGCTTATTCAGCTCGCGGTAGTCGATGCACATCCGCATACTACCATCCTTCTTCTTTACGAACAGAACCGGAGCACCCCAAGGTGAGATACTCGGTCGAATAAACCCCTTATCCAGCAGCTCCTGCAACTGATCCATCAATTCTTTCATCTCCGTCGGAGCCAAGCGATACGGTGCTTTTGCGACAGGTTGGGCACCCGGTATCAGGTCGATCTGGAATTCGATCTCTCGATCAGGTGGCAAACCCGATAAGTCTTCGGGAAACACATCTGGAAAGTCACACACCACTGGTACATCGCATAGTTGTGGTGTTGGCGTCTCTACATTCTTTACATAACATAAGTAGGCGCTACATCAGCGCCTCATACACTTTCCTGCCACCGCCATCGAGATCACCTTCGGAATCGTCGTAACCCGATCGCCGTAAATCGTCACCGGACTCCCGTCGGTCCAGTCTAATCATCTTCTTTCGGCACACGATATTCGCTTCGTAGGTTGCTAACCAGTCCATCCCTAACACTACATCAAATCCTCCTAGGGGCATCACATGTAATCTAGCAGCAAACCTATGACCTTCTAACTCTATGGTACAGTCCTCTATCACATCAGTAACTCTAGTGGACTTACCAATAGCAGTTTCTACATAAAAAGGCTCACTAATGCCTTTGCTACTAACAGGCAATTTAGCACAGAAAGTAGCAGAAATGAAACTCCTACTAGCACCAGAGTCAAATAACACAGAAGCAAGAGTTTGGTTTACTAGAAAAGTACCTGACACCACATCGGGGTCCGTCCTAGCCGCTTCCTGCGTCATCGTGAACGCCCTAGCCTTTGCCCTCGGTGCTTCTCCTCCCGTCTTCTTCTCTCCCGAGCCCTCAGCCCTCGGCTTCTTGCAGTCCTTGCTCATGTGGCCACTTTCTCCACAGTTAAAGCACTTGCCCGTCCGGCAATCTTTTGATATGTGCCCTGTCCTTCCGCACTTAAAGCAGAGATTAGATCCCCACTTGCACTCCCCTGAGTGCTCCCT
Source organism: Flaveria linearis (assembly GCA_024085815.1). NCBI lineage: Eukaryota > Viridiplantae > Streptophyta > Magnoliopsida > Asterales > Asteraceae > Flaveria > Flaveria linearis. Next base: position 10,921,678 of record CM044006.1, read on the forward strand.
TCCACACTTACCACACTTCCTCATCCCAGCTCCAGACACGACCACTCGGCGGTCATCCACCCTTGCTTTCTTGTTGTTTGTCGAAATATCACCCCGACTAAATCTCTTCCCTTGCCAGTTCTTCTCCCCACTTCCTTTCTTGCTTCCCTCAGCCTTCACCAAAGCAGCACGTTCATCGAATAACCTTCCCGCCAAGTCCACTGCCGACCTGAAAGTGCTTGGTCGGGCAGAAATTAAGTGCCAACGAATTTCAGCCGGCAGTCCTTGAATATACCGGTTGATCTTTCGAGACACCGGCGTCACCTGCTCTGGCACCAACAGCGCCAACTCGTTAAACTTGGTGGTATATTGTTGGTGGGTCATGGTCCCCGCCTCCAACTGCAGGAACTCTCTCTCTATTCTGTCCATTTCCCGACGAGGACTGAATTCCTCGATCACCAGCCTTTTCAACTCAGCCCACTTCATCTTCCCTATAGCCCTGCTACCCTCGGCTTGGACTATATTCTTCCACCAGCATAATGCCGACCCTGTAAAAGAGTGGGTAGCAAACTTCACCTTCTTGTCCTCCTGGCAATCACTAATATCGAGGACAGCTTCCATTTCCATCACCCATTGGTGAGCATCAGTAGCAGTACCAGACCCATCAAAAGTTGGGGGCTTGCACCTCATGAATGCCCCGTAGTTACAACCCCGGGCGGTCTCCCGTAACTGTTCTTCTTCCTCTTCCTCTTCATCATCAGACAATACCGTCTCTGCTTCCGTCCGTTGTTGTCTACTTGAGGACCGATTCCTCCCTCGTCTATCGTCTTCACGTACTGCCTTTATCACTTCAGTCACTACAGACGGTAAGATCGTCTGCATGACTTGGTGCACCTCCTCGATCACCGTCTCTTTCACCGAGGCTCTCACATTATCGCTCTCATCCACTCCCCCCGAGGGAGTAGTATTAGGTCCTTCGGGAACCTTCTTCTCTTGTCTAGGCCTACCTCTTGTGGCTCGTGGTTCCACACCACTTCCGCCACTGCCTCCACCAATTGGGGCTTTAGATGATCTACCACCGACCATCTTCTATCACACTGAAAGATTTAAACACCAACACGGTCATTCAAGGAAATAGCTCAGTTTATGTCAAGTATAGTAAGTCCCTAATTACAGTGGCCAGTTGTGATTAGCCACTTACTCTACTCTTCACACCCCGAGCATTACCTGTCCTGACTACATTAGTATCTAAGTCTAACAGTACACATAAACACATAACATGCACACGTAACACTGGTTAACTTTCAAGAAAATACCTGATGGCACGCAGCTACTCAGATGGCATTCCCATTTCCCCCTGTCCCATTCTCAGTTTAAGTCTTAGGTTTATTCTAAAAATTTTACCCATTTCACTTAAACGTTGGCTCTGATACCAACTTGTAAGGCCCCGATCCCGGGCACCTCACAGTTGGTCGTCATTACCCATAAAACATACATTTAATATAACTTAATAAAAACCATGCAGCGGAAACTTTAAATTTTACTAAAAATGCTTTTGCAAAGTAATACAACACCTGTTACAAAATATCATTTGTTTGCATTACAACACAAAAACATTAACAAAAGAATGCCATCCCAAAAGAGCTGAGTAGCCGCCTCGTGCCATCCTCAGCAACACTACCTGCCAACTGGAAAATACATAAAAGTCAGCGTTGCTGAGTGAGTTCTAGTTTTGTATTAAAACATACTTTTACTTATTTAAAAGTATCCTTTCGTTCACGCGTTCATACATCATACGTACACATAGATAATATTCATTATTATCTTCATCATTCGTTATTAATCATTATCTTTAACTTCTCGTATGGATTATGTCAGGCTTTACCCACTTCATAGCACTCGGCTATGATTACTGTGGTCAGATGACAAGAATCCCGTTCATACTTACTTGCACGCATTGAAAGGTTAATTGTACCAATACCATATGCTACACCCCAATCAGTCTTAGCTACCGGGCCGTAATCAACATATGACGGGAGCGTATGCCCGGTACTAGATCCGTCTTAGCTACCGGGCCGTAGTCAACATATGACGGGAGCGTATGCCCGGTACTAGAGGTAAGCGGTAGAGGTACCATGACCATGGTCAATCACATAGAAGGACCAATCGCGTTATTCAATGCTTGCAAGACATAATTCATTCGTTCATTAATGCATGTATTCATCATCATTCTTCATTTCGTTCATTCATTAATACATGCATTCGTCATCATGTTCCTCTTTCATTATCTTTCACTTTACGATACATAATACTTCATTAATTCATTTCTCGTCATTCGTAAAGTTTCAGAAAGATAAGCATACAAAACTATCAGGAACACACATCATACATACTCATCATACGTTCATCATCATGCATACATCATCATACATTCATCATCATGCATTCATCATCATACATAGCATCATACCTTACTTAACAATATTTTAATAATATTGTTAACAGTAATTTACTAATAATAATATTAGTAACAATTAGGGTTAATCATACTCATCATTATATGCATGAGACATCATCATTTATTAACCCTAGTCAACCCTGGTCAAACCTCGAACTTCAGGCTTACTGGAAAATTTCCTGAAAATTTCTTACTGGAAAATTTCCTGAAAATTTCTAAGTGTTCTAGTCGTTTTAGCCCTGTTGGGCGTATAAGCCTCTGGGCGTATGAGCACTATTAGTCGTATGAGCACTGCTGGACTTTTCACTTAACACTTAGAATTATCAACTGGTCATACGACCACACTGTTGGTCATATGACCACTGCTGGTCGTACCACCCCTGGACTTAGGAACATATTTGGATCATACGACCACTGTTGGTCGTATGAGTCCACACTTAGAACTTTTCATCATGATCATACGACCACTGTTGGTCGTATGAGTCCTGTGGGCCTCAGACTTAGAAAATTTCACATATTCATACGACCACTGTTGGTCGTATGAGTCCTATTAGACTCATCAACACTTAGAAAAATCCTGATCATACGACCACTGTTGGTCGTATGAGCACTGGTGGACACATCAACTTTTCTTATTTATTCCAAGTCCCAATTTCAGACACATTAGCATCCTACTCATATGTCTAATTCATAATCCCAGTCCCAAACATCAAATGCCTAATTCTAAGCATATACACATGATTCTAGGCATAAATCCAGCATAACATAAACATACATACATTCATATCATACGGGTATCAAACCCAGATTTTATAAAAACATATTTGCATGCATTTTCCAGCCCCAAACATTTAAAAACTAGTAAAAAGGGGTCTAGAACTCACCTTAGTCGTCTTCTTCGAATTCACTCTCTTCAACCCGAACCTTCTCAACTTGTTCTAACACCTAGAACACACACACACAGTGCACCCGAACACACTAGTTACATTTATAAGCACACATACGGTTCTAGAATCGTCTAAAACTTCAAGGACTCAAGATTTCTTACCAAAAACTTCTAGTTTTTAGATTCTTCTTCAAAAATCCCGAGAGTGTTCTGCTCCTGCTACTTTCTCTCTCTAAAAATATCGAATGAAGGGATGTGCAGACAACATGGGTGGCCATACCACCTTTTGTATAAAGAATTAATAGAAAGTTTGCCCATTTGGCACTTTTGGCCCTTCAACAAAAGTAACTTTTGTTTTCTTTCTTTTCTCTTTCTATTTTGTTTCTTTTAGATTCTTTACTAAAAATTTACGGGTGTTACATAATCTAGCAGCAAACCTATGGCGTTCTAACTCTATGGCATAGTCCTCTATCACATCAGTAACTCTAGTGGACTTACCAATAGCGGTTTCTACTTCAAAGGGCTCATCAATGCATTTACTACTAACAGGCAATTTAGCACAGAAAGTGGTAGAAATGAAACTCCTACTAGCACCAGAATCAAATAACACAGAAGCAAGAGTTTGATTTACTAGAAACGCACCTGACACAACATCGGGGTCCGTCCTAGCCTCCTCTCTGGTCATGGTGAAAGCTCTGGCACTCGCCCTCTACCCTTAAGTCCCGGCCGTCTTCTTTGCCCCGGAACTCTCCACCCTCTGCTTCTTGCAATCCCTACTCATATGGCCACTCTCCCCGTAGTTGAAACATCTCGCAGCCTTACAGTCCCTAGCCATGTGACCGGATTTCCCGCACTTGAAGCAGATGTTTAACCCCCATCTACATTCACCGCCGTGCTCCCTCCCACATTTGTCACACCTTTTGGGTCCCGAGCTTGATGACCCCACCCTACGTCATCCCTCCTCATTTTCTTGTTGTTCGGGTAAAACCACCACCACGCCCGAACCGCTTCCCATTCCAATTCCGGTCAGCACCACCGGATTTCCTTGACTCCACCACTGTCACTTCCCTCTCATCGTAAAGTCTTCCAGCCAAATCCACTGCCGACCTAAAGGTGCTTGGTCGAGCAGTGATCAGGTGCCTGCGAATGTCAGCTGGCAGTCCCTGAATGTACCGGTTAATCTTTCGAGATACCGGTGTCACCTGATCCGGCACCAGCCTCGCCATCTCATTGAATTTAGTGGTGTACTGCTGGTGGGTCATGGTTCCCGCCTCGAGTTGCAGGAACTCCCTCTCAATCTTATCAAGTTCCCTGTGAGGGCAGAATTCCTCAACTACCAGCTTCTTCAACTCGGGCCACTTCATCTTGCCTATGGCCCTGCTGCCCTCAGCTTGGACAATATTGTCCCACCAACATAGTGCTGAGTAAGTAAAGGAGTGGGTGGCAAACTTCACCTTCTGATCCTCCCGGCACTCGCTGATCTCGAGTACCGCTTCCATCTCCCTTACCCAACGGTGGGCAGCAGCAGCATTGCCATTTCCATCAAAAGTCGGGGGCTTGCACCTCTGGAATGCCCCGTAATTGCATCCCTTGGTCGTCACCCCTACTACATCATCTTCCTCTTCATCAGATACTACTATCTCAGGATCCGGTTGTTCCTCTCCTCCCTTGCTTTCCTTTCCAATCGACCCTCTCCTATCCTCCTTCTCCTTTCTCTCCTCGTTCCTCACAGCTCGAATAACATCGGTCACTACAGATGGCATAACTGCCTGTAGGACCTGGTGTACCTCATCAGCAATCGTCTCCCTAGCTGAGGCATTCAGGCTAGCATTTTCATTTCCTTCAGTCCGGTCAGGAACCTCAGGGTTCACGGTGGTCATCTCAGGAGCTTTAGCGCCGCTCCTAGTCATACGCGGACGACCTCTACCTCTAGCAGCCTTAGAAGGCTTCTTTCCAGCCATTTTCCTATGCACTATAAGATTCAAACACTAAAACAGTCATTCAAGGAACAACTCAGTTTATGTCAAGTATAGTAAGTCCCTAATTACAATGGCCAGTTGTGATTAGCCACTTACTTTACTCTTCACACCCCAAGCACTCCCTATCCTGACTACATCAGCATCTAAATCTACTAAGAACACATAAATCATATAGCACACGCACATAACACCGATTAACTCTTAAGAAAAAAAATGCCTGATGGCACATGGCTACTCGAGCTGACATCCCTTTTTCCGTCCCATTCTCAGTTTAAGTTAAGGTTTATTTTGAAAATTTACCCGTTTCACTTAACTTTAGCTCTGATACCAACTTGTAAGGCCCCCTTTCCCGGGCACCTCACAGTTGGTCATTCACAGCATAATACATACATATTATAAGGTTTTAGCAGCGGAATTAATTTTAACAAAAACCATTCATTCATTAAAATGCTGTTGTTAAGCAATACATTCTAGTTTGTAAGTCACAAAACATTAGTCGAATGAATTACAAAACAACAGTATCGTCAAAACATAATTTGGATGTCAGTCTTGTCTTGCCGAGTAGCCATCTCAGTGTGCCATCCTCAGCAACCTGTTACCTGCCAACTGGAAAATACATAAAAGTCAGCGTTGCTGAGTGAGTTCTAGTTTTGTAATTAAAATACTTTACCTTACCTTTTCAAATCATGCTATACTTTTGTACATGCCCACACATTATACGTACACGTAGATAATATATTTATTATCTTTCATTTCATTCGTTAGCTTTCATTCATTCATCATAATTCAATATCATTCATTTATCATCTTGATCCCGTCAGGCTTTACCCTCTTCGTGGCACACAGCCACGATTACTGAGGTCGAATGACAGGGATCCCATTCAGTACTTTATTATGATATCTCATTCGTGAGCATACATCCTTCATACTTACAGATAATAATAATTATTATTATTATCCTCATCATTCGTTCAATTCATACTCTTTTCATTACTCTTTCGGTCTTTTCATCTTTTCTTACGAGTCTGTTGCGACAACAAGGCCGCTCACCTCAATATCGATCTTTTACGATCGTATGTTAGCCAAGTCTGTTGCAACACATAGTTGCTCACCTCAGTGGCAATCTCACGGATTGCCTGCTAACCGAGTCTATTGCAACACAAAGTTGCTCACCTCATTTTCAATCTCAAAGATTGACTCTGTGTGCATCCTTCGGGGTAGCTAACCCGCATCACAGTTGAGCTAACACCTGCCAGGGGTGTGCACCTCCATACATTTGCTTGCAAGCCTTTCTTATGTTCATTTACATTCCATTCTTCGTTATCATTAATCTTTCACTTTATTAATGATAATAATTCCTGTCTTGATCATGATCATTCCACGTAAAGTCATACAATATTATCATTAATAAGCATATTAATAATAATAATACTAATAATATCAATAATAATCTTAATAATAGCCCTAATCTTAATATTAATTAAAATATTAAGAAAGGGGGCATTATTACATTCAAACGTAATCATACGCATATAATAAACTCCCAGTCATCATTCATACGAAAACCTACTTCACAGACTCCAAGAAAATTCTGTTAAAAATTCTAAGTGTTTGGGCGTAAGAGCCCTGTTCAGTCGTTTCACCACTGTCGGACATACCAGCTTACACTTAGAAAATTTTCGACTCTGGTCGTATGAACTGTTGGGCGTATGAGCCTTGTTCAGTCGTTTCACCTTATCCTTAGAAAATTTTTCCTAGTCATACGACCACTGTTCAGTCGTTTCATCCCCCATACTTAGTAAATTTTCAGACTCATGAGCACTGTTGGGACTCATGAGTACTGCTGGGACATGTGACCCCCTACACTTAGTAAATTTTCCAGACTTATGAGTCTGGGCGTATTAGGACTGTTGGACATATTACATGCTTGGACTTATGACCCTACTTAGAATATTTCTAAGGCAAATCCCTGGGCGTATAAGCACTATTCAGACATATTATCTTGTACTTAGTTTTCTAAGTCCAAATTTCAGACATATGACCACTATTTGGCCTTATTATTAGCCGTATTAGTAGCCTGTTCATGTGTCTAATTCATATTCCAGTCCCCAAACATCATAATACTTAGTTCTAAACATGTACATACGATTCTAGGCATAAACTTAACACAAACATAGCCATACGTTCACCCTAAAACATACTCTATAATCATACACATGTACATAACATACTGGTTTCATACACAAATCCATAAAAATATACATACATGTATTTTCCAGCCCCAAAGTCGTTTAAAACAGGTAAAAAGGGGTCTAGAAACTCACCTTTGTTGTTCTTCACTTTCACACTCTTCACCCGAGCCTCTTCGACTGTTCTAACACCAAAAACTTCGAGTTTTCTGGTTTCTTCTTCAAAATCCCGTATCTTGTTCTTTCTCTCGCTAAAAATATCGAGTTCTGCTTTCTTTCTCTGTAATTTCCTAAGATGGTGATGATGTGAAACAAGAGTAGGCGGCCATACCACCTTTTTGTGCAAATAAATATGAACTTTGCACATTTGGCACTTTTGGCCCCTCCTCTTTAGTTGACCTTTATTTTCTTTCTTTTTCTTTTATCCTTTTATTCACCTTAAATAAACTTACGGGTGTTACAGTTTTCGGGTGCTCGGGTTCATCCGAGCACATGAGGTCGTGTGGGCTTGCATGTCGCGTTTTTGAGTGCGCATCTTGTCTAGACAGGTTAGGATATGAGTTCTGGAAGTTCTGGTTGTGTAAAACTCGTGTTCGGGTAGCCGAACGCCACCCTGTAACTTCCTGCAGTCGCAACCCCCGTCGACGCGAATGGGATTGTCGCGCGAAAGGGGGCATGCGACTGGGTGTGTGTGCGACTTGTGTCTGTGCGATTGGGTAAGTCGCGCGGTTGTGTCGCGCGGCTGTCGGTGGGTGCGAAGGAATGTGTGTCGCGCGACCGAGTGGTGCGACTAGAGTTGTCGCGCGACAGAGTCATGCGAATGTGATTGTGTGCGACCGTGTGTGAATCGCGCGATCGGAGGCCTGTCGCGCGAAAGAAGGTCTAATCGCGCGAATGAAGCTGATTCGCGCGAAGGGAGGTTGAGTCGCGTGATTGGCTGTTGGGTCGTGCGACTGGTGATGCATGGTACGACTGAAGGCTTAGTCGCACGAATGATGGTTCAATCGTACGAACGTAGCTAATTCGTACGACTGAAAGTCCACTCGTGCGAATGGAGTATCAGTCGTGCGTCCGGTCCTGTTGTGTGATTGATGATGTGTGTATGTGTGATTTCCCCTTTGAGTGTCTTGTGTTGACGAGGTCATTTAAAATAACCTAGTCTGATATGTGTATGCCTGCTTGTGTGTATACTACCCACGACCGAACCGGAACTACCCGAATCTTGAACATCGTCTTATGCTTTATGATCATTACTAATGCTTATCAGTAACTGTCAATAGGTGTTTGACGGTTCCTAGCATCTTATCCCAGGAAATCTTACATCGATTGTGCTTATCATCTGTTCTGTGAGTTTCGTGGCCCCTTTTTACGCTTATAAAACCTTTTCGAATATTTTTCTACTTGGGGGAAAAGAATGCTCACTTATTTACTTAATTTCAGGCACCTTCCTTAGTGGAAGTTGGCTGCTACTTATATGAGTAACTTACCTTGCTAAACTTGTTGATTGATACTAAGGATAAATGGATGTCATGTAACTGGTTTAGGTATCATTCTATGTATATTGCGGATGTGGTGGGAATGCTGCGGAGGACCCTATACATAAGCATCCCCGGTATACTAAGAATGTGCTCAAACCGGGTTACATGATGATCCTGACTGTTTGCTGCTATATGAACTTGAACTATGTGTGATGTTACCCTATGCATGTTACTTAGGGGTTTTACACTACCATGCACTACTATTTGATGTTACGTGTTGATTTATGCTACTTGTGGATGCCATTGACCTTGGATGCTCTCGGCTGTGTGGTTCTTCTGTGTGGTTCTTCTGTGTGGTTCTTCTAAGCCGATCATCCATTACAACCATTAATCCCTGTAATTGGGACCTAAAGATTGGTTTGGTTGTAACCTATACGTATGCGCTGTGTGGATCTTGCTACGTCATGTTTAACTTGACACGTATGCGTTGTGTGGATCTTGCTATGTCATGTTAAACTTAATATGCTATGGAAAACCTTTCATATAACCATTAATCCCGGTAATGGGACCTAAGGATTGGCTTGGTTATAAACTATACGTACGCGCTGTGTGGATCTTGCTACGTCTTAATAAACTATTTAAACTTTGGGAATGTTTCTTTACAATTACAGCCATCAATTCCCGTGAGGAACCGAACATTAGGTTTGGCTGTAGCTATTTACAACTAGTAAAACCGCCTATACATAAGTGTAGTCGCGGTAACTTTTATTAAACTTACTTACTGTTTTCATCTTAACATCTTTTATTACTTAAAACCTGCGAAGCTCACCAACAGTTATGTTGACCGTTTTTGAGCATTTCTTTTCAGCTGATCAAGGTAATTGAAGTTCTAGGAGTGCTGCCTTTTAGTGGAGACCCTAGGATGCATTTTTGGGACTGAACATACATTTTGTACATTGTTGCAGTCCACTAAACAATTAACATTCTTTTGAACACTTGTTCCCGAGTTGTGGGAATTTACATTACAAGTTATCCTTAATGCTTATGTGAACATTATGTTGTGCTTATGGCTATGCTGTCGTGATCTTTGACAATACACGGCACAAGTCTCCAATTGTGTTCGGGTGTCGTCATGACACGCTTGTCCTCATATTACTATTGCTACTCTATTGCATACCATGTGTTATGACGATCCCGTCTAGCTCGCATTCCCCGTGTTTCCGCTATCAGCGGGGGGTGTGACAATACGCGTCTTCTATTCCGAAACGATTTTAATATTATCAAATCAAGAGTCTCTAATAATCAATTCAAGGTTTCGATTTTCTGAAATCATGATATTGATTTTCAAATGGAAAGATGAACCATTTCATATCATTTTCAATTTGCAAGGATATCATGGTTTCAATTTACCTTAAATCACGTTATGTTTTAAGTTCAACTCGCCGATCCTTTTACGCCTTCATTGATTCAAGCTCTATGTTGTATTATCTCAAGTTACAAGTAGATATGAATTAAAATTATTAATATTAGATAATGACAGTAAAATTACAAACAGAACATCAAATTTTGTATACAAAGAAGTTTTCGGATGTGTATAGATGTTCTCATGTTCAATATAATTTGATTATTACCTAAAGTTCATATTTATAAGTTAATTTAATTTCATATTATATATTATTTAGACTTATAAGCATTGATAAAGAAAAACTACTAATATTAGATATAAATGATTTTAAAAAATTAGACATAAAAATCGATAGACAAAGTATTAACAATAATATTATGACTTACTAATCTTTTTAATCAAAAATAATTTTTAATGTTTGAACTCGTGTATTACACGGATCTTTAGTCTAGTAGTAGTATAGATTAGTATATGTACTGTAGCTCTAAATATTTATGTTACTTGAAATGAGTTAATTTATGTAGCTGCAATCTGAAATGTGTTGTTTCAACATCTTATGATTTAAAATTGGTAAATTCGTAACATGTAATATATCAATGTGAAAAATGTAAATTGCTAAACTTACATTGAAAAAAAAAAACTATAAATTGCTAATATGAAATCTATAATATGTAAATCTAAAGTACGTAGATCTGAGGTTCTTTGATTTGAAATTATTGACCTAACTTCAGTAGTCTATTAATCTAGCATTTGTTAAGTAATACGTTAATATGTGATACACTAAGTAATCTACAAATGATATATATCAAGCATTATATTAAGATACTTTTAGTCGTACATCTAAAATTCCTTAAACCTATACTTATTAATATGAATTTATTTGTATCTCCATTTTTCATGTGAAATAACTATAATCTCTATTTTAATAGGCAAGTTAAAGCCAAATCTAGTAGTTGAGTTAATATGTAGATTTGTAGTTTTTATAAATTTGTCTTGTGTTAATGGAATCAATACATTGTAATGTATTACATATATGTGTTTATATGTATATATCATAACATTTGCATTAGTTACAATATTTGTGTAAGCTCCTTTCGCTTGGCAATTGCTCAGCCACACTATTTGTTCGCGGCAGGTCTGCTTGGGAATCATAGAAATGTGTGAAGAGAGTTAAAGGGCAAGTTAGAAAGTGAAGAAACAAGAGTTTAATAAGACTTTTAGCATTTATTATTACACACGAATACTTAGTTTTTACTTAATGTAAGGGTTATGATTTTAACTATTTAATTACATATTTACTGGTATATTTGTTTTGATTACTATGCTATGTGACATGACACCTCTATACGGGTTGTGATGTTACACCCAATGTAACACCCAAAAAAATACTTAAAAGAAGGAAAAGAAATAAAGGAAACATTTTAAATAAAAGGAAATGTCTAAAGTGAGCAAAAGTAAAATATATCCATATATTGGTATAAAAGGGAAGGAGTCACTTCTCCCCTCACTTCTATGCACCCATAACAACCTTAATTTTAGAGAGAGAAAGTTGAAGAATCCATTAAATGTATGATTTTTATCATACTTTTTCATAGATCTAAGCTCCTAAGTTGTTTTCTATGTGTTTCTATGTGTAAAGTTTAAAACTTTACGTGTGCATGCGTGTAGATCTCAAATTTTGCTCTCGGTTTTAGGGTTTTGTTCGAAGGCTTGTCAAGGTAAATTCTAGATCTCCTTATTTACATGTTGTACAATCTTTTGGGGCTGATATGCATGTTAAAATGGTTATTCTTTTTTTAAACCCATGTTTTCTATGATAAATGTGATGTTTTTATGCAAAAATGTATGTTTTAACGAGATCTATGTTCATGTTTGATGCATGATATGTTCTAGCTATGAACCTGAGCTTATTAGGGATTAGATCTATGGATTAGGGTCATGCACAATTTGATTACGTCGTAAAATGCCTAAGTTTGAAATTGGGCAGAAGGGTTACTCAGCCGCGTTAGTTCGCTATTTCCCACATTTGTTTCACTAGGCCTCATTTGGAGTAAGTGCTTGCTTATCCACATTAATTTACTATTACCCACATTAGTTTACTATTAGCATTGGTTTACTTTTACTCGCATTTGTTTACTATTACCAACATTTGTTTACTATTATCCATATTAGTTTACTATTACATACATTAGTTTACTATTACCCACATTAGTTTACTATTACTCGTATTAGTTTACTATGACCCTCCTTAGTTTACTATTATCCACTTTAGTTCACTGTTACTCACATTAGTATACTGTTACCCATATTAGTTTACTCTTACTGCATTAGTTTACTACTACCCGCATTCTTTTACTGTCACTAACATTCGTTCGTTATCACCCGCATTAGTTTACTATTACTCACATTAGTTTACTATACCCGCTTCAGTTTACTATTACCCACATCAGTTTACTATTACCCATATTAGTTTACTATTACCCGCATCAGTTTATTATTACCCACTAGGGATGTGCAAGAAACCATAATAACCGAACCGTAACTGAAAATCCAACAAAACAGAACCGAAAAAACCGAAACCAATAAGAAACCGACAGTTTAGTTTGATAGTTTTTTAAAAACCGATTTTTTCGGTTTGGTAATAGTTTTACTTGTAATAAAAACCGAATAATCAAACCGAAACCATACAAACCGAACTTTTAATTTTGAAGGTGTATTCATACACTTATAAATATGATTAGCCTATAACTTACTTATTTAACTTATATTATCTATTTTTTTAATATTTAGATTTCAAAAGTAATCTTAAAACTTCTTTGCTTGAATTGGTAGATTAAAATGTTTTATTAAATTTTTTGTTATTGTATTTTATGAATTGTACTTCATTTTAATGTCAAGTAATTTATAAGAATATGTATATTATATTTTAATATCAACAAAATGATATAAGCCTAAAGATTTTAATTTATATTCATTAATTTAGACCAAAAATTTCTTTAAAAACATGAAGACCACATAGAAACCGAACCGAAATCGAAGCGAAAACCGAAGATCAAAAACCGCAAAAACCAAAACCTAACGGTTTTAAAAACCTAGAAACCGAAATATCGATTTTTGGTTTTGATTTAGGCTAAACCGAACCTAACTGACCCATGCACACCCCTAATTACCCACATTAACTCACTATTAATCACATTAGTTTATTATTACCCACATTTGTTTACTACTAGTAAAAGACTCGAGCGATGCGACACTAACGACATTTTACTACAAGCTACTTGTTTTCTAGTAGTTTATCAGTCTACCATGATATATTCTATTGTATGTCTGTTATTTTTTATTCATAGCATTAATGTAAACAAACACAAAAATAAGAAAATATCTGTCATAACATACTAATTTAAAAATAAAAATCCAAACACACGTATAAAAAATATAAGTCATAAACATGAAAATTTAAAAATAAAAATTTACATGTCCACCACTTGAATTATGACAAATTAATATTTGTGATAAGCCTTGCACATTTCAATTATCTCCATGTCAACCACAATGATTTTATCTTATCCTCACTAGTCTATACTTTTAACAATAGAGAATATACATGCAACGATACATCCATATCCCTTAAATATTAAACCATTTGGTCGGTGGCTACAGTAACCACCCACCATTGAACCACGTGTCATCCACTGATTGATCCACGTTATTGTTTCTCTCAGCATTTTCACTCTCTAAACGATGGTGTTCTTTCTGCGTTCATCACCTGTGGTTGTGGCCACAGGCACCACCGCACCTGCAAACTCTCTCTGACGAGGGTTTCCACAAGTGAACAAGAACTCCACCACCGTTAAAGATCAAGAACACCACAACCAAATCTTTTCATTTGAACTGATGTTAGAGCCATTGTTGCTGTCGTACGCCGTCGTGCTCTGACCCTAGCCGACGCCTGATGCGGCGTATCTCTTGTAAGGTCCCGTTCCCGGACACCTCACAGTTAGTCATTCATCGCACATAAAACATACATTTATTTAAAACATCGCAGCGGAAATTAAAACCTTAAACTATTTCATATATATTATTGACAACTTTTGCAACGTAATACAATATGGTTAACAGTTACAAAATATTATAATTGCATTACATCACAAAAACGTCATTATTGTACTAATGGATGCCATCCCAAAAATGCCAAGTAGCTGCCCGTGCCATCCTCAACAACCTTTACCTGCCAACTGGAAAATACGTAAAAGTCAGCGTTGCTAAGTGAGTTCTAGTTTTATAAATAAAATATTTTACTTTCGATATAAACTTCCCTTACTTTCATACTTGGTCATGCATCATACGCACATATAGACAATATTAATATTATCTTTCATTATTGTTCATTTTTCACCATTATAGGTATAGCATGCTTTCATTTCATGCTTTTATTTAACATTCTCTTTCGTTCGTTCTCATTATTTCATAACGTACTTTTCATCGTTTGTTTACTTTCATACTTGTTTACTTTCTTTCTTTCTTTCGTACGTTACGTCATTCTTTTACATTCATATGGATTGATGACAATACCCCGAACATTGTGCACGAAGCTGATGCTGGACCTGTGGTAATTAAACCACGAACATTATGCACGAAGCTGATCCAGTCACCTAGGGCAAGTCATCTCTCCCGTTCATTCAAACCAATTGGTATACCCCGAACATTGTGCACGAAGCTGATGCTGGACCTGTGGTAATTAAACCATGAACATTGTGCACGAAGCTGATCCAGTCACCTAGGGCATACCAAAGGGCTTCATCAATCTCAATGATTGACCCTGTGTGCATCCTTTGGGGTAGCTAACCCGCATCACAGTTGAGCTAATGACAACATGGTCGTGCACATCCTTTCATTTGCTTACAAGCCATTCTTTCATTCATTACGTTTCACTTTTCATCGTTTTTATCTTTCATTTTGTTACGTTATTCTTTATGTTTTTTCATTCATTCGTCATACTACGTAAAGTAATAACATAATATTTAACGTATTTCATAACATAAAATAAATACGTTTTAATACCATTAAAGATAACACATTATACATTCCATACATCATTCGTACATTCCATAACGCTAAATCATCCCATAATCATGCTTAAAATAAGTCATCATTGCCCATAAGTCAAATCAGGTCAAACCCTAGACTTTCTGTTTTTCCAGAAATTTTAGAAATTTTTCTAAGTGTCTAGACGCATGGACACTATTTGGGCGCTTCTGCTTTGTTTAGGCGTTTTGCTACTATACAGACATCTGGACTTACACAGTCATTTTCACTTAGACGCATGGGCCTATTCAGAAGCATGGGCACTATTCAGGCATTTGGGCCTAACACTTAGTCACTTTTGGGCGGTTGGGAATACTTAGAAAATTAAACCGTTGGACGCATGGGTTACTGTTTAGACGTTTGAGCAACTAACTTTTACTAATCAACTCATTTTCAGTCCCAAATCCAGATCTAACATGTTCTAAGCTTCGTTCTTACATTCTAAGCAACAAAACACATTCTTAATCATAACCATAACATCATTTACACCTAAAACATACACCCATCCACATACACATTCGTACACATATCGGGTAGAAACTCATTTTTATAAAAACATGCACACATGTATTTCCAGCCCCAAACTTTGTTAAAAACATGTTAAAAAAGGGGGTTCTAGAACTCACCTTAGCTGCTTTCGGGTTTGAACCCTTCTCTTGAACTTCTCAGACGTTCCTATCACCTAGAACCCACTAAAACACACAATTTGAACATGCAATAACACATATAAGCATATAACCGAAGCTAGTTCTAGCCAAGAACAACTTAAATACACAATTTCTTACCTGAACTTCGACTTCTTCTTCTTGTTCTTCAAAAATCCGAGAGTTTATGCTCTTTCTCTCTCTAAAAACTCAAATGACAAAGTGAGAGCAGGCAACATAGGCGGCCATGTTGCGTTATTCACCAACTTTTCAAAGTTTTATTCTTTTGGATACTTTTAACTCTTCAACTTTGGGTTACATTATATTTATCCTCTTTATTCGTGTTTATTCTTTCGTCTTTGTCCATTAAAAATATCCGGGTGTTACATCTCTTTCTCAACGGCCATCGTTGGCATTGGTGGCTAGCTGTGAGCATGCAAAGCAAGAGAGTGTGTGTGTGTATAATAGACTAGAGAGAGGATGCATGAGAGAAGGATTTTAGTTCTTTTGAATTTTGATTGTATAATACATCGCATCCGTGCTCTTTGTTAGCATACAGATTGGATTTCAAATAATATAAAATCTGCTTAACTAGAATTTTAAATTCCATACTGAATTATTTTTGCAGTGTTATAATTTTTTTAAATAATTTATTAAGTATGTTTTTAATTTATTATTACTTTATTTTAATGATTAAAAAACTTATTATCTTAAAAGTGTCAAATACATATGATTTGAATGTTTAAAAGCATCAAACGTTTTATATATTGTTATCTAATATGTAATTTAATCAATTTATTTGTAGCACAAAATATATTTTTTTGTTTCATATTTTATTGTTATATGGTTATAGAAGATTTTAAAAGATGATTACATCTACATTTTTCAATTTCTATAACATGTATAATTAAATATACTCAGACGATGACATCAAATCTTGAATTTATAACTAAGTTCTAAATTTTTCATAAATACAACTTTGAAATATTGTGAAAATTTTCATTTAAGACATTTAATTGTATAAACAAAACTTGTGTGTGTGCATATATATATATATATATTAGTAAATAAATTTAGATAATACAAAATATAAATTGCATATATTTATTCAAAATGTTTCACTTTCCGGCAAGATGACCACGCAACAAAACGTTGGTTTCTCTCATTTTTATTTATATGTATATTTTCGTGCAAAGTGTACGAAATTTATCAAGCAAAACTACTTAACACTTGTGTGCGTTGGATATTTAGAAAGAACACCGTGGCAACGCGCGGGTTCAATCACTAGTTATATTTTATATGCATATGACATATCCCAATTGAAGCACAACCATCTTTATTGTTACTTCTATTATAATTTGGGACAAACCTGCACCACTTAATTTACTCATTGTTCCTTCATATTAACATTTTATTGTTGCATGTGTCATAACAACTTATAACAACTTATAAAATATAGGATCATACACTAAAACTAATATACTTAGATTATATGTATGTCAAAGTGTAAAAAAAAGACATTTATGTCCAAAACAATTACATTAAATATTCAAACCAAGTTTACATGTATATCGTCAAACTCTCCAACAGTCCCATCGAAGATCTATCAACATAAGCATATTGAAACTACATTTCACTAAAACATGCAAAAAATGCATTTTATATCACCCCAAATTCAATGAAGATCTCATTATTCGAAGAGCTTAATATTAGACTATGCCAACATAATGGATTCATGATTTTTTATTTTGTTAAGAGACCATAGTCTAACTAATGAATTTTTGAAATTTTAGATTAGTGTTGAGCTAAAACAAGCACACAATTTTGAATTTTAAAGGAGAAATACCTTGAAAGTGTTGGTATAAAACCCAAAATATATAAAAGAAATTTGTTGTTCCTTTTGGTTGCTTCAAAGTTTACGTAAACAAAATATGCTACTGGAATATTTAGGAGAATTCTTATCAAAAGAAATGAGCACTCACATTAATCAATTGCAAAGCAAAACATAATATAAAGACTTCATGGAGTAGTCATGCATACGTGGGTAACCATCCACATACCACCACTAACTCATGATCCCACCATTAGTTAAAATTCTCCTAGAAGTTCTACCACTAACATAATTAATTAAATAAAACAAACTAAAAATTACTAAAATAAAATACTAAACTTTTAATGACTTGACCCGTAAAACAAACTCGTTGACCCGTCAAGATTACCCAACATTCACCCCTTTAATCTTGACCTTGAGCCGTGCATTCAAAGTAGAGCCGGTTCATCCAATTCAATCAAGTTGGCTTCTTTCTCCTTGTCTTTCCATTTTGTACACTCATATGCAAAGTGTCCAAATGCTCTACATTCATAGCATCGAAACCCGCTTTTATCTCCTCGACCCGAGCCCCTTCCACGTCCTCTATCCCCTCTACCGGATCCTCTTCCGCGACCTCTTCCGCGTCCATATTGCTTGTCATCATGCTCATAATCGGTCAACAAAAGTTGCCCTCGATCTTCTTCCTTTTCATCATGACTCTTTAACCTTTCTTCATATGCTTTGAGTCTTCCCACCGCTTCTTCAAAAGGCATGTTTTCAATCTCCGAGTATTGTTCGATGGAAGCAACGATTGGTAAGTATTTCTTCGGGGCTGAATTTAGAAGCTTTCTCACAACGACCTCCTGTTCAAGATTTGAACCGAGACTTTTAAACTTTGCCACGATACCGCCTATATTTCCCGAAAAGTCATTAATCGTCTCGTTCTCCTTCATCTTTAGCATTTCCAACTCGCTCCTAAGAGTTTGTAATCTTGCCTTTTGGACTCTATCGGCTCCTAAGTACCGAACCCGGATCGACTCCCATACGTCTTTAGCATCCTTATGTTTAGCAATCTGCAAAAGAATATCTTCCGGTAACGTTGAAAAAATAATAGCTTTTGTAGTATGATTTTTCTTTTCCTCCACGGTTGCTCCGGTGACCGGATCTATCGCCTCCCAAAGACCATATGCCTTAAGTATTGTCTCGACAAGGATCGACCATGACGTGTAGTTTGTTTCGGTCAACTTGGGACATTGAAGAGATACGTTTCCTTGCTCACGAACCGTTACAACTCCTGTGTTTTCTGCCATTTCTTGCTAAATACTTGCAATCTTGCTATCCACTCTTTCGATTCCTTGCTTTCTCTTGGCGCCTCTTGCTTTACCTTGCTGCGTCTTGCTTTAACTTGCTACTAATCGACCGGTTTTCACCAATCGATTCCCTTGCTGCTTGCTTTTTTCTTCGCGGTTTGATTACGTGGAATCTCCGCTTTACTTGCTTATGATCTCCTCCCGGTATGAGCCTAGGGCTCTGATACCAATTGTTGGTATAAAACCCAAAATATATAAAAGAAATTTGTTGTTCCTTTTGGTTGCTTCAAAGTTTACGTAAACAAAATATGCTACTGGAATATTTAGGAGAATTCTTATCAAAAGAAATGAGCACTCACATTAATCAATTGCAAAGCAAAACATAATATAAAGACTTCATGGAGTAGTCATGCATACGTGGGTAACCATCCACATACCACCACTAACTCATGATCCCACCATTAGTTAAAATTCTCCTAGAAGTTCTACCACTAACATAATTAATTAAATAAAACAAACTAAAAATTACTAAAATAAAATACTAAACTTTTAATGACTTGACCCGTAAAACAAACTCGTTGACCCGTCAAGATTACCCAACAGAAAGGACAAAAATATGTTGAACGGCAAACTAAAATTTTTAGATTAACGTTGTTGGCATTTTGTATGACTGACAACAGGACTAAATTGTCTAATTGAAAAATAACTTGTTCTAATTCCACAAACTAAGCTTCAGTACATAATAAACTTACTTAGTTCTACTAACCTATCTCTAATGAAAGGGTTAATCTTGAATGTTATGAATATGGGTCAAAGATGGGTCAATGCTGCATGGGTGATTACGTGGATTACTAGTATAGTTGCATGAAAAATTTCTATTTTGTTTGTTTGTTTAAGTTAGTGGGTAAGTTGATGATGAGTCAAATGTAGTGGTTAGGTTTTTCTTATTTTAATGAGTTAGTGGTTTGTTTTTTTAGTTAGTGGGGTAGTAAGTTGCTTGTCCTAGTTTCCTTATATGTGTACCTTGTTTGGTAGTTAATGAGTGTGTGTTTTCTTTAAAACGTATGCAACTCCATAAAGCAAATAGTCTTCTTATCTCTCATTCAATCAACAAGTGTAGAATATTGAGTGATTTGAGCTTTATTTTGCTTGATCTAAGGGACTGATATCCAGCATTTGGTATCAGAGCTTTGCAAGGCACATACCTGGGATCGAAGATCAAAGAAAGAAGACCACCATGAAGGTTCTATGTGAGCCGCACTGGGTTCTGTGTGAGCTAAACAAGTTCTGTGTGAGTCTATGGAGAGAAGAAAGAAATCGATCTGTGTAATCATCGAGGGGTCTGTGTGAACCGAAAAGCGTTCTGTGTGAACCAAAGAAAGACCAAGAGAATAAGTTTTGCGTGAATGGGTTTTGCGTAAACAGAAGAAGGAGAATCTGGGAGATTCGGTGACTTCAATCGATAGAAGGTTCTGTGTGAACAAAAGGAGGGGGCAAAGTGTGATTCAGAGTGAGAATTGCAAGGTGCACTATTATGTATTAATTGTGTAGAGGAGAAAAAAAGAAGAAGTGGTGATTTGTTTCCCTAAAAGTCAAATAGAACAAATCAATGTGTGGTGTTTAGGTGACTTGGTACTGTACGCCAAAACAATTTCTGTTTTTTTGGCAGCTTTGACTCTTTGAGATTCCAAGCAATGGCAGAAGGTAATGTAGGTGCAAGCGGTGCAATGGTTCCGGTGAGAGAGCAAAGTCAAGTGTCCTTACAATGCCCTAAGTTAACCACTACGAACTACACACCATGGGTAATTATGGTGAAGACAATTTTAAGGGTGCAAGGCTTATGGGAGGCCATAGACCTGGTGACGGTTGTGACAGTTGAGGCAAAAAACAACTACACAACAAAGGTTATCATCTTCCTATCCTTGCCCGAAGACATTTTGCTCCAAGTGGCAAAATATGGAGACATAAAAGATGTATGGGAATCGATTAGAGTACGGTAGCTTGGAGTCGAACGTGTCCAAAAGGCTCATTTGCAAACACTAAGAAACGAGCTAGAGTTGTTGAAGATGAAAGATAATGAAACCATTGATGATTTTACGGGTAAGTTAAGCGGTATTGTGGCTAAATTCAAGAACCTTGGATCAACGCTTGAAGATGAAGTAATAGTAAGAAAACTTCTCAACTCGGTTCCAAAAAAATATCTATAAATTATGGCTGCCATCGAACAATACTCGGAGATTGACTCGATGCCATTTGAGGAAGCCATTGGACGATTAAAGGCTTATAAGGAGAGGATCAAAGGACAAGACGGGGAAGAAGAAAGCCAAGGTAAACTCTTACTTTCTAAGTCGGATACTCAAAGCAATTTTGGAAAAGCAAGTGAGGGGAAGAACAATAGTCGTGGTACGGGTCTTAATGGATATGATAAGGATAATCAACAAGGCAATGGAGGTGATGAAAAAGACATGGGTCATGAATTCTATGGAAGAGGAAGAGAACGTGGATGAGGTAATTTCAAAAGTAACTTAAGGTGTTACGAGTATGGAAGGGTCGGGCACTTTGCGCATGAATGCCCTGACTTGAAGGGAAAAGAGGAAGAGACAAATTTAATTCAAGCACATGAAGATGAGCCAGCCCTACTCTGAGAAAGAAATGGGTTGAATTCAAGATTAAAGGGGTGAATGAAAGAGTTAATCTTGAATGTTATGAATATGGATCAAAGATGGGTCAATGCTGCACGGGTGATTACGTGGATTACTAGCATAGTTGCATGAAAAATTTCTATTTTGTTTGTTTGTTTAAGTTAGTGGGTAAGTTGATTATGAGTCAAATGTAGTGGGTAGGTTTTTCTTATTTTAATGAGTTAGTGGTTTGTATTTTTAGGTAGTGGGGTAGTAAGTTGCTTGTCCTAGTTTCCTTATATATGTACCTTGTTTGGTAGTAAACGAGTGTGCGTTTTCTTTAAAACGTATGTAACTTCATAAAGCAAATCATCTGCTTATCTCTCATTCAATCAACAAGTATAGAATATTGAGTGATTTGAGCTTTATTTTGCTTGATCTAAGGGGCCTGATATCCAACATTGTTCTCGCATCCATTGACTTCTGGGAGTCAAAATGAGTTATTATGCATCTGTGTTGCTGTATGCCAAGCATCATACCTAACACTAATTCATCATCTTTCAAGAGAGTAGAGATTCAAGCAAATTTAAAGCATTTGCTGATTGTTTCAATTGTAGAGCAATTTCTAAATTTCTTAACTCCTTAAAGAGATAATTCAAAGCCATACAGTTGAGCAATATCCCTAAGGCTTCTCTACGATATGCAACCAAGAGTTGTCGATCCATGCTCCAAGCAAGTTTTGATTGAAATGAGTTTATGTAGAGCAAAAATGAGGGTTGTTAGAAATTATGAGCAGACGGACAGATTTCAATATGCATCCTAAGTCAATTGGACAACGAGTTACCATGAACTTGAACGCTCTATTTAAATAAATAAATTAAAAACAAACAGGTTTGACATAGAAAGTTAAAGGATATCTCTTCAATTTGGCAGCAGAATACTAATTAAATTAAAGCAATACACACATGGAACCACCTGCAGTTAGAATAATAACAATATAATCACTTTACCCATTCTACCCGTTAGTGATATATGAGATGTACACAAATACTTTATATACCGAATTGTTTGCAAGAAATGTGTAATCTAAGTCATTTCCTAAATATATCTTTTCATAAAATCAAAACCATAAAATCACTCAAAGCACAAATTGTTTATCCATCGTATGTTTTACGTACCTTTTCTTTGTTGAGGCCCTGGATCGATGATCAAATTGTGGATGAACATTTTCATAGAGAGTATGCACAGATTTGTGCAGTGACTCGGTGGAAAAACAGGGTCAAAGCACAAATTGTTTATCCATCGTATGTTTTACGTACCTTTTCTTTGTTGAGGCCCTGGATCGATGATCAAATTGTGGATGAACATTTTCATAGAGAGTATGCACAGATTTGTGCAGTGACTCGGTGGAAAAACATGGTCAAACGGGAAACACAAAACACACACAATACAATCTAATTTCCACACATTATTCAACATACAGATAGGGTATTTATACCCATACAATGGCGGTTACAATCTACTAAACTAACATAACTAACCCTTTAATTCCCGCCTAATTTACAGTTTTGACTTTTCTGATTTTGACTTTTATTTGACTTATTTCTTGATTACAAATATCCAACAATCACTCCCCTAATCAAGAAATTAATAAATTTGTTATTCATCCGATTTGTGCAGTCCATCTTATTGTTCCTTCTTTGTTTGGCATTCCAATTGCAATTCGACTTAGACTTTCCGGATACTATTGATCAAGATTGAAGCGGGTTAACGCCGTCGACATCGAATTGAAATTGTTCCTCCTTGAATTACCATGACTTTCTGATTTCTATTTGAATCGGATTCCAACGGGGTTAGCGCCGCCACGATTCTTCCTTTGTCTTGATGAAAGTGTTTTGTTGTTCGAACGATCGTTTACGGTCTCCGATTTGAACCACCTTTCTTGTCCTATGATAAACAATGTCCTTCTTCTGACTTTCATTTCAACTTGATTCCTGCGATTTTCCGTGCACCCTTTTTCTCTTTCCCTGTGAAAACATCCTTCTAATTTCAATTTCTCAATTTGGAAACTTCCTCCTCTGTTTCCTTTCTTTCCTTGCGATCAACACCTTTTGATCTTCTTGCTTCAATTTTCTCTCTTGCTTCCATGTTTTCTTCCTCTGTTGACTTCTTCAACATGCTACTTTCATACTCTTCTTCTTCTGTTGTAGATTTTTAAATCGCAGAAATAGGGATAGTTAATGCTCTGTTTCTCACTTCTTCTTTTGATGGAAACTACACTTCAATTCGATCCTTTTCAACCTTCGCTCTGATACCATGTTGAGGCCCTGGATCGATGATCGAATTGTGGAGGAACATCTTCATAGAGAGTATGCACAGATTTGTGCAGTGACTCGGTGGAAAAACAGGGTCAAACGGAAAACACAAAACACACACAATACAATCTAATTTCCACACATTATTCGACATACAGATAGGGTATTTATACCCATACAATGGCGGTTACAATCTACTAAAACTAACATAACTAACCCTTTAATTCCTGCCTAATTTACAGTTTTGACTTTTCTGATTTTGACTTTTATTTGACTTATTTCTTGATTACAAATATCCAACATTGTTAGCTAGAATGATGAGGCGATGCAGATGTTGTTGGAAGCAAACTTATGAAGTGATTATAATAAACTATCAAGTATTAACTAAATTCATGATAACAAGATGAAGCAAGTAAAGCACATGACCAACAATGATTAAAAGTTAATGCAATCGATCAAAATTAATCTTATGATGAAACATGCTATTAATTCTTATGACAACCCTAAAAATAAAGGTAGGACGAGTTGATATTTTAAATTTATTTTATATATATTACATTATTGAATATATTTAACTAACATTTTATAGTATGTGTTTTAGTAATTATATATAATGTCTTACATATACACATGAGTAAAATGTATGTATGTATGTTATGCATGTATATTTTACGTATGCATGCTTGCGTGCATGAGAATTATGTATGCATGGATTCAAAAAGTACGTATGCATGTGATCATACGAAAAAGTTTTTGTTACTAGAATATCGTTTGATCAAAGTACCTCAACATTATAAGACCAAATATACCATATTACAACCCAACTAAACACCACAAAACAATGAAACATCAAAAGTAATTTGACATCAAAATGAAACTAAGTAAACCTTAAATACTTAAGCACTAACTAAGCTACATGTCTCGGTTCACTATGGAACTAAACCATCCGATCAAGCTCTAAAAACTAAATCATTAACTTTCTAATCGGCTTGGACACTAAGCAATCTCCTTTGATCGCCACCTAGCCACTAAGAACACCTAGCACACTATAAGCTTGACACCTAAGCTCCTATGCCTAGCTTACTCATCAATTTAAGACTAGATGTGATGATTACTTATCATTAATGGCCTTCGGCCTATAACCACTATAACAACCCCAACTCATCGACCGCAAACCACAACAACCATTATTCTCCACCTTCTTGCTTTCTCTCGGTTGTTATACATCCACGAAAACCACCACCCCATCAACCACAACCCACAACCAACCTCACATCTCTCGGTCACCACCAAAACACCTCCACAAACCGTCACCTCCCACACTTTTTGAACCTTCGGTTTTGTTCACAAACATCACCATCGTGAACCACCACAAACCATCACAACCTACACCTCTAAACACTCTCATACCTCTCGCGGTTACCATCAAAACATCACACCAAGATCACCATAAACCACCACCATTAAACCGTCACCTTTCACTCTCTCCCTCAGCTCTCAAACAACCATCATCAAAGGGCTCGACTCTCATAAGCAAGCAGCAATATCATCAATCTTTTTGACAGGATCTCAGCCTCTCGTTTGATCAATCAGATTATGTTTGCAGCGGATTTAGCACATTAATTAGCGATTAATGCAAGAACATAAAAGATATTGCATGTAAAAGCACAAGCATAGAGAGAGAAAAGAGTTCTGCGAAATAATAAATGTTCTATTGCTTCGCACGTTTCGGCATTTAAAACAGTATGGTTCCCCATCCTTTTATAGGCGGCAGAAGGATGGGTTGATGTCCTTTTTCTGACATCAACTGAATATTAAAATACAACTGACAAAACATAAAACTACTAAAGATGTCAACAGCTGACATCTTCTTACAAAAGTTTCCTAAGTACTGACAAAAGTAAAACTACTGAAATCCTACAACGACTGAAGAACAAGCTCTTCGGTCGTTTATAACTACTGATACTATAACAACTGAAGAACATGCTCTTCAGTTGTTGTACAACTACTGAAACAAAATAAACTACTGAAAAGGAAAAACCATCACAACAACTGAAGAAGATATCTTCAGCTGTTGTGACAAACTCTGAGTCTTCAGTACTTGGTCTTCAGACTTGGCTTCAGATGATATAACAACTGATGACTTCAGTAGATATCATCAGTTGTTGTCTTCAGTCTTTGTCTTCAGACTTTGTGCTTCAGTAGAAGGTCTTCAGTTCTTTAGTTCTTCAGCTTTTGATTCTTCAGTACTTGTCTTCAGTACTTGAAGTCTTCAGTACTTGTAAGATCAGTACTTCAGACTTTAGTACTTGGTCTTCAGTACTTTGGAGTCTTCTTCAGCTGTTATTCTTCAGTTCTTTGATCTTCATACTTTGTTCTTCAGATTTTGTCAGAACAGCTGATTGTTGGAGCTAAGATGCTCTCAAGTCTGACATTCAAGCAAGAGAACACAATAGCTGATGGGAGTCTTCAGCAGTTGTTGTGATGTCATGTGGGACTTAGAGGTTTTCCTGATCTTGGCTCATTGGTTCTTTTGGTCCAACAAACTCCCCCTGAACCAATGCAGCCAAAACCTCTAATTATTGGTTGTCCCACTTATTGGTGGCATAATGATTGGTCTATTTCCTTCTAGATCAGATTAGAAGTTGACCCAGATAAGCACTGGCCTGAGAGGTAGTCTCTAGTGTTTGTTTGGCTAAGTATGGATGGGAGCTCTGTCTTGGGGAATTGGACACAGAGCTGTTGTCCCATCCATGAGATCTACCTCCCATGTACAAGCCGGTAGGATTCTCGGGTGTAGGCTCGGACAAAGATCATTTGTTCTTCCTTGGTCATGCCCTCATCCCCACCATCGAACAATCCTTCACGGCCGTATGTCTTGAGACATACTTGACCAGTTTCCCATTTTTGAGCTCAACTGTTGTGATTTGCTTGTAAGCAAATTCATCTGGATGTCTGCCTTCTAGCAACAAGTTGAGCTCATTTTTGCGGAAGTTCTCAAGCTTCTTATAAACTAAGCCTTTCCTAACCATCCTGTTCTCCAACATCATTTCAGGAGGTAGCTTAGCTTTATAAGCTTTCTCGAACTCATCCACAATTTCCCAGGGTGTTACTACAAGAGCCAGAGTGATTACTTCATCTACAATCCTCTTCATCTGGCTCTTGTACCTCACAGGAATATTGTTCTTTGTGATCCTGTGAGCCACCCTAGGATCATGCCAAGTCCTCACTCTCTCTTTGTTATATTGGAAGGTTTGTTTGAGAGTGAAGAGTCTCAGAGCTTCTTTCTTCATATTCATGATAGAGGTAGAGGCAGCATATGCTTGGTCAATAGACTTAAGCATCTCAGCATCATGAAGCTGCTGTGCCTCTTCCTCTATCTTTACCCTCACAGTTTTCATCTGTGAGGTGGGGGTGATGGTTTGGGTTTTGGCCTTTGGTAGAGGAATGAATGCTGAAAGAGGCAGTCTATCCTCCTCATCCCCCTCTTCTTCTTCTTCTTCTTGCAGCCTCAACACCCTTCTCTTCTTCTTCAAGGGTGGATCATTGGCTGCAGGTTTTGGTGGTGAAGGGGTTGGTTTAGTGGGTTGTGGTTGGGTTGTTGGTGTGGGAATGTTGGCAGGCACTGCTAGTAACCTAGAGATAAGGGCTGGTTTGGTCTGTTTTACTAGCAGTGTCCTGTTCCCAGCACCTGCTTCAGAAAGGGCCTCTGCGACCAGTCCCTTAGTGAAATCACCAGCCGAACAGATCTTGGTGGTTATTGCCAAGAGTCTGTCCCTGGTCCATGCTTTTACATCAAGGACTGGCCTGCCCAGATACTTCGAAATGAATCTACTCATAGCCTCGAGTTTCTTTTGATCCTCTTGGCTATAAGTAGACCATCGGTAGTTTATCTCCCTAGTTTCCATTTTCCTGATCTCCTGATCTAGCAGGGCAGTGTCCTTGTCAAAGCCTTGCTTGAACAGCTGAGCAATGGCAGAATCCATTGATTTGCTGTGTTCAGCATCAGCCTCCTTGACAAGGGCTGCTAGATCAGAGTCAGCCACCATCTTTCCCTCCTCTCTCTTTTTCTTATCAGTGAAACTGAAATCCTTTTGGATGTCAGCCACTTCTATTTGCTCAACCTCCATCTCTTTCCTCTTCCCTTTCTCCCTCTCCTTCCTAGTCTCCTCAACCACCTCCTTCTCAACCACCACCTCTTTCTCTGCCTCTACCTCCTCCTCACCCCTCTTCCTCTTGACTTGCACTGATGTCTCCCCCTTTTTGGGTGCATTGATTGGGGTTTGACTGTCAGCAAGTGCCTTAGAAATGGCAACCTCCACCATGGATTGGATGTATATGGGAAGCCTCTCATCAAGGGTTTGAATGACTAAGTCTTTAAGCATGGGTGTGATGAGAGGTAGGGATTTTTGGAGGATAGCATCCAGCTGCTCAGGGGGGTTCTGACCCTGAGAGCTAGTGCCAGAAGCAGGGGCTGGTGGCCGAGTTTGTGGGAGTGGCTCAGTATTTATGAGACCTTCGGGTGAAGGTGCCATCTGTGGGGTAGTGGTGGCAGATGGACTTCTATCCTGAGTCATTTGAGCAAGCAGCTCTTTGAGTCTACTTATCTCATCCTCTAGGATAGTGTTTTGAGCGACTACATCATAGAAGAAGCTCAGGTCATCATCAGCATGAGCTGAATCACCTGACCTCCTGACATTGTCAGGATGTACATGTCCTGAGTGTGGCTCAGTAATGACATGTGCCCCTTGTTCATGGTACTGGGGACTTCTGGCCTTCGGATTGGATCCGTCATCGGCCATTGCCTCTGGTGAGGTCTTAGTGATGTTACCAGCTGCACCCTGCTCAGATGTTGATGCAGGGGAAGTGGCAGCCTCACCAGATTGTTCTATCTCCCTAGCCACACTGGGAGATTGAACTGATTCTCTGTGCTGTGGGCTCCCATCGGCACTTGTACCCACCCCCTCTTCGGTTGGAGTCTCCCCAGTTGTAATAGGTTTCTGGGGAGAGGGTGGAGTGCTCAGATCAGCACTTTGGCCATAACCAATGTAGGGCTTTGTGGGGCGGTCTCATCAAGAGATGGGCTCGAAGCAGTGTGCACATGGGGAGGACTGTGCTCTTCAATGGCAGTCTTCTCAAGTGAGAAAGACCCCAGTAATGTGGTTGCCCAAAAATTGGTTGCATCAGGCTCCTGTTGAGAGGAAGCCTGTGCGGTTGTGGTGGGTGGAGTCGTGGTACCTGCTGGGAGAATCGAACCAGTAGGCGCATCCTGCCTTTGTGCTGCAGGGGCATCCTCAGGGGACTCATCTCCCTGAGTAGCCTTTTTAGGCTTCTTTTTGGCTTTTGGTTTGGTGGGGACTTTGGATTTGGAGGTGGAGGCTGTGGGTTCCTGCTGCGTGGGTTTTCACAGCCGGCCAGCCTGTTTGAGTGTTTGGTCAGTGTTGTGCCTGGAGTATACCTCGGCTAGAATAGCCATGGCAGGGACCCCAGTGCCAACTAGTCCCTTAGCCTGAAGCTGGTTCTCTATTATGGCCATAATGAAGCTAGGATACAAGATCCATCGGTTAGAAATTGGTTTTGTGGCCATATCCTTTATTTCCAAAAATAGTAAATCAGTTAAGTTTAACGGTTGTTTTTCAAGGATAGAGAACAATACCTGTTGCCACCTTGTGGACATCTGGTCCCACGAAGAGGTTTTGGGAGCCAGACACACGTTCACCATGTGGAAGATCAGTCGTTGAGGGTCAGGGAAGTGTTTCTTCAACAAGGTGGAGGCAGAGAGGTTACCCTGGTAGTCGTGGGATGTGAATGAGAGATCCAGGGTACCTTTGGGGTAGGAAGTTGGGTGGGTGGCATCCTCCAGCTCTAGGGTTTGACGTAGGGTAGCTGGAGTGATAACCACGGGTTGGCCGTTGACGGAGGACCGGAGGGAGACCTCGCCATCCTGCTCTCCGGTTTGGACGGTTACATTTGTCCAAAACTCCGCCAAAGAGTCGTGTATATAGTGGGGTTCAGGAGAAAAGCCGTTTTGTAGGGTGAGTTGTTCATAAGATCTACGGCTTGATGGAACTTAGGCCATAATGGCGATTTTGTAAGATGGGCGACACAGTTGTGTCGAGGTTTCAGTTGCATGGTCGCCATTAATGGTGTATGGGAATTTCAGAGGTTTGGAAGGATTAGGTCAAGTGAGGAGTAAATGCTCTGAAAGTGGGGTATTTATAGGGTAGGTCAAAGGTTGGAAGAAAACTACTGAAGGTTTTGGTGTTAGTTATCAGTTGTTGTAACAACTGATGACGTGGTTTTAACCTTCAGTGGTTATAACATCTGAGGACTTGGTGTTGGTCTTCAATAGTTGAAACTACTGAGACTTTGGTTTTGTCCTTCAGATGTTGTAAACGTCTGAAGAGTTACTGTCATTCTTCAGTAGTTATGAACTACTGATGACCTAATATTCTTCAGACTTTGTAGCAACTAAAGACTTGGTGTTAGCCTTCAGTAGTTGTGAACTACTGATATCAGTAGTTATGAACTACTGAGGACATGGTATTGCTTCAGTTGTTGTAAACAACTGAGGACCTGGCGTTAGCCATCAGTAGTTGTGAAACTACTAAAGACATGGTTTTGTCCTTCAGTTGTTTGGGTATGAAACAGCAGCTGTTGTCATCAGCTGATAAGAAATTACTCATCAGTTGTTTCCATCAAATCAGTTGTTTCATACTAGCCTCCACACTTACTCATCAGCTCTTTGGCTGACTTTCAGATGTTTCATTGACCCTTCAGCTCTTGTGAATATTTATGCCTTCAGCTTTTGTGATCAGATGTTCACAAATGCTGATGAAATATTCTTCAGAGCTGGTGAACAAATTTTGTCTTCAGTACTTGTGTAAGATCACACATTAGTACTTGTGAACAAAATTTGTTCTTCAGTACTTATTTATTTGAAAATCATACATCAGTAGTTGTAATCCACCTCACTACAGTTTTCAATAAATAATGTACATCAGTACTTCTGAGTCATTTTAGTCTTCAGTAGTTGTGAAAGAGCTGAAGACTAAATTACTCATCAGTACTTGTATTTGACCTAATGCTCATCAGTAGTTGTGAAGTAAAAGCATCAGCAAAGGTCAAATCAGTCAAGCTGCAGCATACCAAGCCTTAGTACCAAATTTTGGAATGTGGCACTATCTAAAGGCTTAGTAAAAATGTCTGCAAGCACATCAGCACTAGGCACAAACTTAGGATCAATCAGACCTTTCTCATAGCAATCTCTAATAAAATGATGTCTGATCTCAATATGTTTGGTCCTAGAGTGCTGGACTGGATTTTTGACAATGCAAAGAGCTGAAGCACTATCCATTAATAATGGAGTCTTAGTCTCTGTAATGCCATAATCCAAGAGTTGGTTCTGAAGTCAGAGTATCTGAGATGTACAACTTGCAGCAGCAATGTACTCAGCTTCAGCAGTGGATGTAGCAATTGATGTTTGTTTCTTACTCTGCCAAGAAACTAAACAATTGCCTAGGAATTGGCAACCACCAGAAGTGGATTTTCTGGTGACTTTGCATCATGCATAGTCACTATCAGAGAAAGCAACCAATTTGCAAGAATGCCCAGTTGAATACCAAAGACCTAGTGATTGGGTACCTTGCAGATATCTAAAGATCATTTTGACTGCAATCAAATGGGATTCTTTAGGTGCAGCCTGAAATCTAGCACAAGCACATGTTGCAAACATGATGTCTGGTCTAGAGGTTGTAAGGTACATCAAGGACCTAATCATACATCTGTAAAGGGTTTCATCAACCGCTTTACTTTTCTGATCTACATCTAGTTGTGTGATGCTGCTCATGGGAGTAGAACAGGGCTTACAGGTTTGTAAATCAAACTTACTCAACAACTCTTTGGTATACTTGGACTGATGGATGAAGATTCCATCATCCTGTTGTTTGATTTGCAAACCTAGAAAGTACTGTAATTCTCCCATAGCACTCATTTCAAATCGTAGCTTCATAAGCTTTGTAAATTCATCACACAACTTTGGATCAGAGGATGCAAAGATGATGTCATCAACATAAATCTGAACAAGGAGCTTATGTTGTCCCACAGTCTTGATGAATAAGGTTTTATCAATGGTGCCTCTAGTGAACTTATTCTCTAGAAGAAAGTTTGAGAGTGTCTCATACCAGGCTCTAGGTGCTTGCTTCAGCCCATAGAGAGCCTTATCAAGCTTGTACACCCAATCAGGATGTTTATTGTCCTTAAAGCCTGGTGGTTGACACACATAAACCTCTTCTTTTATTTTTCCATATAGGAAGGCACTTTTGACATCCATTTGATAAACCTTGAGACTGTGAAAGGCGGCATAAGCTAAGAACAGTCTGATTGCTTCCAGTCTGGCCACAGGTGCAAAGGTCTCATCATAATCGATGCCTTCCTCCTGTGCAAACCCTTGGACAACCAGTCTGGCCTTGTTCTTGCCAATTTGGCCCTTCTCATCTGTTTTGTTCCTGAATACCCACTTGGTGCCTATAGCACACTTATCTTTGGGTAATGGAACAAGCTCCCACACTTGCTGTTTCTTGAATTGAAGAAGCTCAAGCTGCATAGCTTCAACCCATCCATTGTCTCTTAAAGCAATATAATAATTCTTTGGCTCTTGCTGACTGATGAAGAGAGCATAGAAGCAGAAGTTAGACAATTGATTCCTGGTTGAAACTCCAGCATGGATATCACCAATGATCTGTGATGTGGGGTGATTCTTGAGCTCTTGATAGACTATGATATCTGTGCAAGTGTTTGTAGACCCATCAGCAGCAACAGATGGTGATGGAGATTCCTGAAACCATGTAGAGGATGGCAGCTCAAACGAAGTAGAGCAAGCAGAAATCTCTTCAGCATTTGTAGTGGATGGAGCTGCTGAGGCTACAGGAGCATCAGGTTTAGTGGACTTAGGCAGGTTGTCACTAAACCTGAAGAGGTGAGTACTGACTTCATCATCATCAGTACCACCAGGTGAAGATCTGTTGACGGGCTCAACAGATGGAGGTTGATAAGGAACATATTGCAGTATTTCCAGATCAAACAACTCCACAGGGTTTTGTGGAATCTTGTCCTTTGGAGATTCATTGAACTTAACATGCAGAGTCTCTTCAACCCCCTTTGTTCTACAGTTGAAGACTCTGTATGCCTTGCAAGTTGATGAATAACCAACAAAATACCCTGCATCCACCTTACTGAGCAAACTTCTGGAGTGGGTTGCTAGTGTTGAGAATAAAACAAGGACACCCAAAGGCTCTAAAGAATGAAATAAGAGGGGCCAAATGATGAAGAACTTCATATGGAGTCTTCATCAACCTCTTATTCACTAAAGCTCTATTCTGTACATAGCAAGCTGTATTGACAGCTTCAGTCCAAAAGGTCAGTGGCAACCCTGAGTCAGCCAACATTGACCTTGCTGCTTCAATGAGGGTCCTGTTCTTTCTCTCCACCACTCCATTCTGCTCAGGAGTTCTAGGAATGCTAAACTGCCTTCTAATTCCCTTGGACAGGTAGAAGTCATCAAGTGTGTGGTTTCTGAACTCTGTTCCATTGTCACTCCTCACACACTTAACCTGTAGGGAATACTGCTTTTCTACATGTAACACAAAGTTCATTATTGTCTTTGCTGCTTCATCCTTGGAGTGCAAGAAGAAAGTCCATACAAACCTGGAATAATCATCCACATTACCAGACAGTATTTCTTCTTTGCCATGCTCATTACTCTGACAGGACCAAAGAGATCCATGTGCAGAAGCTGTAAGCAGGCAGTGGACTTAGGTTCTTCTATTGAAGGGAATGGAACTTTGTGTTGTTTTCCTTTCACACAAGCAGTGCAGTCATCTTCACACTTGAACTCCTTCTGAGGCAATCCTCTTACTAAACCATGGCTTATAAGCTGATTCATGTTCTTGAAATTAACATGACCCAGCCTTCTATGCCAT
The DNA here is from genome assembly GCA_024085815.1 of Flaveria linearis. Classification (NCBI taxonomy): domain Eukaryota; kingdom Viridiplantae; phylum Streptophyta; class Magnoliopsida; order Asterales; family Asteraceae; genus Flaveria; species Flaveria linearis. Next base: position 10,955,817 of record CM044006.1, read on the forward strand.
AGTGTAGACTCTTGAGGAGATGCCTTGGAGAATAGGCAAGGATGGCCTTTTAGATCCATCTTTTTAGAGAGATCTAAGGCATACACTCTTCCTGTCCTGTTGGCCTTCAGGAGAGTGTGTTTATCCAATGCCTTGTCAATCAAACTCAGAACTTTGGATGACAGAATCCGACAGTTCTGGCTTATGAAAAGGGCAACATGGCCTTTGTCACAAATTTGACTGACACTCAGGAGGTTGTACTTGAGATTCTCCACATGGTTAACATCATCAAACCTTATTTCCCCATTAGAAACAAAGCCTTTACCAATGATGTAACCCTTTGCATCATTGCCAAATGAAACAAATCCCTTCTTTCCTTGAGAGTAGTCATTAAGAAGGGAGCTGCTTCCTGTCATGTGCATGGATCCTCCACTGTCTACATACCAGATGCTTCTATGGCATGTTGAAGAACCCTGCAAACACAACCATGTGTTAGTTTGTCTTGGAGACCCAAACCTGCTTGGTTTTGGGTCTGTTCTCAGCTACAGGTGCAGCACTAACAGGTGTGTTGTGTGTCACAGCTTGAGGTGAAGAAGATGGTACAGAAGAGGAATCCTTTGGCTTGGACTTCCTTTTCTGTGGTTTCAACACAGGAGCATCTAAGTGGTTGACTCTTCCCACTAGGTGCTGAACCATCATCACCAATTGTGTCTGATTCTGTGATAAGGCCTTCAGCTCTTCAGACACATTGGAGTTTGCTGATGATGAGTTCCTATGTTGTACCATCTTTTTCTGAGCAACCTCAGCTGTTGCCTGAGTAATCCCTACCTTCTTTTTAGATTTAGCTTTGGGCTTAGGGATTGTAGGCTTGGATGTTGCTAGCACAAACTTGGTTTCAAACTCATTCTTTATTTTATTGATGCTTTCATTAATTTTCTCCTTCTGTTTGAGTTTGGAACCCCTTTTGTACCGGCAATCATCAGTAAGATGATTGAACAAGCCACATATCTCACATGGCTTTTTCTTCATCTTATGCTGATCATCAGCTGAAGAGGATTTAACTGCTGAAGACTTGTTCTTCAGCTGTTTGTCATCAGTACTAGCAGTTTTCTTCCTAGTGTCTGCTTTCCTGGTATCCTCTCTAGCTGTCTTCAAACCTTTCCTACTGTTAGTTTTCTTCTCTTTAGTACTAACAGTATTTGAGGTTTGAACTTCAGATGTTGTCACTTGCTCTCCAGTACCTTCAGTACTTCTAGTGACAACACCTGAGTTGATCAGCCTTTTGGTCATGTGACAGTCAGCATTTGAGCCATCAACTGTTGTAGCATCAGCTGATTGGTTTTGGCAGGAGTAAATGCTTACATCTATCTCTGATGATGCTGATTCAGAGGATAGTAAGTCACATGATGAGAAGGATTGGTTATTGCTCTCCCCATCAGATTCAACTTCTGCTCTTGAAGTGAAATCTGTGGGAGGAGCAGTGTGATTATAACCAATGCCAAACTTCACATTGGAAGCTGATTGCTTGCTAAGAAGCATTTCAAAACCCTTGCATGATTGCACCCATCGATCACACTCAACTTGGGTGGTTGCAAGAGTTTCCTTGAGGTCTTTGTACTTCTCTAGAAGTACATCTTCCCTAGCTTTATCATCTTTGATTTGGCATTTAAGCTTGTAAATCTCATCATTTTTATCTTTTAGAACAACCTCAAAATCAGCTTTTCTTTTGGAAATTGTTTGCTCAAGCTCAAGATTTTTATCTATTAAAGCTACATTTGCTTCTCTAATAGAAGCAAATGCTGCTATGCATGATTCTGAACAAAGCTTGGCTTTAGCCTCAGTGGATACCTGAGATGAGGCATTGGATGATGACCCTTCAGCAGAATCAAGGGCCATCAGAGCAAGATTTCCAAAAGGTTGGTCACCACCATGTTGACCAGCACCTTGAAGTAGTTGATCCTGACCAGATAGCTCTTCTGGTAGACTACTCTAGTCAACAACAGTTGGGGTGAAAAAGCTTTGTTGTTGAGGTTGTGTGTGGTGATGAGATTGGGAAGAATGAGGCTCTGGAAGAGCATGAGGTGGTTGAGCCGGGGGTGCTTGAGTTTGACTAGGCTGAGGCATGTAGTAACAGGGGTAAGGATATGGCATATGACCCTGTGGCACAAAATAAGCAGGTGTTGCCTGTGCCTGAGACGGATAGCTAGAACTGGAGGAGGGTTGCCCTTTGTGCTGTGAGCTATTGCTGGGAAAAGTCACAAAGGGTGCAGAAAGGGTGCAGATGAGTTAGATCCAGATGATCTACACTCTCTTGCAAAGTGTCCAAGCCTTTGGCACTTGTGACACCTCAACTTGCTCTTGTCAAAACCAACTTTGGTTTTGCCAGAGAGTCCTGGGAATTTCCTACTAGTTCTCTTGTAGAACTTTTGAGAGCGGATATTTATCATTGCCATTTGGTTCAAAATATCCATCTCTTCCAGATCATCATCTGGAATGCCCTTCAAGTCCTCCATCAAAAACACAAGTTGTCACCACCACCTCCTGAACTACTAACACCAACAAAAGCTTATTCTGAGTTGGTAGAGAAATCAATATGCTCATCATAAGAACTTTCTGATGAAGCATATTCTGACTCATGACTTATCAAGGCAGCATTACCTTGGACAAAGTCATCAGCAAGTTTGCCAGAAGATGACAACTTCCTCTTTTGCTCTACCTCTCTCTCAAAAGTGAGCAATTTCCCATGAAGTTGGGTGAGAGATAGAGTGTCCAGGTCAGCACTGGAGCGTAGGACAATGGTATATGTGTCCCATCTCTCAGGCAATGACCTGAGGAACCTGTTGTTCATCTGGCTTTTGGAGTACTCTTGTTTAACCATCTTCAGCTCAGAGATCAAACAAGAGAACCGCTCAAACTGCTGGGTCAGAGTCTCACCCTTTCTATATGAGAATGTCTCATATTGTTGGGCGAGGATTTCCCTATTGTTTGCTAAGACCGAATCAGTTCCTCCAAATTGTTCCTTTAGAGCAACCCATAGGTCATGAGCAGACTCATGATGCAAGAGGCCTGAATATATCTCATTAGGAATAGCCATGGCTAGAATTCCATGGGCTCTAGCATCAATTTCGAACAGCTTTAGATCTTCGTCCGAATATTGTTCAGGTTTCTTCGCAACCTGTTCATTAGATTCCGGGACGCTCACCATAGGCTTGTATGGCCCATGCACCACTGACTTCCAACAACCAGCACTGTTGACAGCCAAGTGGTGTAGCATACATCTTTGCCATATGTTATACTCGTTCCTTACCAGCATCGGAGGCTTGGTTGCGGAACCAGTGTTATGAGGATCATTAGTTGGTGTTGTCATCTCAGGTTTTAGTCAAAAACAAGTTTAAACACGACAAACGTAACTCAAAACCACCAAAAGACCTCAAGATTTTGGCCGGAAACAGCAGAAACTCACTCTCTATGGCTAACTCTTGCAAATTGCTAATTCGATTAAACAGAGAGATCAAAAGAGCAGTTTCAAATGATCAATAGTGAAATTGATCAATGATTAACCTGCTCTGATACCATTAGACAGGATCTCAGCCTCTCGTTTGATCAATCAGATTATGTTTGCAGCGGATTTAGCATATTAATTAGCGATTAATGCAAGAACATAAAAGATATTGCATGTAAAAGCACAAGCATAGAGAGAGAAAAGAGTTCTGCGAAATAATAAATGTTCTATTGCTTCGCACGTTTCGGCATTTAAAACAGTATAGTTCCCCATCCTTTTATAGGCGGCAGAAGGATGGGTTGATGTCCTTTTTCTGACATCAACTGAATATTAAAAATACAACTGACAAAACATAAAACTACTGAAGATGTCAACAGCTGACATCTTCTTACAAAAGTTTCCTAAGTACTGACAAAAGTAAAACGACTGAAATCCTACAACGACTGAAGAACAAGCTCTTCAGTCGTTTATAACTACTGATACTATAACAACTGAAGAACATGCTCTTCAGTTGTTGTACAACTACTGAAACAAAATAAACTACTGAAAGGAAAAACCATCACAACAACTGAAGAAGATATCTTCAGCTGTTGTGACAAACTCTGAGTCTTCAGTACTTGGTCTTCAGACTTGGCTTCAGATGATATAACAACTGATGACTTCAGTAGATATCATCAGTTGTTGTCTTCAGTCTTTGTCTTCAGACTTTGTGCTTCAGTAGAAGGTCTTCAGTTCTTCAGTTCTTCAGCTTTTGATTCTTCAGTACTTGTCTTCAGTACTTGAAGTCTTCAGTACTTGTAAGATCATTACTTCATACTTTAGTACTTGGTCTTCAGTACTTTGGAGTCTTCTTCAGCTGTTATTCTTCAGTTCTTTGATCTTCATACTTTGTTCTTCAGATTTTGTCAGAACAGCTGATGGTTGGAGCTAAGATGCTCTCGAGTCTGACATTCAAGCAAGAGAACATAATAGCTGATGGGAGTCTTCAGCAGTTGTTATGATGTCATGTGGGACTTAGAGGTTTTCCTGATCTTGGCTCATTGGTTCTTTTGGTCCAACACTTTTCTCCTATCAAAACCAAGGTTCTAAATCCTAAACACCCACTAATTAGATTCATAAATCATATATGTGTTTAAATAAACACATATGATCAAACTATTTGAAAACAAATCATCAAGAATGATCTTAAAAACCATATAACCTTTTATTTACTTAAAAACAGTAAGCATAATAAGAAAATTCTTTAAAAACAAAGGTTTCAACATAAAACTTCAAAGATAAAGAATAAAAACTTAGCATTCTTGATGAATTAAATTAAAATCAGGTTATTATATGATTGATTGTGATTATGGAAATAAGCATTGGAAAATTATTAAAAAAATATTGATTTATCATTCAGTAAATTTTGGTAAAAATATAATAAGTAAAATGATTTATACAAATTATTTAAGGTAAATGAAAGTAAATTATCAAATAGAAGAACCGAACACGCAAAATTCTAGAAAAATTATATAATTATTATCATATATTATAGAATTTTCAGAATTAATTTCGTAATTTAATTCCTTTTTATGACTAAGATATGTATTTTTATATGATATGTAAAGGAAAAAAATCTAAATAAATACTTAAACAGTATGATAAATATCAAAAAATTCACTTAAATTATGATGGTTTGAAACAAACAGAATGTACAAGTTTCATATTTTTTGGAGCTGTATAGATATTTTTACTAAATTTTGGGATTATTGGAAAAATTGTAGAAAAATTCCTACTATGAAATAGATATCAGAAAATTCATGAAGTAATATGAATTATTGGAATAACGTTTTAGAAAATTTAGGAATTTATGGACGGCAGTAGCTATTTTTTAATGATTTATGATAAGTTTGTAATAATTCTAACAAATTATCTAAAAATAAAATGGAAGTTGGAATTTTTATAATAATATTGTTTGATAATGTTACTATTAAAATTTTGGAAATTTTGGATAAATTACTTCCTTCTGAGGTTCTGAAAATATTAAAGAAAATTATGTATCTAACTTATAAATTGATTTTAGGTTGATGAGACTTAGCCTAATTTTTGTTCTTATAAGCCTTTTGGGGGGAAAAAACAATGTTGTCTTTATGATTGATGTAATTTTTGAGATTTACTGTCATTTATGTTATAACTATTAATTCGGATGTGGAACCGTTGGATAATATAGGTAGCGCTACTTAGGAAAATATTTCCTGCACCAACAGGATGAGTCTTGTGATGCTATATTATCTGATTTTATAAATTATGTTATGACAGTTATGAATTATCAGATTATTATGTAAGGTTTGTTTGTGTTTGATGCATCAAAAATATTTTGTATGAAATTAAACCTATGATCTCACCAACTTGATGTTGACCATTTTGAGTATGCTTTTTCAGGTAACCATGATTAACAATATAGAATTCTCTTTTGATGTTTACAATGGCTGGGGAGATGTTGTGGGAAGAGTTTGTGTGAACCTGACTTTTAACATCTATGACTTTAGTGTTACGGTGGACGCTCATTTCCATCGACTCTGAAGATGTAGTAGTTAAATAATATGTTTGTAATAGGATTATGTCAAATTTTGATTACTTATATATGATGTAATCCTAACTTAAGATAATTAATGTATTATGTTATGTTATGACGTGTTTTGATGTGTTGAAATTGACTTCTTATAATCGATGTGTTCTGAACAAGCGAGTCATATCCAAAACGCTTCACGCTTCCGCCGGGATGTGACAGGTTGGTATCAGATCCATTGGTTATAGAGAATTAGGTACTATAAAAATACCTAGACTATAACCATCAGCTCAAGATTATAATAAACAATATATTTGATAAATATATCTGTGGTATAACTTTATGTGAAATATCATGATTATATGCATATCTTTAATAATTGTAATAAAAATATGTGACATATAGAATATCTATGAAAATATGTGACTAACTATTTTGTCAAAAGTTATAAAGAAATTTTTGCAGCAATGAGTTCAGATAATTACCACGATGAGACAGATCCTTCCGAATGCTCAGACCATAGCAACTTTAAGAAAATAATACCTGAACCAGAACCCCAGCAAGTTACGAAAACTCCTCAACTTGAAGTTGAAAATAACTTTGAACCAAAAGTTTATGTCCGACGTGCACCAGTAAACATCGGAGGGTATACAATTAAGACCCCTAGGAAAAAGATATGACGTGGAGATAGATTTTTGACTAAGCAAGATGAAGACACAGAAATACAGAATTCTGATTCTTCCGGGGATGAAGGAAAAATAATTAAAAGACAAAAGCCGAATGAGGATCAAGTGAAGACAGCTCAGCAGACCCTTAAAAAGCTTAAGAAAATACAACAAGAAATCCTGAAAATCCAAAAGGATATTAAGAAATTAAAGGCACCCAAGAAAAATATCTTTGCAAAGATATGGGACTGGATTCGCAAAAACTAGAAGCTATCTAGTCTAACTTGTCAAAATAAAAGAATAAAAAACTTAATAATATATATATATATATATATATATATATTTCATGTTAAATCTCTGTCTGTTATGTGTTAGATAAGATTTGTGTTCATTTTTTTACTTATGATACTAATTATAATTAACTATAGTGAATCATGCCGCCAAAAAGAAACACTCAGCCTGTACGAAGAACAGCATGAGTTGGACGACCAAGAACCCGACTTGGGGAATAAACACCTGTGAATAATGACACAAATGACAATGACAGGATTTCTCAACTAATATCTCAACAAATAGAGGCTACAATACCTACTCTGATAGCCCAACTACAACAGAATCTGAACTTTGGAGCCACATCACACCAGAATAAAAGACCGGAAAATGTTAACCCAGAGGAGCGACAAGAGGAAGAAATCTTAAATGGAGTCACAAAAGGATGCTCTTACAAGACTTTTATGTCATGCAAACCCCGAGAATTTGATGGAAAAGGAGGAGCTGTACAAGCCCTACGTTGGTTAGATGAAATTGAAGCAGTCTTAGAAATTAGTAACTTTGTCGACAATTATAAAACACTATTTGCTTCGCATTCACTTAAAGGAGAGGCACAATCCGGGTGGAAAATGAAAATGCAAACTAAAGGTAAGCATGTCATGAATAAGATAAGTTGGGAAGAATTCAGAAACCTAGTAATAGAAAAGTACTGTCCTTTAATGAAATAGAGAAATTAGAAACTGAATTCCTGACATTAGAAATGAGAGGGGCAGCACATCAAGAATATACTGATAGGTATAATGAACTCTCCAGATTAGTGCCACACCTGATCACCCCTGGACCTAAAAGGATAGGAAGGTATATTTGGGGATTAGTAGCACAAATAAGGGGATTAGTTAAATCCGTAATGCCCAAAACCTTCCAGGAAGCAGTAAGCTTGTCAGGAAGCCTAACAGATGAAATGATAAGAAATGGATCTTTAAGTAATAAAAAATAGGAGAGAAGAGGAAGTGGAATGACAACCACACAGGAAGGAAATTTTAAAAAAACCCTCAGAAAAGGATAACCCGACCTCCATAAAGAAATTTCTTAGGAGCAGTACGAGAAAAGAAAACACAGACTGAAGGAAAACCATGGTGCAGTACCAGTCAAAGATATCACCATAGAAATTGTATGATAGTGATTTGTTATAATTGCAAAAAAAGGACATATATCCCAAGACTACAAGAACTCCACCAACCCTAAACCAGTCTGCTATCAGTGTGGTAACGAAAACCATTTTCGTAATGAATGTCCACAATTGAAAGGCAAGGCTCCAGTTAACCAAAACAACCCTCGTGGAAGAGCTTTCTTAATGCAAGCTGAAGAAGCTCGACATGAACAAGAAGTAGTTACGGGTACGTTCCTTATCAACAATCAGTACGCGTTGGAGTAAGAGGTGAGACTCATAGCCCAATTTTTGTTCTTACAAGCCTTTTAGGGGGGAAACACGCTGTTTTTATGATTGATGTAATTTTTGAGATTTACTGTCATTTATGTTACAACCATTATTTCGGATGTGGAACCGTTAGATCATATAGGTAGCGCTACTTAGGAAAATATTTCCTGCACCAACAGGATGTGTAACACCCGTAATTCTTATTAAAAGGAAATAAAAGAATAAAAGAGAAAGAAAAAGGAGAAAAAGGAAGTCAACCCCAAAGTTGAGGGACCAAAGGTGTAAAATGATAAAAATCTTACAAAGTTGGTAAAAAGTTTGTGTAAAAAGGCAGTGTGGTCGCCCATACTCACTGCACAATATCTTTGTTCGATTTTTAGAGAGAGAAAGAAGGCAGAAGCTTCGGGTTTGAGAAGGAAATTCAAGCAAAATTCGAATTCAAGGTAAGAATTCGTGAAGTTTAGTAGTTCTTGGCTAACCTTAGCCTCGGTTATATGCTTACATGTGTTTGTATGTGTTCAAGAGTGTGTTTAGAAGGCTTCTAAGTGTTGAAATCGTTTGAAGAAGCTCGGGTGAAGAGTGTTAAGATTGGAAGCAGCAAAAGTGAGTTCTAGACCCCGTGTTTCACATGTTTTTACAAACTTTTGGGGCTGGAAATACATATAAAAATGTTTTACACTTATTTTGAATGTTGCCCGTATGTGCATGCGTATGTATGTTAGTGATTTATGCTATGATTCATGCTTAGTATAGTATGTACATGTTTAGAACTAAGTATTATGCTGTTTGGGGACTGGAATACGACTTAGAAACATGAATAGGCTGCTAATACGACTAATAAGACCAAATAGTGGTCGTATGACCATCAAGAAATTTTCTAAGTGTGGGGTTATACGACTAAATAGTGGTCGTATGACCATTAGAAATATTCTAAGTGTGGGGTCATATGACTGAACAGTGGTCGCATGACCACTGGAAATTTTCTAAATATGGGATCTTATGACTAAACAGTGGTCGTAAGACCCTTGGAAATGTTCTAAGTATGGGGTAATATGACTAAACAGTGGTCGTATGACCATTAGAAATTTCCCAAGTACGGGGAATGATACGACCGAACAGTGGTCGTATGACCTGTAAAAATTTCCTAAGTCTGGGGATGATACGACTGAACAGTGGTCGTATGACCTAGGAAAATTTTCTAAGTTTAAGGTGAAACGACTGAGAAGGTGATACGACTGAGCAGGGCTCATACGACTGAGCAGTGCTCATACGACTGAACACTTAGAATTTTTTTTCAGAAATTTTCTGGAAAGCTGATTTATGGGATTTTGACCAGAGTTGACTAGGGTTAATAAATGATGATGTTTTATGAATGTAATGATGATAATTGATTTAACCCTTCTTATTGTTACTGATTTTATTATCAGTATTTTATTATCGTTAACAATATTATTATTATATTGTTAAGTATGAAAAAGGCATGATAAGGAATGTTTAAGGATTTAACGAAGAGCATAATCATTAATAAGTAAAATATTAATGATAAAGAGAAATGGAACGTAAAGTGAAAGATAATGAAAAAGGAACACGATGAATGAATGCATGCATTAATAAATGAACGAATGAACGTAAGAAAGGCTTGCAAGCAAATGAATGGAGGTGCACACCCCTGGCAGGTGTTAGCTCAACTGTGATGCGGGTTAGCTACCCCGGAGGATGCACACAGGGTCAATCTTTGAGATTGATAATGAGGTGAGCAACTTTGTGTTGCAACAGACTCGGTTAGCAGGCAATCCGAGAGATTGCCACTGAGGTAAGCAACTATGTGTTGCAACAGACTTGGCTAACATATAGATAATGAGGTGAGCAACTACGTGTTGCAACAGACTCGGTTAGCAGGCAAATTATGAGATTTGCCACTGAGGTGAGCAGCCGTGTGCTGCAACAGACTTGGCTAACATATTGATATTGAGGTGAGCAACTACGTGTTGCAACAGACTCGGTTAGCAGGCAAATCATGAGATTTGCCACTGAGGTGAGCAGCCTTGTGCTGCAACAGACTTGGCTAACATATGATAGAATGAAATGAATGAAAGTACGAAAGAATGTAATGAACGCATGAATGAAAGAAATGATCGTACGTATGCAATGAATGTATGAATGAAATGAATGTATGAACGTATGTAATGCATGAATGAATGAAAGTAAGATACGTACGAATGGAAGAACTAATATGAAAGAAAGAATATGAATGTAAATGGTGAACGGCACACGAATGAAAGTTAATGAATGAACGACGAAGATAATAATAATATTATCTGTGTACGTACTTGTGTGACCGCATATAAGTAAAGAAAGGGTTTTTCCTTGAAATGAAAAGTAAAAGTATTTTAATCTACAAAACTAGAACTCACTCAGCAACGCTGACTTTTATGTATCTTCCAATTGGCAGGTAACAGGTTGCTGAGCATGGCACACGGGAATGGCTACACGGAGGGCAAGACTGACATCCACTTGTGTTTTTGACGATACTGTTGTTTTGTAATTCATTTGACTAATTATTTTGTGACTAATGAACTAGAATGTATTGCTTAACAACAGCATTTTAAAATGAATGAAGGGTTTTGCCAACTTAATTCCGCTGCTTAATTTGTTAATATATGTGTTTTATGCTGTGAATGCCCAACTGTGAGGTGCCCGGGAACGGGGCCTTACAAGTTGGTATCAGAGCTAAAGTTTAAGTGAAATGGGTAAAAATTTTCAAAATAAACCTTAACTTAAACTGAGAATGGGACGGAAAGAGGGATGTCAGCCCGAGTAGCCATGTGCCATCAGGTATTGTTTTTCTTAAGAGTTAATCAGTATTATGTGCGTGTGCTATGTGATTTATGTGTTCTTAGTAGATTTAGATGCTGATGTAGTCAGGATAGGAAGTGCTTGGGGTGTGAAGAGTAAAGTAAGTGGCTAATCACAACTGGCCACTGTAATTAGGGACTTACTATACTTGACATAAACTGAGCTGTTCCTTGAATGACTGTTTTAGTGTTTGAATCTTATAGTGCATAGGAGAATGGCTGGGAAGAAACCTTCTAAGGCTGCTAGAGGTAGAGGTCGTCCGCGTACGACTAGGAGCAGTGGTAAAGCTCCTAAGACGACTCCTGTGAACCCCGAGGTTCCTGACCGGAATGAAGAAACTGAGAATGCTAGCCTGAATGCCTCAGCTAGGAAGGCGATTGCTGATGAGGTACACCAGGTCCTACAGGCAGTTATGCCCTCGGTAGTGACCGATGTTATTCGAGCTATAAGGAACGAGGAAAGGAAGGAGAAGGAGGACAGGAGAGGGTCGACTGGAAAGGAAAGCAAGGGAGAAGAGGGACGACCGGATCCTGAGATAGTAGTATCTGATGAGGAAGGGGATGATGTAGTAGGGGTGTCGACTAAGGGGTGCAGTTACGGGGCATTTCAGAGGTGCAAGCCCCCGACTTTCGATGGCAATGGCACTGCTACAACCGCTCAATGATGGATAAGGGAGATGGAAGCGGTACTCGAGATCAGCGAGTGCCGTGAGGATCAGAAGGTGAAGTTTGCCACCCACTCCTTTACTGACTCAGCACTATGCTGGTGGGACAACATTGTCCAAGCTGAGGGTTCCAGGGCCATCGGGAAAATGAAGTGGTCCGAGTTGAAAAAGCTAGTAATTGAGGAATTCTGTCCTCACAGAGAACTTGATAAGGTCGAGAGGGAGTTCCTACAACTCGAGGCGGGAACCATGACACACCAGCAATACACTACCAAATTCAATGAAATGGCGAGGCTGGTGCCGGATCAAGTGACACCGGTATCCCGAAAGATTAACCGGTACATTCAGGGACTGCCAGCTGATATCCGCAGACACTTGATTACTGCCCGACCAAGCACCTTTAGGTCGGCAGTAGACTTAGCTGGGAGGCTCTATGACGAGAGGGAAGTGATGGTGGTGGAGGCAAAGAAAGCCGGTGGTGCTAACCGGAACTAGAATGGGAAACGGTTCGGGCGTGGTGGCTTTACCCCGAATAACAAAAAGGCGAGAAGGGATGATCGTAGGGTGGGGTCATCAAGCTCGGGACCCAAAAGATGTGACAAGTGTGGTAAGGAGCACGGCAGTGAATGTAAATAGGGGTTAAATGTCTGTTTCAGGTGTGGGAAATCCGGTCATATGGCTAGAGACTGTAAGGCTGCAAGGTGTTTCAACTGCGGCGAAGTGGGGCATATGAGTAAGGATTGCAAGAAGTCGAGGGCCGAGAGTTCCGGGGGAAAGAAGGTGGCCGGGACTTAGGGGAAGAAGACGAGTGTTAGAGCTTTCACCATGACCAGAGAGGAGGCTAGGACGGACCCCGATGTTGTGTCAGGTACGTTTCTAGTAAATCAAACTCTTGCTTCTGTGTTATTTGATTCTGGTGCTAGTAAGAGTTTCATTTCTGCTACTTTCTGTGCTAAATTGCCTGTTAGTGGTAAATGCATTGATGAGCCCTTTGAAGTAGAAACCGCTATTGATAAGTCCACTAGAGTTGCTGATGTGATAGAGGACTGTGCCATAGAATTAGAAGGTCATAGGTTTGCTGCTAGATTACATGTGATGCCCCTAGGTGGATTTGATGTAGTACTAGGGATGGATTGGTTGGCAACCTATGAAGCGAATATCGTATGTCGAAAGAAGATGATTAGATTGACGGCATCTGACGGAAGTCTGGTGACAATATACGGTGATCGGGTAACGGTGATTTCGAAGGTGATTTCGATGGCGGTGGCGGGGGAGTGCATGAGGCGTGGGTGCAACGCCTACCTATGTTATGTGAAGGATGTGGAAACGCCAACACCACAACTATCCGACGTTCCGGTTGTGTGTGAGTTTCCAGATGTGTTCCCGAAAGACTTATCGGGATTGCCACCTGACCGCGAAATCGAATTCTAGATTGACTTGATACCCGGTGCCCAACCTGTTGCTAAAGCACCGTATCGATTGGCTCCGACTGAGATGAAGGAGTTGATGGAGCAACTGCAAGAGTTGCTTGACAAGGGCTTCATTAGACCGAGTATCTCTCCTTGGGGTGCTCCGGTCTTATTTGTGAAAAAGAAGGACGGTAGCATGAGAATGTGTATCGACTACCATGAATTGAACAAGTTGACCATAAAGAAGCGGTATCCGTTACCGAGGATCGATGACTTGTTCGACCAGCTCCAGGGTGCCAGTTGGTTCTCGAGGATAGATCTTCGATCTGGCTACCATCAATTGAAGGTAAAGGAGCAGGACATTCCTAAAACAGCTTTTCGTACGCGTTATGGACACTATGAGTTTCTCGTTATGTCATTTGGTCTAACTAACGCGCCAGCTGCTTTTATGGACTTGATGAACCGAGTGTGTCGGCCAATGTTAGATAAATCAGTGATTGTGTTCATCGATGATATCCTGATTTATTCGAGGAGCGAAGAAGAGCATGCCGGTCACATTCGGGAAGTATTGGAGACTTTGAGAAGGGAGAAACTGTATGCTAAGTTCTCCAAATGTGCTTTCTGGCTACGCGAGGTGCAATTTCTGGGTCACGTGGTAAATGCAGCGGGAATCATGGTGGACCCAGCAAAGGTTGAGGCTGTGATGCAATGGAAATCACCAAAGACGCCATCCGAGATTCGTAGCTTCTTGGGATTGGTGGGCTACTACAGGAGATTTATTCAAGACTTCTCCAAGATAGCCTCACCTTTGACAAAATTGACCCGTAAGGACGTGAAATTCGTGTGGGGTCGAGAGCAGGAGACTGCCTTTGAGGAGTTGAAGACAAGACTAACACAAGCTCCTGTCTTGACATTGCCCGAGGGAAATGAAGACTTAGTGGTCTATTCGGATGCATCTTATTCTGGGCTAGGTTGTGTGTTGATGCAACGTGGAAAGGTGATAGCCTACGTATCTCGACAGCTGAAGACCCACGAAGTCAACTATCCCACACACGATCTAGAACTAGCTGCGGTGGTTTTCGCGTTGAAGATTTGGCGGCACTATCTCTACGGGACGAAGTGCACCATCTTCACGGACCACAAGAGCTTGAAGTACTTCTTCGAGCAGAAGGACCTAAACATGAGGCAGAGGCGGTGGTTGGAGCTGATAAAGGACTATGATTGTGAGATCCATTACCACCCGGGCAAAGCCAATGTGGTGGCTGATGCCCTTAGCCGAAAAGAAAGGCCTGAGCCGATTCGGGTGAAGGCTTATCAGTGATTATGACCTCCGATGTGATGACACAGGTTAAGGAATTTCAAGACGAGGCTTTGAAAGAAGATCGTCTTAACTCCGAAAGGATGAGAGGTCTAGTCACGGAATTGGGCGAGAACACTCTAGGTGTTAAGACCCGATTCGGGCGAATGTGGATTCCTCGATACGGGGATCTACGTGAAAAGATCATGGATGAGGCCCATAAGACTCGATACTCCATTCACCCCGGTGCTACCAAAATGTACCACGATATGAAGAAGGATTACTGGTGGCCGGGTATGAAACGTGACGTAGTGGAGTATGTGAGTAAATGCCTAACTTGCTTACAAGTAAAGGCAGAACACCAGAAACCGTACGGGAAGATCCAGCCGTTGGATATACCCGAGTGGAAGTGGGAGCACATCACCATGGACTTCATTACGAAGCTACCACGTACCCCGAAAGGGTATGATGCCATATGGGTGATAGTTGACCGCTTGACAAAGAGTGCCCACTTCCTACCGATCCGCGAAACGTACTCATCTGAAAGATTGGCGGATCTGTTCATCAAGGAAATTGTAGCTCGTCATGGTGTACCGGTGTCTATTGTGTCTGATCGTGACACCCGGTTTACCTCCAAGTTTTGGAAGAGATTTCATGATGCAATGGGGACGAGGCTACACATTAGTACAGCATATCACCCTCAGACAGACGGTCAGTCTGAGAGGACGATCCAAACACTCGAAGACATGCTTCGGGCGTGCGTGATCGATTTTGGAGGAAGTTGGGATGATCACTTGCCGTTAACGGAATTCTCGTACAACAATAGCTATCATGCCAGTATTCGCATGCCACCCTACGAGATGCTATACGGTAGGAGATGTAGGACGCCCGTATGTTGGGGAGACATTGGGCAAAAGGAGCTGGGAGGTGTTGAGGTGATTGAAGCTACGACTGAGAAATTGGAAAAGATCAAAGCCTTCATGAAGGCGGCGAAAGATAGACAAAAGTCGTATGCTGACAAGAGGCGAAGACCGATAGAGTTCAAGGTTGGTGACCGAGTCATGTTGAAGGTCTCGCCCTGGAAAGGAATCATTAGGTTCAGGAAACGAGGTAAGCTAAGCCCAAGATATATAGGACCTTTCCGAATTGTCGCACGAGTAGGAGAGGTGGCCTATCAACTTGAGCTGCCAGATGAGTTAAGTGGAATTCATCCCACATTCCATGTATCTCATCTGAGAAAGTGCTTAGCTAATGAAGACATGGTTGTACCACTGGAGGATATTGAAGTAGACGAACGGATCAATTACGTGGAGTAACCAGTGGCAATCATTGATCATAAGGAGAAGAGGTTAAGGAATAAAGTGGTTCCTCTTGTGCGTGTACAATGGAAGCACAGGAAAGGATCCGAGTCTACGTGGGAGACTGAGGAGGAGATGAGGCAACATTACCCACATCTGTTTGAGGAATAACAGGTTTCGGGGACGAAACCTATATAAGGGGGGTGGACTTGTAACACCCGTAATTCTTATTAAAAGGAAATAAAAGAATAAAAGAGAAAGAAAAAGGAGAAAAAGGAAGTCAACCCCAAAGTTGAGGGACCAAAGGTGTAAAATGATAAAAATCTTACAAAGTTGGTAAAAAGTTGGTGTAAAAAGGCAGTGTGGTCGCCCATACTCACTGCACAATATCTTTGTTCGATTTTTAGAGAGAGAAAAAAGGCAGAAGCTTCGGGTTTGAGAAGGAAATTCAAGCAAAATTCAAATTCAAGGTAAGAATTCGTGAAGTTTAGTTGTTCTTGGCTAACCTTAGCCTCGGTTATATGCTTACATGTGTTTGTATGTGTTCAAGAGTGTGTTTAGAAGGCTTCTAAGTGTTGGAATCGTTTGAAGAAGCTCGGGTGAAGAGTGTTAAGATTGGAAGCAGCAAAGGTGAGTTCTAGACCCCGTGTTTCACATGTTTTTACAAACTTTTGGGGCTGGAAATACATATAAAAATGTTTTACACTTATTTTGAATGTTGCCCGTATGTGCATGCGTATGTATGTTAGTGATTTATGCTATGATTCATGCTTAATATAGTATGTACATGTTTAGAACTAAGTATTATGCTGTTTGGGGACTGGAATACGACTTAGAAACATGAATAGGCTGCTAATACGACTAATAAGACCAAATAGTGGTCGTATGACTATCAAGAAATTTTCTAAGTGTGGGGTTATACGACTGAATAGTGGTCGTATGACCATTAGAAATATTCTAAGTGTGGGGTCATATGACTGAACAGTGGTCGCATGACCACTGGAAATTTTCTAAGTATGGGATCTTATGACTAAACAGTGGTCGTAAGACCCTTGGAAATGTTCTAAGTATGGGGTAATATGACTAAACAGTGGTCGTATGACCATTAGAAATTTCCCAAGTACGGGGAATGATACGACCGAACAGTGGTCGTATGACCTGTAAAAATTTCCTAAGTCTGGGGATGATACGACTGAACAGTGGTTGTATGACCTAGGAAAATTTTCTAAGTTTAAGGTGAAACGACTGAGAAGGTGATACGACTGAGCAGGGCTCATACGACTGAGCAGTGCTCATACGACTGAACACTTAGAATTTTTTTTCAGAAATTTTCTGGAAAGCTGATTTATGGGATTTTGACCAGAGTTGACTAGGGTTAATAAATGATGATGTTTTATGAATGTAATGATGATAATTGATTTAACCCTTCTTATTGTTACTGATTTTATTATCAGTATTTTATTATCGTTAACAATATTATTATTATATTGTTAAGTATGAAAAAGGCATGATAAGGAATGTTTAAGGATTTAACGAAGAGCATAATCATTAATAAGTAAAATATAAATGATAAAGAGAAATGGAACGTAAAGTGAAAGATAATGAAAAAGGAACACGATGAATGAATGCATGCATTAATAAATGAACGAATGAACGTAAGAAAGGCTTGCAAGCAAATGAATGGAGGTGCACACTCCTGGCAGGTGTTAGCTCAACTGTGATACGGGTTAGCTACCCGGAGGATGCACACAGGGTCAATCTTTGAGATTGATAATGAGGTGAGCAACTTTGTGTTGCAACAGACTCGGTTAGCAGGCAATCCGAGAGATTGCCACTGAGGTGAGCAACTATGTGTTGCAACAGACTTGGCTAACATATAGATAATGAGGTGAGCAACTACGTGTTGCAACAGACTCGGTTAGCAGGCAAATTATGAGATTTGCCACTTAGGTGAGCAGCCGTGTGCTGCAACAGACTTGGCTAACATATTGATATTGAGGTGAGCAACTACGTGTTGCAACAGACTCGGTTAGCAGGCAAATCATGAGATTTGCCACTGAGGTGAGCAGCCTTGTGCTGCAACAGACTTGGCTAACATATGATAGAATGAAATGAATGAAAGTACGAAAGAATGTAATGAACGCATGAATGAAAGAAATGATCGTACGTATGCAATGAATGTATGAATGAAATGAATGTATGAACGTATGTAATGCATGAATGAATGAAAGTAAGATACGTACGAATGGAAGAACTAATATGAAAGAAAGAATATGAATGTAAACGATGAACGGCACACGAATGAAAGTTAATGAATGAACGACGAAGATAATAATAATATTATCTGTGTATGTACTTGTGTGACCGCATATAAGTAAAGAAAGGGTTTTTCCTTGAAATGAAAAGTAAAAGTATTTTAATCTACAAAACTAGAACTCACTCAGCAACGCTGACTTTTATGTATCTTCCAGTTGGCAGGTAACAGGTTGCTGAGGATGGCACACGGGAATGGCTACACGGAGGGCAAGACTGACATCCACTTGTGTTTTTGACGATACTGTTGTTTTGTAATTCATTCGACTAATTATTTTGTGACTAATGAACTAGAATGTATTGCTTAACAACAACATTTTAAAATGAATGAAGGGTTTTGCCAACTTAATTCCGCTGCTTAATTTGTTAATATATGTGTTTTATGCTGTGAATGACCAACTGTGAGGTGCCCGGGAACGGGGCCTTACAGGATGAGTGTTGTGATGCTATATTATATTATATTATGAATTATCTTATGACAGTTATGAATTATCAGATTATTATGTAAGGTTTGGTTGTATTTGATGCATCAAAAATATTGTAATACCCGGATATTAACCTTGTAGCCGACGAAAGAGGAAAAAGAAATAAAGTCCAAAATCGGGGGACCAAACCCGCCAACGCATGAAAGTTGTGCAAATGGGGACATATTAAAGGAGAGGGCAGCCCATTTCCCCCTCCCCACACACTCATTTCAGCAACAAAAGAAAGAGAGAAGAGATAAAGGAAGAAAAGAGGAAGAAATGGTTGATTCGGGTTGATTTGGGTTCAAAACTCATCGTGTAGCAAGTCCAAACGAAGCTCTTCATCTTATTCTTGTTTGTGTAAGTTCTAGGACCACTATTTTACTTGTTTTCAACCGATTTTGGGGCTAGAACACATAGAAACCCGTTTTTGAAAATGTGTGTGTTTGACCCATTTGGGTGTGATTGTGTATAGTGTGTTTAGAGTGCGATTTTGGGCTTGTGTGTGCTTGAATGGTGTCATAGTATGCTTTCCTAAGGATTAGGAGGGTTGATTTGGACTTAGAATGAGTTTGGAAGGGTTTGGAGGTCGAAAATCGCGACTGCAGTTCGGGATGAACTGTAGTCTGCGCCGAGTTAGGGCTATGAGACTGAGGGCCAATCGGCCGACTGAGGAACGATTGGGATTCAATCGCACGACTGAGGTTCAATCGCACGACTGGGGGTCCAGTCGCATGACAGGTCATACGACTGAGAACCCAGTCGCATAGGTGCTCAGTCGCATAGCTGCTCGCAAGACTGAAAGCTCAGTCGCATAGGAGTCAATTCGCATAGCATCCAATCACACAATTGAGGGTCCATTCGTATGATTGGAGGTACAATCACATGTGAGTTCATTCGCATTGGTCTAGTCGAATGATGTTCAGTCGCATGGAAGCCATGCGACTGAAGGGTGCCTAATCGCCCAAATAGGGCTGTTGTGTACGAGGAGAGGCATATTTTAATTTCTAACTTTTGGGGAAAAGAGCAGGGGTAAGTAATAATGTGGTAGTCCCCGTAAGTACATGTTAGATGGCCGTCGAGGCTCTAGAAGTTATGTTGGGCACTACAATGATAGTGTTGCATGTTATGCATGATGTATGTTATGTTAATTATAAAGTTGCCATGTATGATGGTGATGACTGATGACTGGTAAATGTCGATGTTCCTTGTTTCGATATGTGTTAATATTTCCATGGCTTTACGGTTTATGATTAATAAATGTAATGAAAGTATTATGTAACGTAAAGTGAAAGATAATGAAAGAGGAACATGATGAATGAACGCATGCATTAATAATGAATGAGAGTAATAAAGTCTTGCAAGCAAATAAAGGAGGTGAGCAACCGTGTTGTTGCAACAGACTCGATATGGGATCCTTGTCTTGCGACCTCAGTAATCGTGGCTGTGTGCCATGAAGAGGGTAATATCCTGACACTGTGATCAACCATGTGTATAGAACCATCGCTGCATATCCTAGGTACTATGACCAGGAGGGTGCGGTGCGCCGATATAGAAGGTATATGATAGGCGTAGGTCCAGTACCATGATACAGAAGGATGTTGCATGTGGCAATGTTACACTTAAACTCTATCTTAGGTGTTGTGGCCAGGAGGGTGCGGTGCGCTGATATAGAAGGTCTATGATAGGCCTAGGTCCAGCACCACGAAACATAAAGGTATTGTATATAGTGATAGTACCCCTAAACTCTATTTTAGTGTGACACTCACAAAATCAAGCAAAGAAAATTGTGGATTACTGTCACATTAGTGTGACAGTTCAGATGATACAAATGGATTTAATGAACAAAGTTTGGAAACATTCAAGATATTTCCAAATCAGAAAAGAAACCTAAGATTCTTCTTGTTGAAGATCATGTGGTGAATGTGATGGTATGTAGCAACTGTCGCCAATAGACCGTCAATCGACATCAAGCTCGAGAACTCATCGTGTGTATTGATTAGCCTCACATATGTTCATAATCTATGTATCATGTTAATCGAGTTATCTTCATGTACATGTTCCATGTGTGTTAATTATCTGTACGTATTTATTATTTTTATATGTATTTGTCATCTTAATGAATTCTTCGTATACTCGTTTATAATAACAATCAATAATAATAATAAAAATAATAATAATAATAATAACAATAATAATAATAACAATAATAATAATAACGATAATAATAATAAAAATAATAACAATGATAACAATAATAACAATAATAATAGAAATAATAATAATAATATTAAGTCCAGGGGGTGTTTTGATATTCTTGAAACTATAAAAACAAAGTTAAAACATGAAATAATAAAAATGAAACCGCAGGGACTGAAATGTAAGATTTCAAATTACAAAACCAACCCCCCGCCCAATTCCCTTTCGTTTTTCCGGCACCGATTCCGGCGAGTCTCCGGCGACTCGCCGGCGACCACCAAAACAGCGTAAAATCCCGATTTTAATAGCCCAATTTAACCCGAATCTCTTCGTGGATAAGAATCAAACTCGAAGCAACCTCCAAACGAGTATCAACGGTAAATTAACGGTAATAATCTTCCACTTTATTCCCGACAGCTTCAAACGGCTAATTAACCCACTTACACACCACTTTAATCAAAAATAATTCCATTAACACGAACCTTATCAATCAATAATTCGAACACAACTTCTAATTACAAACAAAACACACACGAACACTAAATTCTATCATCAACTTCATCCGCGACCTGCAACTAACCGTACACCACACTCCGACCCATATACACCACAATTAATAAAGGGTTTTCAATCCTCAACCTCATTCAAAGCTTCCTGTGCAATTAATTCGAGTTTCATCAGTGTTTAATTCCTTTTCGATTTCAAGAAAACCGCGGCTTGTTCTTGACTGTTCTTATCATCAAATCGACACAATACAGGTAATCAAATGTATCATTTTACTCGTTTGATCATGGGGAACTAAAGCCCCATGAATTTGATCATCAATAATATCGAATTTGAGTTCAATTTGGGGGAAATCAGATTAGGGTTCATATGGATTTGGGGGTAATCGGCTAGGTTGACTTAAAAACAAATAAAACGGGGTTCTGTTGCGGCCTTGTGCCTTTGTTCACTGGTTGGTGTGTGGGATTCTGGGCAAGAGGTTCCGGGTTCGAACCCGAGCCTCTGCCTTTATTTTTAAAACACCTTTTAAGCTTCTAAAAATTCTACAAAATCCCTAAAATTATAAAATAAATTTTATAAACATCCTGTATTTTAAAAACTCACAAAATTATTTTCTGTAAATTTATTTTGTTTAAAAACCTTAAGAATATTTATAAAATATAATTTATAAATATTAAAAATAAGTAATTTTTATAAAAATAAACATTAAATCGTGTTTAATTATGAAATAATCACGAAAATCATAGAAAATTACACACCATATAATTTCATAAATTATTTACGAATGTAAATTATAAGTTATTTCTTACCAAAACATCTTTTAAATTAATCAATCCTAAAATATAAATCACTAAGTTTATGATTAAACTAAAACGCATAAACCAAATCATAAACATCAAACCGAACTGACCCAAATCCGATCAAATATACCTGTTCATGTTGAATACAATTTAAAGACTCGATTATAAATAATAATAGGTATTGATCGTATCTGAAGGTGCATTGCTTGATTCTGTGAAGTCTTTGTGCATTACAAAAATTCAAGGTGAGTTTCATGGCCCCTTTTTATGTTTATACAAGTTTTCAATGTTTTCAATCAATGGGGGAAAAGTATGCTCACCCGTTTTCAATGCTGTACATCGTATATTCTATTTTCATACTTGGAATCAATGTGATACTGTTTTGCATGCATACATGGTGTTATTCTATGATTCTTACAACCATTAATTCCCGGGTTTGGGAACCAACGGTTAGGTATTGGTAGTACTACTGGGTTGACACCCCCACCCTCGACAGATCGGTTTTACTTGTGAGTTACCGACTACAGCTGCCAGCAATAAGGCCATGGGTGAATATATTCCGTCAGATTTATATGCATAACGTCATTAGGTTTGGTTGTCTTTAAACACATGTTATGTGGTTTGTGCTTGCAGTGTGATTCCATATCAAATTCTATACAGCATCAAATGTTTTAAATTTAAACCTGCGGAACTCACCAACATTATGTGTTGACATTTTTGAGCATATCTTTTCAGGTGAACATAATCAAAGAGGATAGCTAGTGCAGATGCCTTAGCAGAGACCTCAGGATTCAATAGATTTGCATATGCAATATTTGTCGTTTGTTTCCATATTTGAACATTGTGTATTTGGATTTAGAATCAATAAGACTATGATAGTCGTGGAACTGACTAACCACGACACAAGTCACCATTGTGTCGGGGGACGTCATGACACGAGAAGATTGCATGTATTATATCTCTGTATTTATACCAAGTGTTATGACGATCCCGTCCGTCGCATCCTCGTGTTTCTGCTCTAAGCGAGGGTGTGACAGATGTGTCGGGGGACGTCATGACACGAGAAGATTGCATGTATTATATCTCTGTATTTATACCAAGTGTTATGACGATCCCGTCCATCGCATCCTCGTGTTTCCGCTCTAAGCGAGGGTGTGACAGATTGGTATCAGAGCCTTGGTTATAGAGATTTAGGTGGAGAATTCGACCTAGACTATAACCTAAGAACCTTCATATAGAATGCATGCTAGGGATTGTGTGCATTTGATTTTACCTAAAGTCTATAAACTTGATATACAGGTATATTCCTATATACCTAATAATATACAAGTATGTTCCTACATACTTGATTTTATATATATACACGTTTTATCCGAGTATCCCAAAGGAAGACATTACTACTCTTAGACTATCTTCTTAGGATACCTTTATGCTAGAACTTTATGCTTGTATGTGCACAACATCATAGTAACAGGGAATTTCGGTGATCACACGTAATGTTGATCTCGGATATTGAATCCGACCCTATCATAGTTATGAGTGAAATTCTGAAAGTATGACAGATATGCGGTTATCATTAAACATAATGTGCTTATAGGCTTAATTGCAATTACATGCTATTATTGGAATACTGGCTCATGGACAGGAGGACATCATATTATTTGTGCTTGTTGAATCTAAATAATACTATGATGTTAACTTGGGGTAAGTGAAGCTAAGGGTGATCATGCAAGGTAGATTACCATTACGGGTGCACACGTAATTGTAATTCGCCATGCATGAAAAGTCTGGCTAATCTTACCACGAGGTAACGATCATGAGTATCACACGTATCTATTCTATACCCTAGGGTGCTAGGGTCATAATTCTAGTAAGTCCTTGTTGGAGGCAATCAAACATTATAAGTCCTTATGGAAGGCAATCAAACATTATTAACATTTACTCAAGTCCTGTCCTACTTAGAGCCATCATGGTATTTCCAATCACGATATTGACCTTATGAAACATTTATTCTTGAGTAGGTGCTAAGGAAAATTAAGATGTTATGTAACTAGTTTAAGTATTATTCAAGGTATATCGTGGATGTGGTGGGAACGCTGCGGGGAACCCTATATATAAGCATCACCGGTATACTGAGAATGTGCTTAACCTGGGCTACATAATGATCTTAATGGACCGAAGCATAGGTTATTATGAATTAATGCATGAAATCATACGGTGACTAAAATTTCCATCTTTCTGTAGTTAGAAGATGGCATCTAAAAGAGTCACACGCAAAACCAACCAAGAAGCTGAAGCCCCACAAAACAGGAGAAGGGGTAGACCCTCAAGAGCTGGTGGTGCTCCAGCCGACAATAATCAGGAAACTGGCAATCCTGATATAGCTGCCATGATTGCTCAGCAGCTAGCTGCATTGGTACCAACCATCGTAACCCAAGTAAGTGACACTCTGCTGAACCATCCTCTCCACGGGGATCACAACACCAATGGTCAATATGACCAAGGTGTAGTGGGTGATACTGGCAATGGCAGAACAAATGGAAATGAAACTGGCGACAACCAAACCAAACGTGGATGTACATATAAAGAATTTGTAGCTTGTAAACCCCACGAATTCGATGGGAAAGGTGGGGCGATAGCCCTGACTAGATGGCTTGAGAAAATGGAGGCCGTGATCGACATCAGTGAATGCCTCGATAGCCAGCGGATCAAGTATGTTACGTGCTCACTGCAGGGCAGAGCACTAACCTGGTGGAACACACAGGTTCAAGCTAGGGGAAGGGAATCTGCGATACAAATGACCTGGGATGAATTCAAAGCCTTGATTACCGAGGAATACTGCCCCCTCAACGAGATGCAGAAGCTTGAACATGAGTTCTGGAATCATGCTATGGTGGGGGCAGGGCATGCAGCTTATACTGACCGATTCCACGAGTTGGCTAGATTAGTTCCACACTTAGTCACCCCGGAGTCCAAGAGGATAGAAAGATACATTTGGGGACTCGCGCCTCAAATCCGGGCGATGGTAACTGCAGCTGCTCCTCCCACAATCCAGAACGCTATTCTGAAAGCAAGCGCTCTCACTGACGAGATGGTAAGAACAGGGGTACTGGGTAAGGGAGCGGAGAAAAGGAAAGAGACTGGGGAAACAAGTCGGTCTGGTACTGGAAAGTTTGATAAGAGGGCCAAAATGACCAGAAACTTTGTGGCCGTAACTCAAGGGACGAAGGATTACACGGGACCGCACCCCAAGTGCAACAAGTGTAATTGGCACCATCCCCCAGCAAAGCAGTGTCGGGAATGCATGAACTGTAGGCGCTTGGGTCATTGGGCGAAAGATTGCAGAACTGCGCCAAACCTGGTCATGCCCATCAATGCGGTTAACCCCGCCGGGAATGCCAGGGCATGCTATGAATGTGGAGGTCTTGATCACTTCCGAAACAAGTGTCCCCGATTGAACAGAGCATCCGGTCAACAAGGCAATAACCAGCAGCAACTGCTGGCTATAGCTGGTAATCCAGCCCAGGGAAATCAAGGAAATGCTGCAAGGGGACGTGCCTTCGTCATTGGAGCTAATGATGCCCGTCAAGATCCCAATGTCGTCACGGGTACGTATCTTCTCAACAACCACTTCGCATCTATATTGTTTGATACGGGAGCAGATAATAGCTTCATATCTTCTGATTTTGCACACATGCTGGGCTTGAAACCGAGTAGGCTAAAAACTAGCTTTTCAGTAGAAATGGCCAACGGTAGATTTGTACAAGCAGATGAGATCATTAGACAGTGCTCCATAATATTAGAAGACCATGCCTTCGACATAGATTTGATACCTTTCGAGTTAGGGAGCTTCGACGTAATTGTGGGAATGGATTGGTTGGCGAAGCACGGAGCAGAGATCGTTTGTCGGGAGAAGGTAGTACGAATCCCCATGCCTAATGGGGAGGTACTCAAAATTCAAGGAGAATGACCAGGAAGAACTCTGAAGCTTATTTCCTGCATGAAGACGCGACGATGTCTACGGAAGCAGTGCTATGCACCCCTGGCTCATGTTGTAGAAAAGAAGAAAGAAGGCATCAAATTGGCAGATATTCCTGTGGTGCGAGATTATCCGGAAGTATTTCCTGATGATTTGTCGGGATTACCTCCTCTACGACAGGTAGAATTTCGTATCGAGTTGGTTCCTGGAGCTACGCCGGTAGCAAAACACCATATCGATTAGCACCCTCCGAAATGCAGGAACTCTCCAACCAACTACAAGAGCTATTGGAGAAGGGATTCATTCGGCCGAGTCATTCATCATGGGGAGCACCGGTTCTATTTGTCAAGAAGAAAGACGGGTCATTTCGTATGTGTATCGATTATCGCGAGTTAAACAAGTTAACTGTGAAAAATCGATACCCTCTGCCCAGAATTGATGATTTGTTTGATCAACTACAAGGAGCTTCGTATTTCTCCAAGATTGATCTTCGTTCTGGATATCATCAACTGAGGGTTTTTGAGGATGACATACCGAAAACAGCATTCAGGACTCGTTACGGGCGCTATGAGTTCTTAGTCATGCCGTTCGGGCTGACTAATGCACCAGCTGTGTTCATGGATTTAATGAATCGAGTGTGCAGAACATACTTAGATAAGTTTGTAATCGTGTTCATAGATGATATACTTATCTATTCTCGTTCGAAGGAAGACCACGAGAAACACCTTCGAGCAATTTTGGAATTGTTGCGGGAAGAGAAGCTTTTCGCCAAATTCTCGAAGTGTGAATTCTGGCTTCAAGAAGTGAAGTTCTTGGGCCATGTGGTTAACAAGGATGGAATCCATGTAGACCCCAGCAAGATTGAAGCTGTGAAGAATTGGGATACACCCCAAACACCATCAGAAATCCGACAATTCTTAGGATTGGCCGGATATTATCGACGGTTTATTGCGAACTTTTCAAAAATCGCACAACCGTTGACCATGCTAACTCAGAAAGATAAGAAGTTTGATTGGGGACATGCACAAGAACAAGCTTTTCAAACGTTAAAGGAAAAGCTATGCAATGCTCCAATACTGTCTCTTCCGGACGGAACAGACGACTTTGTGGTGTATTGCGATGCTTCGCATCAAGGATTGGGGTGTGTGCTGATGCAGAGAGGTAAGGTGATTGCATACGCCTCACGACAACTAAAAGTGCATGAGAAGAACTACACAACTCATGATTTGGAGTTGGGCGCTGTAGTTTTTGCACTTAAGATATGGAGGCACTATCTGTATGGAACCGAATGCATCATCTATACCGACCATAAGAGCCTTCAACACATCCTAAATCAGAAAGAGCTCAACATGCGACAACGGTGATGGGTAGAATTACTTAGTGACTACGATTGC
This sequence comes from Flaveria linearis, assembly GCA_024085815.1. Lineage (NCBI taxonomy): Eukaryota > Viridiplantae > Streptophyta > Magnoliopsida > Asterales > Asteraceae > Flaveria > Flaveria linearis. Next base: position 10,983,396 of record CM044006.1, read on the forward strand.
GAAATCCGGTATCACCCGGGGAAAGCAAATGTAGTGGCTGATGCCCTCAGTCGTAAAGAACGCGTAAAACCATTACGTGTTCGAGCCTTAGGATTGACTATTCAAACGAACTTGAAAGCTCAAATCCAAAATGCACAAACTGAGGCTCTAAAAGAAGAAAACCTTGCGGGAGAAGAATTCCAAGGATTGGATAAACAGATGAATCGCAAGGATGACGGCGTACATTACTTCATTGATCGCATATGGGTTCCCAAATGGGGAGATGTACGTACATTAGTCTTGGATGAAGCACACAAGACTCGATATTCTGTTCATCCCGGTGCAGACAAGATGTACCATGATCTGAAGGATCTGTACTGGTGGCCGGGTATGAAGAAAGACATTGCTCTATATGAGCAAATGCTTGACGTGTTCCAAGGTTAAAGCTGAACACAAAAAACCATCGGGATTGTTACAACAACCCGAAATTCCCGAGTGGAAATGGGAGAACATCACAATGGATTTTATCACCAAACTCCCGAGAACACCAAGCGGGCATGACTCGATATGGGTCATAGTAGATCGATTAACAAAATCAGCACACTTCTTGCCTATCCGAGAAGACTATAAAATGGATAAGTTGGCAAGATTGTACATCAAAAGGTTGTGACAAGGCATGGAGTGCCAGTGTCAATCATATCCGACCGAGACAGTCGATTCACTTCACGCTTTTGGCAGACGTTGCAGAAAGCGATGGGCACTCGATTGGATATGAGTACAGCCTATCACCCCCAGACAGACGGCCAAAGTGAACGCACAATACAAACACTTGAGGACATGCTACGTGCATGTGTCATTGATTTTGGTGGTAGTTGGGATACTCATCTACCGTTGATAGAGTTTTCCTACAACAACAGCTATCATACTAGTATTGGGTGTGCACCATTCGAAGCGTTGTATGGCCGAAAATGTAGATCACTTGTATGCTGGGCCGAGATTGGCGAGAGTCAGCTAACAGGTCCTGAAATCATACAAGAAACAACCGATAAGATTTTCCTAATCAAAGATAGACTTAAGGCTGCTCGAGATCGCCAAAAGAGCTATGCCGACAACCGTCGGAAACCGTTAGAGTTTAATGTTGGTGATCGAGTGTTACTTAAGGTCTCTCCTTGGAAAGGGATAGTTCGGTTTGGAAAGAAGGGGAAGTTAGCCCCGAGATACATTGGACCATTTGAGATCACAGAGAGGATCGGTCCAGTGGCATACCGATTAAGGTTGCCACAAGAGCTTGGCAGTGTACATGATACTTTCCATGTATCGAATCTTAAGAAGTGCTTAGCTGACAAATCACTTCACGTGCCTATTAAAGACATAAAGATTGATCAAAGTCTCCATTTCGTGGAGGAACCTATTGAGATCATGGACCGAAAGGTCAAGAAGCTAAGACGCAGTAAGATACCTATTGTTCGTGTAAGATGGAATTCCAAACGAGGTCCAGAGTTTACATGGGAATGAGAGGATCAGATGAAACTCAAATATCCTCATCTGTTCGAGGATGACACTTTTGGACCTAGCACCAGTTGAATTTCGGGACGAAATTCTCTCAACTGGGGGATACTGTGACACCTCACAAAATCCAGCAAAGAAAATTGTGGATTACTGTCACATTAGTGTGACATTTCAGATGATACAAATGGATTTAATGAACAAAGTTTGGAAACATTCAAGATATTCCCAAATCAGAAAAGAAACCTAAGATTCTTCTTGTTGAAGATCATGTGGTGAATGTGATGGTATGTAGCAACTGTCGCTAGTAGACCGTCAATCGACATCAAGCTCGAGAACTCATCGTGTGTATTGATTAGCCTCACATATTTTCATAATCTATGTATCATGTTAATCGAGTTATCTTCATGCACATGTTCTATGTGTGTTAATTATCTGTACGTATTTATTATTTTTATATGTATGTGTCATCTTAATGAATTCTTCGTATACTCGTTTATAATAACAATCAATAATAATAATAAAAATAATAATAATAATAATAACAATAATAATAATAACAATAATAATAATAACAATAATAATAACGATAATAATAATAAAAATAATAACAATGATAACAATAATAACAATAATAATAGAAATAATAATAATAATATTAAGTCCAGGGGGGTGTTTTGATATTCTTGAAACTATAAAAACAAAGTTAAAACATGAAATAATAAAAATGAAACCGCAGGGACTGAAATGTAAAATTTCAAATTACAAAACCAACCCCCCGCCCAATTCCCTTTCGTTTTTCCGGCACCGATTCCGGCGAGTCTCCAGCGACTCGCCGGCGACCACCAAAACAGCGTAAAATCCCGATTTTAATAGCCCAATTTAACCCGAATCTCTTCGTGGATAAGAATCGAACTCGAAGCAACCTCCAAACGCGTATCAACGGTAAATTAACGGTAATAATCTTCCACTTTATTCCCGACAGCTTCAAACGGCTAATTAACCCACTTACACACCACTTTAATCAAAATAATTCCATTAACACGAACCTTATCAATCAATAATTCGAACACAACTTCTAATTGCAAACAAAACACACACGAACACTAAATTCTATCATCAACTTCATCCGCGACCTGCAACTAACCGTACACCACACTCCGACCCATATACACCATAATTAATAAAGGGTTTTCAATCCTCAACCTCATTCAAAGCTTCCTGTGCAATTAATTAGAGTTTCATCAGTGTTTAATTCCTTTTCGATTTCAAGAAAACCGCGGCTTGTTCTTGACTGTTCTTATCATCAAATCGACACAATACAGGTAATCAAATGTATCATTTTACTCGTTTGATCATGGGGAACTAAAGCCCCATGAATTTGATCATCAATAATATCGAATTTGAGTTCAATTTGGGGGAAATCATATTAGGGTTCATATGGATTTGGGGGTAATCGGCTAGGTTGACTTAAAAACAAATAAAACGGGGTTCTGTTGCGGCCTTGTGCCTTGGTTCACTGGTTGGTGTGTGGGATTCTGGGCAAGAGGTTCCGGGTTCGTACCCGAGCCTCTGCCTTTATTTTTAAAACACCTTTTTAAGCTTCTAAAAATTCTACAAAAATCCCTAAAATTATAAAATAAATTTTATAAACATCCTGTATTTTAAAAACTCACAAAATTATTTTCTGTAAATTTATTTTGTTTAAAAACCATAAGAATATTTATAAAATATAATTTATAAATATTAAAAATAAGTAATTTTTATAAAAATAAACATTAAATCGTGTTTAATTATGAAATAATCACGAAAATCATAGAAAATTACACACCATATAATTTCATAAATTATTTAGGAATGTAAATTATAAGTTATTTCTTACCAAAACATCTTTTAAATTAATCAATCCTAAAATATAAATCACTAAGTTTATGATTAAACTAAAACGCATAAACCAAATCATAAACATCAAACCGAACTGACCCAAATCCGATCAAATATACCTGTTCATGTTGAATACAATTTAAAGACTCGATTATAAATAATAATAGGTATTGATCGTATCTGAACGTGCATTGCTTGATTCTGTGAAGTCTTTGTGCATTACAACAATTCAAGGTGAGTTTCGTGGCCCCTTTTTATGTTTATACAAGTTTTCGATGTTTTCAATCAATGGGGGAAAAGTATGCTCACCCGTTTTCAATGCTGTACATCGTATATTCTATTTTCATTCTTGGAATCAATGTGATACTGTTTTGCATGCATACATGGTGTTATTCTATGATTCTTACAACCATTAATTCCCGGGTTTGGGAACCAACGGTTAGGTATTGGTAGTACTACTGGGTTGACACCCCCACCCTCGACAGATCGGTTTTACTTATGAGTTACCGACTACAGCTGCCAGCAATCAGGCCATGGGTGAATATATTCCATCAGATTTATATGCATAACGTCATTAGGTTTGGTTGTCTTTAAACACATGTTATGTGGTTTGTGCTTGCAGTGTGATTCCATATCAAATTCTATACAGCATCAAATGTTTTAAATTTAAACCTGCGGAACTCACCAACATTATGTGTTGACATTTTTGAGCATATCTTTTCAGGTGAACATAATCAAAGAGGATAGCTAGTGCAGATGCCTTAGCAGAGACCTCAGGATTTCAATAGATTTGCATATGCAATATTTGTCGTTTGTTTCCATATTTGAACATTGTGTATTTGGATTTAGAATCAATAAGACTATGATAGTCGTGGAACTGACTAACCACGACACAAGTCACCATTGTGTCGGGGGACGTCATGACACGAGAAGATTGCATGTATTATATCTCTGTATTTATACCAAGTGTTATGACAATCCCGTCCGTCGCATCCTCGTGTTTCCGCTCTAAGCGAGGGTGTGACAGATGTGTCGGGGGACGTCATGACACGAGAAGATTGCATGTATTATATCTCTGTATTTATACCAAGTGTTATGACGATCCCGTCCGTCGCATCCTCGTGTTTCCGCTCTAAGCGAGTGTGTGATATTTAGGTACTGTGGCTAGGAGGTGTGTCACACCCCAACCTTGATGGCGGAATCGTCGAGGTATGAGAATTACGATTGTTCACAGCCACATAACGCTATTATTAAATGTAAATATTCAAATTAATAGTTTCAAAAGGAATTACAATCGTAAGTCTTGAATATGCAATAAGTTCAACATAACATAACATTTTATTTATTTATGTAGGTCCAAGTCCTAGATTATGCCAGCAACATAAGTTCACTTCAAACTTGGGGGTTTTCCTGAAACATAATAAAAATAAAAGGTCAACTATAAATAGTTGGTGAGTTTCCAAGTTTTCATACATAATATGAAAAGATTTCAAGTAGCAATTCATGTCATAGGTTATAAGCTAGTAAGGTTATAGAACACATATCTTTACAATCAAACCTCGACTTGATTACAAGTATATAAGATTGGCTAAGTGTATTTGGTTCCCTAGTGCACAAGCATATGGCTCCCAGGAGTCGGCAATTCATCGACTTTAGCACCAAATAGGCTTGTCAGGCCAAAGATCTAAGACGTCGCCAGGCTAGCAATAGTTAATGATTGTAACAAACTATGTATCTCATATAATCACTTACATCACACAAATAACGATGACAAAATATAAAGATGAATTGCAAGTGCTTTACAAGTCTCAAACGTTTATAAGTGTATGATGTATAAGTATCATGTTTCACCCCAAAATAGTGTGAAATAAAGTAAAAAGGGACAAGGAAAACTCACATTGATATATGCATTAAAGATGATATTAAAGATCAAAAGATAATCCAATGTATTCCTTTACATGGCACCTAAACATATATTAAGAGTTTAGGTTAGTAATAAGATCAACGTTCAATTACTTAATTAGGGTTTTGATAGATTTAAAGGGATTTGTCAAGTTATTAAATTTTAGAAATGAAGTTAAGTATAAATAAATCTTTATAAGTATTTAAGATTAATTAAAATAACGTATTGATTAATAACAAATTATTAATCTAAACCATTAGTTTAAAATGTAACTTATAAGTAATAATATTCTTAAATACTTTGTGTAATTATATATAAATAATTTCTACGATTATCATGATAAATCTTTAATTAATATAGTGTCCGTTAATATTACTAGTTAATTATTTTAAAAGAAACCCATTTATACATAAAAGTTAAATAAACATAAAAATAATAATTATGTTTTTAGGGAGTAACATTTGGACCAATAATAATTTATTAATTTATTATTTAAAATCCATTTTAATAGAAATAACCCAAGAATAACCTTTGTTAGTATGTTTTATTAAAAGATTTTTAATTATTTAAATTGAAGAAAAATTACAGAAAGTAATCTATGTTTTAAAAATAAACAAGTTTATAAAAATGATTTTTATAATTTTTAGGAATTTTCTGAATTTAAAAACAAAGACTAAAAGCCTTAAAAAAATGCATGAGGTTGCCCGGGTTCGAACCCAGGACCTCATGTTGGGGTGGCGAGTGATTTAACCAGTAGACTAAGGCTTACAGCCGCGATATGAGTTGGATTTTAAATGTTAAAAACAAGCCTTCAACAAATCCCCCAAATCTCAAGAACCCTAAAACTGATTTCGATCCAATCGAACAGTAAATCGACAACGATTACAGAGACGATCATGGGGCTTTGATTCCCCATGTATTTTCGAGCAAAGAGGTGTGTTTAATTACTCAATTTGGTGATGGATTGAGGATGAACAGATCGACGAACAAACGCGGCAGAGAGGGGATGGGTTCGGGGTGCAAATGGTGATGATAACTCAATTAACTTTGAGGTTAGCTTCGTGTGATGTTCTTGATGCAAAGCCCTCTATCAATTCGGTTTAATAGCCCTTCGAACATGGGTTTTCGTTGAGTTGCAGGTCCGCGACTTCAAAGGTGAACGGTGGTGGTGTTTGTGTTTGATTTAGGTGAAATTGAACTCGAAGGAGGTTTATAATTGATTAATCGTTCGTTAGTGCATGATTACTTTGTTTATAAAATGTTAGTGCGATCGATTTTGGGTGTTTGTCGGCTGATATTGCGGAAGAAATCGGGTGGAGAAGAAGGTGGGTTGGTGAAAGTGTTTAAGGAATTTACAGGAATGGTCCCTCAAATTTCACTCTTTATTATTTCATATAGAAACTCTATTTTTGAAGTTTCAAAGTTACAAAACATCCCCCTAGACTTTTAATTCAAACTTTATACATGTTTACTTTCTTATTAATTCTTATAAATTGTTATTGGTAATATTATTATTATTATCTTTTTATTATTATTATTATTATTATTATTATTATTATTATTATTATTATTTTATTATTATTATCTTTATTATTATTATTATTATTATTATTATTATTATTATCGTAAAATACGAGATGTTACAGTCTCCCCAACTTTTAAGAATTTCGTCCCGAAATTAAGAATGAGACTTAAATGAACAAGAGGGTTTAAATGATGAAAGTTAAGTGTATGAACGGACAGCGATAGACGTTTGATTACAGATGAGATGTTTCACTGTAGGGAATCCTTCAAGTCTTTTGACATAATATATGCCAACTTGAACTCTTCCAGTGAAATACGAGACGTTTTGAGAGATGTTATGGCAATTTACTTATTTCAATGTTTCCTCCTTGAATAAAAGACCAACAATGATAAGAAAGGCTAACCGTCGAAATTTAAGAATCCCAAACGTCACCATATGAAACGACCTTAACGCATATCTTGTGAATATGTATTTCTTCTTTGACCAAACATCGGTCTAAGAATAATACGCTATGCGAAGATCTTAGAATAAGTTCGCAACGATGGTTAAGAATGTTATTAAAAATAGAAATTGAATCAATCGTTCAAAATAACGATCGATGTTTTAACGCCATACCACGGTATTTGAAACAGATACAGGTCAATTTCTCGACCTTGTGAGATAATGGGTCGAATTGAATTTTTAGCCAATCGGTCTATAATGCACCAATTGTCATCATGACATTTAAAATAAGATGCATTTAGTGAATGAAAAGTTAAACATGAGATTCATGGGAACACGGAGGTTAGGTTTTGTCATATGTGAAGGTAAAACACTTGGACACATGCCAAGTTAAGCCTTTTCCTTTATGCCAAACCCATGACTACAAGTTACGAAGGTTTATGAACCATTATATCCATATCGCAATGAGGATAATGACAAGTTCTGTTGTCAAAACCGCGATAGAATTTCAATGATTTTTAAGGTTAATAATTCAAAAGCGATTCAAGAAATGGCGTAAACAATAAGAAAGGTATTTGTAACCATGTTTTGCAAGGTAACGAATTTCCAAATGCAGATTGCATACGTAATTCATCAAACAATAAGATAGGTATTTGATAATATCTTTATTTGACAAAAGATTGTTTAGGAAGACTATACTTATGGGTTTGATGATATCTCAAAATGAAAGTTGATAAGTAAGGAATAAATGGTTCGATGTAGCTAGATCGAGTCAAAACATGAAGATGAAGGGAATGAAATCGATTTAAGAATTTTAAATGCTCCAACCTTGGAATCAAAATCAACCTAAAGCGCTCGGTCTTCTTTCAAGTTCAGAAATCATGCTTTGGCTTGATAGATCGAAACACTAATATTATTTCACCTGTCAAGTTACTACATGCTTCTCGTCACTTGATTACAACCATAGTAAGTTGAAGATCAAGAAATGAGAGTAGTCATCAAGGTGTGGTTTTCACTCCTAACTTGATGGTGTATTCCCAAGATATGACCACTAACTTACCAATCAAAAAGTTCGATCCAAACTCGTTGTTGAGGATCCACATAAATAAGACGTGGTAACTCACCATTAAGGTAAGGAAAATCACTCCTATCTTAACGGTGAAGTTCTTACAAAAACAAAATTTAACAAAATGAACTTCTTCATCAAAATCCAGAATTCACTCCTACTTTGACGAGGTCGTTTCATTTGAGAAAATACAATCCATAAAAATGAAATTATCATCAAGGTATGAAATTTACGTCTATCTTGATGATTGAGTTTCATAATAACAAGAAAACAGTCAAAGATTAACATTTGTCACCAAAGTAGGGGTTTCAATCCTATTTTGGTGAGATCATGTCATTTGTGAAGTGCAAGTTCTAATGAGAATAATTGAAGTCAATCCTCAGGATGAGAAATTTGCCCTAATCCAGAGGATGAAATTTCATAAAACACATAATTGGAAACCATTTATCGAAACGAATAGAGAATCATCAAAATAAGGGAATCACCCCTGTTTTGATGAGTTAGAATTTTTTAGGAGGTACGAGTGTTCTTAGTCATAGATTGACCTACAAACTCTTGTATCTCCCACGGTGCAGACGGTTCAAGGTTCGACTTAACAACGAAAGGAAAAGAATATTACTTAGAAATTTAGAAAATTTCAAGTTACATCAATGTAACTAAAAGGAAAATCATGCTTACAAAATTTAAGGTCAAAGTTCGAGGTAACAGGATTTGTTATGATGTTCAAATCTTGGATGGCTTAAATCGGGAAGATGAAATCAAGGACAAAAATGATTCGGCATTACAATAAGATGTGAACATTTGATTCACAATCGAAGGGAATACATGGACTTCTCAAGACATGAGATCATCCATAACCTTATTGAAGATACGCGTACTTATAAGTAGTAACAAAGTTATGATTAGTTTATTCGATCATTGAGGTGAGTGACCACTTTAAATTAACAAAGTTAACATTCAATTAGCAAAGTATCCCGAGATGTAGGAATTCTTCCTACAGCATTGCATGTTATTAGTTATGGGACACATCCTTAAGAAGATTTGAGAACCATAGGTAACGGTTTAAAGTTTTAAAGACCATACGGTTTAGATTCCCAATATCTTTGGGTATATTAAGAGCCATGTTCACGTTGGTCGAGGTATAGAAATAGTTACATGAACCGCTGAGTTCAATACCGTCACACGTTACACGTTGAGCGTTTAAACGTAAGAGTTGAAATGTAGGATGGGTTCAATATTAACAGGAATATTATTTAGGTTAAGTATGAGAAGGTATTTGAACTTTGGTGATAAACCAGTTCAAGGATTCAAGAATTTTCAAGATGCAAGAGGATGGTTCCATTTGGTAACGCATTACCATTTGGAATCGTTGACACGTCAAGGTAAATTGACCCATTTGCCTTAGAGACTTGTGTATTGACCGTAGTTTATCACTCATCCCAGAAATCCCCAGGTAAGCATAACAGGTCTCACAATGAGATTTATACGATATGTTTGCCTTAGCCCAAAGGCCTTTTGTCAGGAAATCCAGAATACATGTGTCTATGTGTCACACAAATTTCTTTGGTTCATAGAATCAAAACCTTGATGAGATTTTCATAGATTAGTCATTATTTGTCGGGGAGAGTCAAAGAGTCAAAGATAAGTTTAGGGAATCAAGTAATAAAGTTTAAGCATACATAAGACAATCCTATGCTAAGGCATCAAGTTGCACATAAGAAGACATAGCATTATGTAGCATGCAAACCCTATATGTATCTACAAGAATATAAGTATTACCCTATAAGGTTCATGCATAAGCTATAGTCTAGATCACCATTTCTAATAACCTAAATCCCTATAGTTATGGGCTCTGATACCAATCTGTCACACCCCAACCTTGACAGCGGAAACATCGAGGTGTGAGAGTTACGATTGTTCACAGCCACATAATGCTATTATTAAATGTAAATATTCAAATTAATAGTTTCAAAAGGAATTACAAACATAAGTCTTGAATATGCAATAAGTTCAACATAACATAATATTTTATTTATTTATCTAGGTTCAAGTCCTAGATTATGCCAGCAACATAAGTTCACTTCAAACTTGGGGGTTTTCCTGAAACATGATAAAAATAAAAGGTCAACTATAAATAGTTGGTGAGTTTCCAAGTTTTCATACATAATATGAAAAGATTTCAAGTAGCAATTCATGTCATAGGTTATAAGCTAGTAAGGTTATAGAACACATATCTTTACAATCAAACCTCGACTTGATTACAAGTATATAAGATTGGCTAAGTGTATTTGGTTCCCTAGTGCACAAGCATACGGCTCCTAGGAGTCGGCAATTCATCGACTTTAGCACCAAATAGGCTTGTCAGGCCCAAAGATCTAAGACGTCATCAGGCTAGCAATAGTTAATGATTGTAACAAACTATGTATCTCATATAATCACTTACATCACACAAATAACCGTGACAAAATATAAAGATGAATTGCAAGTGCTTTACAAGTCTCAAACGTTTATAAGTGTATGATGTATAAGTATCATGTTTCACCCCAAAATAGTGTGAAATAAAGTAAAAAGGGACAAGGAAAACTCACATTGATATATGCATTAAAGATGATATTAAAGATCAAAAGATAATCCAATGTATTCCTTTACATGGCACCTAAACATATATTACGAGTTTAAGGTTAATAATAAGATCAACGTTCTATTACTTAATTAGGGTTTTGATAGATTTAAAGGGATTTGTCAAGTAATTACATTTTAGAAATGAAGTTAAGTATAAATAAATCTTTATAAGTATTTAAGATTAATTAAAATAACGTATTGATTAATAACAAATTATTAATCTAAATCATTAGTTTAAAATGTAACTTATAAGTAATAATATTCTTAAATACTTTGTGTAATTATAAAATATAAATAATTTCTACGATTATCATGATAAATCTTTAATTAATATAGTGTCAGTTAATATTATAAAGATTTATTGTTTCAAGTCCAATAACTAGTTAATTATTTTAAAAGAAACCCATTTATACATAGGTTAAATAAACATAAAAATAATAATTATGTTTTTAGGGAGTAACATTTGGACCAATAATAATTTATTAATTTATTATTTAAAATCCATTTTAATAGAAATAACCCAAGAATAACCTTTGTTAGTATGTTTTATTAAAAGATTTTTAATTATTTAAATTTAAGAAAAATTACAGAAAGTAATTTGATGTTTTAAAAATTAACAAGTTTATAAAAATGATTTTTATAATTTTTAGGAATTTTCTGAATTTAAAAACAAAGACTAAAAGCCTTAAAAAAATACATGAGGTTGCCCGGGTTCGAACCCGGGACCTCATGTAGGGGAGGCGAGTGATTTAACCAGTAGACTAAGGCTTACAGCCCCGATATGAGTTGGATTTTAAATGTTAAAAACAAGCCTTCAATAAATCCCCCAAATCTCAAGAACCCTAAAACTGATTTCGATCCAATTGAACAACAAATCGACAACGATTACAGAGACGATCATGGGGCTTTGATTCCCCATGTATTTTCAAGCAAAGAGGTGTGTTTAATTACCCTATTTGGTGATGGATTGAGGATGAACAAATCGACGAACAGACGCGGCAGAGAGGGGATGGGTTCGGGGTGCAAATGGTGATGATAACTCAATTAACTTTGAGGTTAGCTTTGTGTGATGTTCTTGATACAAAGCCCTCTATCAATTTGGTTTAATAGCGCTTCGAATATGGGTTTTCGTTGAGTTGCAGGTCCGCGACTTCAAAGGTGAACGGTGGTGGTGTTTGTGTTTGATTTAGGTGAAATTGAACTCGAAGGAGGTTTATAATTGATTAATCGTTCGTTAGTGCATGATTACTTTGTTTATAAAATGTTAGTGCGATCAATTTTGGGTGTTTGTCGACCGATATTGTAGAAGAAATAAGGTGGAGAAGAAAGTGCGTTGGTGAAAGTGTTTAAGGAATTTACAGGAATGGTCCCTCAAATTTCACTCTTTATTATTTCATGTAGAAACTCTATTTTTGAAGTTTCAAAGTTAGAAAACATCCCCCTAGACTTTTAATTCAAACTTTATACATGTTTTCTTTCTTATTAATTCTTATAAATTATTATTGGTAATATTATTATTATTATTATCTTTATTATTATTATCATTATTATTATTATTATTATTATTATTATTATTTATTATTATTAACTTTATTATTATTATTATTATTATTATTATTATTATTATTATTATTATTATTATCGTAAAATACGAGATGTTACAAGGTGCGATGCACCGTTATAGAAGGTCTATGATAGGCCTAGGTCCAGTACCACGATACAGAAATATAGGGTTTATGGGTGATGTAAAGAGAAGAAGTAAAGATGAAAGAGTAAGAAAGTTAAAGATGTACAAAGAATGAAAGAAAGTTAAAGAATGAACGAACGAAAGTAATGAAAGGAAGAGTATAATGATAAAGTATGAAACAGGATCCTTGTCACTCGACCTCCGTAATCATGGTTGCGTGCCGTGAAGAGGATAAAGTGTGACAAGATCTATATAGAAACAAAGATAACGAATGATGGAGATAATAATGATATTATCTATGTGTACGTATGATGTGTGATAGCATAAGAGTAAAGAAACAGTTTTAAATGAAAGTAAAGTATGTTTTATTATAAAACTAGAACTCACTCAGCAACGCTGACTTTTTATGTGTTTCCAATTGGCAGGTAATGTTGCTGAGGATGGCGCGAGGCGGCTACTCAGCTCTTTTGGGATGGCATTCTTTTGTGTAATGATTTTGTGATGTAATACAAGAATATAGATTTTGTAAACTGATGAACGTTGTATTAACTGGCAAAAGCATTTATAGTAAATTGAAAAAGTTATTTCAAAGTTTCCGCTGCATGATTTTTGTAATGATTATATAATTACGTGTTTTAAATGCGATGATGACCAGCTATGAGTTGCCCGGGATCGGGGCCTCACAAGTTGGTATTAGAGCCAAAGTTTAAGTGAAACGGATAAATTTTCAAAATAAACCTTAACTTAAACTGAGAATGGGACGGAAAGGGGATGGGATGCCAATCTGAGTAGTTGCGTGCTATCAGGTATTTTCCTAAAGTTAACCGATATTATGCGCGCGTGTTATGTGTTTATGTGTTGCTGGTAGATTTAGATACTGATGTAATCAGGACAGGTAATGCTCGGGGTACGAAGAGTAAAGTAAGTGGCTAATCATAACTGGCCACTGTAATTAGGGACTTACTACACTTGACATAAACTGAGCTATCCCTTGAATGACCGTGTTGGTGTTTAAATCTTTCAGTGTGTGATAGAGGATGGCTGGTGGTAGATCATCCAAAGCCTCGCGTGGTGGACTTGGTGTTGCATCGCGGCCCAAAAGAGGCAGACCGAGAGTAGAGATGGTGGTTCCTGAGGGACCCGAGACCCCCCATCCGGAGGGTGGTGATGAGAGTGTAAATTTGAGAGCCTCGGTGAAAGAGGCGGTGGTCGAAGAGGTACATCAGGTCATGCAGACGATCTTACCGCCTGTTGTGACCGAAGTGGTAAAGGCTGTACGGGAAAGAGAAAGACAAGAGAGGAACCGGTCCTCGGGAGGACGGGAACAGCTAGAGACTGAGATGATTCCCTCCGATAACGAGGAGGAGGAGGAGCCTGTGCAGGAGTCAGCACGAGGCTGTAAGTACAGGGCGTTTCAAAGGTGCAAGCCCCCTACTTTTGATGGTAACGGCACTGCTTCTGCTGCTCACCGGTGGGTGAGAGAAATGGAGGCTGTTTTGAACATCAGCGAGTGCCGGGAGGATCAGAAGGTAAAGTTTGCTGCCCACTCTTTCGTGGACTCGGCTTTGTGCTGGTGGGACAATATAGTCCAAGCCGAGGACAGCAGGGCTATTGGTAGGATAAGATGGTCAGAGCTGAAGAGGTTGGTCATTGAGGAGTTTTGTCCTCACTGAGAGATGGATAAAGTTGAGAGAGAGTTCCTGCAGCTGGAGGCAGGAATGATGACACACCAACAGTACACCACAAAGTTCAACGAGATGGCACGTCTGGTGCCGGACCAGGTGACACCTCTGTCGTGAAAGATCAAGAGGTATATTCAAGGTTTGCCGGCAGATATTCATAGGCATATGATCGCTACCCGACCAAGCATGTTTAGGTCGGCGGTGGACTTGGTGGGAAGGCTGTACGATGAAAAGGCTGTAGTGGTGGTGGGTGAAGGTAGTAGGAAGCGTGGTGGTGATAGGAACTGGAACGGGAAGAGGTTTGGTCGGGGTAATGCCTCGACGAGTAATAAGAAGGCACGGGTGGATGACCGCCGTGTAGCCATACCGGGTACGGGATTGAAAAGGTGTGGCAAATGTGGGAGAGAGCATAGTGGGGAATGCAGACTGGGGTTGAACGTGTGCTTCAGATGTGGGAAGCCAATGCATATAGCCAAGGACTGTCATGCGATCCGATGCTATAACTGTGGCATGGAGGGCCACGTGACTAAGGATTGTAAGAAGCCAAGGGCTGAGGGTTCCGGAGTGAAGAAGACGGGGAGTGAAGGACCGAGGGCGAGCGCTAGGGCATTCATGATGACACAGTAGGAGGCTGGGACGGACCCTGATGTTGTGTCTGGTACGTTTCTGGTGAACCAAACTTTAGCTTCTGTGTTATTTGATTCGGGTGCCAGTAGAAGTTTTATTTCTGCTTCTCTTTGTGCTAAACTGCCTGTTAGTAGTAAATGTGTTGATGCGCCATTCGATGTAGAAACTGCCATAGGTAAGTCTACCAGGATTTCAGAGATGATAGAGGGTTGTGATGTGGAATTAGAGAGTCGTAAATTTCCAGTTAGACCATTTGTGATGACCTTAGGCGGTTTTGACTTGGTTCTTGGGATGGATTGGTTGGGGGACTTCGAGGCGAATATAGTGTGTCGTAAGAAGATGATTCGGTTGATAGCGCCTGACGAGAGTTCGGTAACTGTTTACGGGGATCGGGTCATGACAATCCCAAAAGTGATCTCAATAGCGGTGGGGGGAAGTGTATGAGGTGTGGATGTAGTGCCTACTTGGCATATGTGAAGGATGTGGATACGCCCACACCATAACTGACTGATGTACCGGTTGTGTGTGACTTTCCAGATGTGTTTCCTGAAGACTTGTCAGGAGTGCCACCTGACCGAGAGATTGAGTTTCAGATTGATCTGATACCAGGTGCCCAACCTGTCACCAAGACACCGTATCGATTAGCTCCGATAGAGATGAAGGAGTAGATGGAGCAGTTGCAAGAGCTGCTAGATAAGGGGTTTATTAGACTGAGTATCTCACCTTGGGGTGCTCCGGTCTTATTTGTGAAGAAGAAAGATGGTAGTATGAGGATGTGTATAGACTACCGTGGGCTGAACAAGCTGATAGTGAAGAATCGGTATCCGTTACCGAGGATTGATGATTTATTCGATCAGCTTCAAGGTGCCAGTTGGTTTTCAAGGATCGACCTTCGATCTGGCTACCATCAGCTAAAGGTGAAAGAGCAGGATATTCCTAAAACAGCTTTTCGCACGCGCTACGGTCACTACGAGTTTCTTGTCATGTCTTTCGGTTTGACCAATGCGCCAGCTGCTTTTATGGATCTGATGAACCGGGTGTGTCGGCCGATGTTGGATAAATCAGTGATTGTGTTTATTGATGATATCCTGATTTATTCAAAGAACAAGATAGAACATGCCGGTCACATTCGAGGAGTGTTGGAGACGTTGAGAAGGGAGAAGTTGTATGCCAAGTTCTCCAAATGCGCCTTCTTGTTGCGCGAAGTTCAATTCTTGGGTCATGTGGTGAATCCGGAGGGGATTATGGTGGATCCAGCAAAGGTGGAAGCGGTGATGCAATGGAAGTCTCCAAAGACGCCATCCGAGATCCGTAGTTTCTTGGGTTTGGCGGGCTACTACAGAAGATTCATCCAAGACTTTTCCAAGATCGCTTCTCCACTAACCAAGTTGACCCGTAAGGATGTAAAGTTTGTATGGGGTCAAGCTCAAGAGAAGGCGTTCAAAGAATTGAAGACGAGATTGACCCAAGCACCTGTTCTATCATTACCCGATGGAAGTGAAGATCTGGTTGTTTATTCTGATGCTTCCTACTCAGGATTAGGGTGCGTGTTAATGCAGAGGGGGAAGGTTATAGCCTATGCATCCTGACAGTTAAAGGTTCATGAGGTTAACTATCCTACTCATGACTTGAAGCTAGCAGCTGTGGTCTTTGTATTAAAGATTTGGAAGCACTATCTCTACGGGACGAAGTGTACCATCTTCACCGACCACAAGAGCTTGAAGTACTTCTTCGAGCAGAAGGATTGAATATGAGGTAGAGGCGATAGTTGGAGCTCATAAAGGATTATGATTGTGAGATCCATTACCATCCGAGCAAAGCCAATGTGGTGGCGGATGCCCTTAGCCGAAAGGAGAGGCCCGAGCCGATTCGGGTGAAGGTGTACCAACTGATTATGACCTCGGATGTGATGAAGCAAGTCAAAGAGTTTGAAGATGAGGCACTAAAAGAAGATCATCTTAACTCCGAAAGAATGAGAGGTCTGGTCGCAGAGTTGTGTGAAAACACATTTGGTGTTAGAACCAGGTTTGGACGAATGTGGATTCCTCGTCCTGGGGATCTACGGGTGAAGATTATGGATGAAGCTCATAAGATTCGATACACTATTCATCCCAGTGCTACAAAGATGTATCAAGACATGAAGAAAGACTATTAGTGGCCGGGTATGAAGCGTGATGTGGTAGAGTATGTGAGTAAATGCCTTACTTGCTTGCAAGTGAAGGCCGAACATCAAAAGCCGTATGGGAAGATCCAACCTTTGGATATACCGGAATGGAAGTGGGAGCACATCA
Organism: Flaveria linearis; assembly: GCA_024085815.1. Classification (NCBI taxonomy): domain Eukaryota; kingdom Viridiplantae; phylum Streptophyta; class Magnoliopsida; order Asterales; family Asteraceae; genus Flaveria; species Flaveria linearis. The sequence goes on from CM044006.1 coordinate 11,000,609, forward strand.
CCATGGATTTTATTACGAAGCTGCCGCGTACTGCGAAAGGGTATGATGCTATATGGGTGATTGTTGACCGCTTGACGAATAGTGCTCACTTCCTACCGATGCGCGAGGCATATTCATTCGAGAGGTTGGCGGATCTATTCATCAAGGAGATTGTGATTCGTCATGGTGTGCCGGTGTCGATTGTGTCTGATCGCGACACGCGGTTTACATCCAAATTCTGGAAGAAATTCCACGTTGCGATGGGGATGAGGTTACATATTAGCACGGCTTATCATATCCAGACTGATGGTCAGTCAGAAAGGACCATTCAGACATTGGAAGACATGCTTCGGACATGTGTGATTGATTTTAGGGGAAGTTGGGATGACCACTTACCGTTAGCTGAATTCTCATACAATAATAGCTATCATGCCAGCATTGGTATGCCACCTTATGAGATGCTATACAATAGGAGATGCAGGACACCCGTATGTTAGGGTGATATTGGTCATAAAGAGTAAGGGAGCGTCAAGGTGATTGAGGCTATGATTGAAAAGCTCGAAAGGATCAAGGCCTTCATGAAGGCAGCCAAAGATAGACATAAGTCGTATGCCGATAAACGACGCAGACCGATTGAGTTCCAAGTGGGTGATCGGGTTATGTTGAAGGTCTCACCTTGGAAGGGTATCATTCGGTTCAGAAAGCGGGGCAAGTTGAGCCCGAGGTATATAGGCTCTTTCCGAATCCTTGCTCAAGTAGGAGAGGTGGCCTATAGATTGGAGTTACCAGATGAGTTAAGTGGAATTCACCCGACATTCCACGTATCTCATCTAAGGAAGTGTCTGGCAGGTGAGGATATGATTGTTCCACTGGAGGATATCGAAATGGATGAACGACTCAATTATGTGGAGCAACCGGTGGCAATCATTGATCGAAAAGAGAAGAAGCTGAGAAATAAAGTGGTTCCTCTTGTGCGTGTACAGTGGAAGCACAGGAAGGGATTTGAGTCACGTGGGAGACAGAAGAGGAAATAAGAAAGCATTACCCACGTTTGTTCGAGGAATAACATGTTTCGGGGAATAACATGTTTCGGGGACGAAACCTATATAAGGGGGGTGGACTTGTAACACCCGGATGTTTTCCTTGTAGCCAACGAAAGAGGAAAAAGAAATAAAGTCTAAAATCGGGGGACCAAACCCGCCAACGCATAAAAGTTGGGAAAATGGGGACATATTAAGGGAGAGGGCAGCCCATTTCCCCTCCCCACACACTCATTTCAACAACAAAAGAAAGTGAGAAGAGAGAAAGGAAGAAAAGAGGAAGAAAGGGTTGATTCGGGTCGATTCGGGCTCGAAACTCGTCGTGTAGCAAGTCCAAACGAAGCTATTCATCTTCTTCTTGTTTGTGTGAGTTCTAGGACCCCTATTTTACTTGTCTTCAACCGATTTTGGGGCTGGAACACATAGAAACCCGTTTTTGAAAATGTGTGTGTTTGACCCATTTGGGTGTGATTGTGTATAGTGTGTTTAGAGTGCGATTTTGGGCTTGTGTGTGCTTGAATGGTGTCATAGTATGCTTTCCTAAGGATTAGGAGGGTTCATTTTGGCTTAGAATGAGTTTGGAAGGGTTTGGAGGTCGAAAATCGCGACGGCAGTTCGGGATGAACTGCAGTCTGCGCCCAGTTAGGGCTATGCGACTGGAGGGCCAATCGGCCGACTGAGGAACGATTGGGATTAAATAACACGACTGAGGTTCAATCGCACGACTAGGGGTCCAGTCGCATGACAGGTCATACGACTGAGAACCCAGTCGCATAGGTGCTCAGTCGCATAGTTGTTCGCACGACTGAGAGCTCAGTCGCATAAGAGTCCATTCGCATAGCGTCCAATCGCACGATTGAGGGTCCATTCGCACGATTGGAGGTACAGTCGCATGGGAGTTCATTCGCATTGGTCTAGTCGCATGATGTTCAGTCGCATGGAGGCCATGCGACTGAAGGGTGCCCAATCGCCCAAATAGGGCTGTTGTATGCGAGGAGAGGCATAGTTTAATTTCTAACTTTTGGGGAAAAGATCAGGGGTAAGTAATGATGTGCTAGTCCCTGTAAGTACATGTAAGATGGTCGTCGAGGCTCTAGAAGTTATGTTAGGCACGACGATGATAGTGTTGCATGTTATGCATGATGTATGTTATGTTAAGTATGAAGTTGCCATGTATGATGGTGATGACTGATGACTGGTAATTGTCGATGCTCCTTGTTTCGAAGTGTATTTATCTTTCCATGGCTTTACGGGTTATGATTAATAAATGTAATGAAAGTATTGTGTAACATAAAGTGAAAGATAATTAAAGAGGAACATGATGAATGAACACATGCATTAATAATGAATGAGAGTAATAAAGTCTTGCAAGCAAATAAAGGAAGTGAGCAACCTTGTTGTTGCAACAGACTCGATATGGGATCCTTGTCTTGCGACCTCAGTAATCATGGCTGTGTGCCACGAAGAGGGTAAAATCCTGACACTGTGATCGACCATGTGTATAGAACCATCACTACATATCCTAGGTACTGTGACCAGGAGGGTGCGGTGCGCCGATATAGAAGGTGTATGATAGGCCTAGGTCTAGTACCACAATACAGAAGGATGTTGCATGTGGCAATGGTACACTTAAACTCTACCTTAGGTGTTGTGGCCAGGAGGGTGCGGTGCGCCGATATAGAAGGTCTATGATAGGCCTAGGTCCAACACCACGAAACAGAAAGGTATTGTATATAGTGATAGTACCCCTAAACTCTATCTTAGGTACTGTGGCCAGGAGGTGCGATGCACCGTTATAGAAGGTCTATGATAGGCCTAAGTCCAGTACCACGATACAGAAAGGTAGGGTTTATGGGTGATGTAAAGAGAAGAAGTAAAGATGAAAGAGATGTAAAAGAAAAAGAAAGTTAAAGAATGAATAATGAACGAAGAGTATAATGATAAAGTATGAAACAGGATCCTTGTCACTCGACCTCCGTAATCATGGCTGCCTGCCGTGAAAAAGATAAAGTGTCTATATAGAAACAAAGATAACGAATGATAAAGATAATAATGATATTATCTATGTGTGCGTATGATGTGTGATAGCATAAGAGTAAAGAAACGGTTTTAAATGAAAGTAAAGTATGTTTTATTATAAAACTAGAACTCACTCAGCAACGCTGACTTTTTATGTGTTTCCAATTGGCAGGTAGTGTTGCTGAGGATGGCGCGAGGCGGCTACTCAGCTCTTTTGGGATGGCATTCTTTTGTGTAATGCTTTGTGATGTAATACAACAATATAGATTTTATAAACTGATGAACGTTGTATTAACTGGCAAAAGCATTTATAGTAAATTGAAAAAGTTATTTCAAAGTTTCCGCTGCATGATTTTTGTAATGATTATATAATGACGTGTTTTAAGTGCGATGATGACCAGCTATGAGGTGCCCGGGATCGGGGCCTCACAAATATTTTGCTTGAAATTAAACCTATGATCTCACCAACTTTATGTTGACCATTTTGAGTATGCTTTTTCAGGTAACCATGACTAACAATATAGAATTCTCTTTTGATGTTTACAATGGTTGGGGAGAAGTTGTGGGAAGAGTTTGTGTGAACCTGACTGTTAAGATCTATGATTTCAGTGTTACGGTGGACGCTCATTTCAATCGACTCTGAAGATGTAGTAGTTAAATAATATGTTTGTAATAGGATTATGTCAAAATTTGATTACTTATATATGATGTAATCCTAACTTAAGATAAATTAATGTATTATGTTATGTTATGACGTGTTTTGATGTGTTGAAATTGACTTCTTATAATCGATGTGTTCTGAATAAGCGAGTCACATCCAAAACACTTCACGCTTCCGCCAGGACGTGACAATTCTAGTAAAAATATATCCTAAACTTGCAATCATCATGTTCTGAACTGTAAGGCCCCGATCCCGGGCACCTCACAGTTGGTCATTTACAGCAGTAATTAAAATAAACATTATAGATTTACAAATTTAAGCAACGGAATTAGCTTTAACAAAAACCATCCATTTCATTAATAATACTGTTGTTAAGCAATACACCTTGGTTTGATCAGATTACAAAAGAATGGTTTAACTGCATTACAAAACAACAGTGATCTCTATTGAGAATAGATGTCAGTCTTGCCCTGCCGAGTAGCTTTCCACGCATGCCATCCTCAGCAATAACTACCTGCCAACTGAAAATGTATAAAAGTCAGCGTTGCTGAGTGAGCTCTAGTTTTATACGTAATAAAATACTTTCTATATGTAGTATATGAAAATACTCTTTTCTGTAAAATACAACTCTGTACTGTATATGCGAGCACACATTAACTGTATGAACAAATATTGTTCGTTCTCTGTACTGTATGCCTTGTCTGTAAACTTTTAACTTTATGTTTCACTGTCTATGGACCAATGCGTAATGCCCCAACTATATGCGTGATGGAAAACAGGTGATGGGCCATCTATATCCCTCGAAAGGGTCAACTGTATCCCCCGAAAGGGTCAACTGTATCCCCCGAAAGGGTCAACTGTATCCCTCGAAAGGGTCAACTGTATCCCCCGAAAGGGTTAACTGTATCCCTCGAAAGGGCTCTGTGTACTATGTACAAGGCCGACCCAGTCACCCAGGGCACGCTACAAAGGTCCTGCCAATCTCAATTGATTGACCCTGTGTGCATAAAGGGTAGCTAACCCGCAACACAGTTGAGCTAACGACAACACGGTCGTGTCCCTCCTATAAGCTTGCAAGACTTGTTAACATTTTATTAATGTTCCTCTTCTTTTCTTTATTGCTGTTTCACTTTATTATTACGATATACTTTACGTTACGATAATAACATACCACGTAAAGTCACATACTATAAGTAATAATAGTAGTAGCAATAACTATAATAAGGAACAATCATAAGTAATCATATCATGCATGGAACATCATCATTAATAAGCCCTTAGTCAACCTTGGTCAAAACCCTAAAGCACAGACTCCCAGAAAATTCTGTAAAAAATTTCTAAGTGTTTGGGCGCATGAGAACTATTTGGGCGCATGAGAACTATTTGGGCGCATGAGCCCTGTTTAGGAGTTTCATCACTATGTAGGCGCACCAGCCTACACTTAACATTTTCACTTTAGGCGCATGAGCTATTCAGGCGCATGAGCACTGTTGGGGCATATGAGGTTACTGTTTGGGCACATGAGCCCTGTGTGGGCGCAAGAACCTACTTGGAATATTTCTAAGGCAAGTTTTGGGCACACGAGGTTACTGTTTGGGCACATCATCTCACACTTAGGCTTTTAAGCCTATTTTTCAGGCGCAAGAGCCCTGTTTGGGCACATGACCTTACCTAAAACTTTTCTAAGGCAAAGCACTAGGCACATGGGCCCTGTTTAGGCGCATAAGCACCTACTTATATGTTTCTAAGTTGTTTTTCGATCCCAAACATCAGCATAACCTGTCTAAAGCTTGTTACACCCATTCCTAACCTTAAACAGGCATTTACAACTATAAAACATCAGCATGCAACCTACATACATACGATTATATTCATAACAGCTGTAAATAATGATTTTTGCATACATTTTCAGCCCCAAAATTTTAAAACAAGAGAAAACCGGAGTCTAGAAACTCACCTTAGTTGCAATTTGGGTGCTTCTTCTTCTCTAACCCGCTTGTAATTAGTTCACACGCCTAAAAACAACACCAAACACACACACCCGAGCACATATGCACATAAGAACATATAACCGAGACTAATTTAGCCAAGAACAACTTAAAAACACTAAACTTTACCTTAAATCCGAATCCTGCTTGAATTTCTTTCTCAAACCTGAAGCTTCTCTTCTTTCTCTCTCTAAAAAGTCGAATGGAAAGGATGTACAGACAACATGGGCGGCCATGCCACCTTTTTGTATAAAATAAATATAAACTTTGTACTTTTGACACTTTTAACCCTTCCACTTTAAGTTGACTTTCATTTGCTTCTTTTTCTTTCTCTTTTATTCTTTTAAAAAAATACGGGTGTTACATGAACAAAGTTAATCACCCTTCTTTAAGAATGGGGCATGTTTGTCACCCTAAAATTAACACCAAACGGCAATAAAATATATAATAATAATACTATATAACCCTTTATCATAACATCCTATTACAATTCACAAGTATTAAACATAAGTAAGGCTTTGATTAAGAATTCATTAGAATCAAACCGTGCAAATATTATAATTTCAATATTCTTTTTCCCTTCTACTGTGTGACAGCCTACAATCATATGTTAAAAGTAGTTTAGTGTGTTTTTAATGTAAAATGGATCACATATTGTAACGGGTCAAACTACATGTAGTACTTGATGTTTTGCTGTTATAAAGACCATTCTAAATTTGCTACATAACATGTCAGTGTTTTAATGTTCATGTCAATTATTTGGCAGAACACTAATGTTTGTTAGCATTTTACATCTTTTTAGTCAAAACAACCTACTAAATTATCCTGCAGTGTCAATTCAAATTGACAGATGAAGAAAAAAGCAAACAAATCAAACCTAAGATACAGATAAAAAACCTAGTCGGCAAATCAAGACCCAATACAAATTTAGAAAGATCTAGCCAAGTTTTCATGTGATGATGATTAATATTAAAAACCATAAAAACTTTACATACCACATTTTCTTTTTTTTCTAGAAGTTTCTCACATAATCCCATGTAGAATTATGGTTTCCATCCATGCTTACCTTGATACTAAAAAAAATAGACATGGTTGACTTCTGTGGTTAAATAACAGATTCAAAACATTGAAATAGATAGGAATGTTTTAGATTATACAAAAAAAATATCAACTACCTTATGACAGATGAAGAAAAAAAAAAACTATCTTATTTTATATAACTTGAACTAGAAAGCCAAAAGATTAGGTGCAAAAGCTTTAATTAAAATCCATGTCAGCTTTTGAATTTCATAAGTAAAAGGTTTGACCATAAAAGTTAAAGATTTAAGCGAAGCATAGTTACCTGTGAAATCATTCCTACATGGAATCACAAAATGCTAGTGAACAAGTATAACAACACTAGCATAAAATAATCACCACCAAATTCAAACTTATATTGTAAATCCAAAAGTACACCCTCAACCATTAATCACATAATCATGTATACATAAATTGTTTATCACAATAAATAGATGGTCAAAATTTCATACAATGTGTGTCAGTGTGTGTCAAGAAGAGCACCAAGACAATCACCAAAGGTAATATATACCACAGTTGCATCAACATCTTAATGTAATTCATCATGCTAAGCACCAAAACAAAGATCATGGTGTCATTAAAATGCTTTAAAAATGATTATGAAATATCATGAGCTGTAATATAAAAACATTGTTAAAACATGACATCACCTTAAAGTGAGTTTGGGTCTAGGTAATCCTCTTCTACTTTAACTTTCTTCGGTCAACTTTTTGGACCCGAATCTATCATGAAAACATATCGTTAAAGAGAAAAATGAAATTAACATGTATTGTTGGGATAAATATGTTACACAAATCATGTTGTTGTCTTAGTCACTTTATATTGGTTAAAATTGATTAGATGTACATTTCAGAATAAGATATTCAATTGCATGTTTAAATGATTCTAAAGTCTGTAGAAAACTCACAGCTTCTAATGTAAGATAAAATATCAAACATTCTCATCATAATTTAAAATTAAAATTGGTTTAAAGGTTTAGCCCTAAAAAATTAATTAATGCATAATAAATTACCTCAAGTGAGGATCAACAACTCCACAGAACATGGCTGATGCTAGTCCTTTCTTTAATTAGAAGCTACAAAAAGATCCATTGCATCAATTTGTAATAATCAGGTTCTGTTCTATAAATTTCATGATCACAGTCAAATGAGAAGCCTAAAGATTTAAGTTGAAAGCTAATATAATCAATAATGTGTTGCAAAAAAAATTATAAACCATGGTGTTAAATGTAAATTACATGAATTATGGAATCGGTTAATATTCTTTAAGGTTGTAATCTTTAGGTGAGTACCTCTTTGCACAACATCAAGAAACAATAACCTTCAATACTATTACGATGATATTAGTATAAGGGGTCAAAATGTAAATGTCAAATATTTAGAGGTTGTTAGATGTAATAAATATAATAGACTGAGGATCGGATTGTAGGTTCAACTAACATACCGATCAGTTAGTTTGTTGGGTATTTGTAACAGTTGAAAGGAAGGAATAGAACAACTTGGTTTGATTAAATCCCTCTTCTAGTTTCTTCTTCTTTCTTATCAAGTGGTATCAGAGCCGACCAATCCTCAGTGGCTCTCGATTGGGGTTGTAGCGGTGGTGACCAGAGCGATGAAGCAGAGAATACAAGATCACGAAGCAACCTTGCTTCATTAGAAACAACAACTGTGCTAATCTTGCAGAATTGGAGTCGATCAAATCGGCGATGCAAACGACAGCGGTAAGAAATTCATCTGATTTGGAACTCATGAAGTTACAAATGACAGAGCTTGTGAAGAATTTGTAGAGGTTAACAACTAATCAATTACATGTGACTGATTTGAGCAACACCACACATCATGGTGAATCAAGTGATTCATACTCTCGTAACAACAATTTGACAAAGATGGATTTCCTGATTTAGAAACTCCTAAGAGATTGAAACTCAGGTATGCGATTGTTCACCTTGAAGACATAGCATTATTGTGGCATCAATCTTTTTTTGCATCAAGGGCGGATCTAATGAAGGCATGTTATGGCCTGAGTATAAAGGATTTATATCTTCTCTTTGCCTTGGTGTTGGGTGAAGATTCCATGGGGGCATTGGCAGCACTTAGACAAACTGGTTCTTGGGGCGGACGAAGCTGAATCGATTATTCATAGAACATGACATTTAAGGCGTTAAAATAATATTAGTACAAATTTCGTATTTTCAAATAACCAAATATTGTTTAACAACCATACAAAATTTAAAATCATAAAACTTGTCTTTAATATTACCTAGATCCAAAATCCTAGTTGCAGACATTCATAAAGTCCAACTAAGCAACATTTTCTAAAATTTTATGAAAAATAATGTAGTCAGCTAAGGATTTAGGTGGTAGGTAAACACATGTTTACATACAAAGATATATTGATTAAAATGATTGCATTAATTCAATTCTTATAACATGTCAAGACTTAAAAAGGGAAAAGTAAAACATATAAGACAAAAAATACACAATCAAATCCAATGACTGAATTGACTCGATCCACAGATGAAGTCTTAATGCATAAGGCATATGTATGAATCCGATTTCAATCACGCTCAAATAATCAAATGAGATGGGTTTGCCAAGCCAATAGATCTATCATTATTCTCATGATTTCAATGAATTAATGATTATGCTAGAATAAATGTTTATCAAACTATGATCACAAATTGCAAGTAATAACAAAACATGAATTGAATTGAATTTAAATGAAATGAATAAACAAATAAAAAACTGATTGAATGTGTTCACATGATTTTTCCCAAAATTATAAAGCAAAAAATGGGTTATGAATCATCACTTGTTAACTTGCAAGTGATGAAATAATAATATGCTTGACTAGACACTATAGATCTTCTCATGAACTAACCTAAGGGATGGCGTCATACCCTACAATAATAATATATTTAAAGTTAAATTGGAACTAGGGTTTCAAGTTGGGATTTGGGTTTTTTTTTAATAAATAATCTAAAATAATTTAATTAACTTCGATGTATAATTTGATTAAATAAAATAAAGTTGGATAAATAATAAGAATTAAATGTTATGTAATAATAATTAATTAATAAATGATATATAATGATTAAATTATATTTGCATAACACAGCTAAAAATAATTAATTTACAATAGTTTAATAAATAAGACTTGGAATAAAAATAAGTAATTTTGTCAAAAATAATTAATTTAATAATTAATTATTTAAGTGAATATATTTGTAACAAAATTTTGGTTTTAAATAGTTTGAAATAAGTGCTTTTTATTTTATACATATTTTATAAAAACTAGGTGTTATATAATAATATATAATTAGTTAATTTATTTATAATTTTATTAATTTTAAATGTGTATAATTATGTGTTCATTAGTTTTATAAATTTTAGAAATTTATGTTTTATTATACATGTAATATAATGATTTTAATAATATACGAATATAATATTATATTCTAGAATACTGTTTTTCAAAAAAAAAAAAATAGGGTGCTCAGGTACGAACATGAGCACAATTGATTCAAAGGTTATGATTGCAATGATCTACGTACGTTTCACATTAATTGATTTAGTTAATTGCACATGATTGGAGTCACAACCGATGTTAATTTTGAGTTGAGTGATTTGGTTTTGATTGAGCATGTTTAACTGAGAGTTAATTCTAATGGTAACAGGTCTGGGGTTCGAATTCAGTGCCATAATATGACGGAGTGATTTGATTTGATTAAAGTGGGAAAATTTTGGGTATGGTTGCCGGAACTCGGCCAGAGGGTGGCTAGAGTCCGGTCGCCAGATGTATAGGGGAAATAAAACTGGATTAAAAAATTTACACTTTAGTCTTTAATGTTTATATTGTTATTATTTTATGTTTAAAATGTTTATATTAAGTTTTAAAATTTGTAAATTTCAACCTTCAAGTTAGTTAGTTAAATAAAACACCAGCCTAGCTAGCCAGATAACTTAATATTTTTAAAACTTTATAAAATTTATTAAATTAGTTGTTCCATTTAAATAAAATAATAAAATCACATATTTTATGATAAAACTGTATAAATTATTAAAATATATTTTATAAATTATAAAATTATGAATAATTGATATAATCAATGTTTTAAACATAAAAATAAAAGCGAAATTATTAAATGATGATTTTATTTCACTATTATATAGATAAACAAGTTCGGATTTACAATACAAATCAAGTCAAATGTCACAAAAGACCATTGCCTTAGCCTTTTATTTCCCCTTATTGACTTTATAGCCTTTATATGATAGACCATGCTTTATCACGTTGGCCTTAGCCAACATTCACAAGGCCAACATTCACACTTGACTACTCTTTTGAGCTAATTTGTTGTCTTCCTTAATTCTAGGATGAACCTAAAGTTCTTAAATAGTTATCTCCTTCCTCTTATGATTAAGGTAATTTTTCAAGAGGTAACTTTTCAACCATAGTTGCAACATAAAAAGTCTTAGGTGAATTCCATCCCCTCATCATGAATGTCCATAAGTATAACTTATAATTCTTGATGCTAGCCACAATTTGGAATTAACCATTTTATAGTGCAAAAAGCTGGCCAAGATTAATTATCTTGGTATCCACATTCTCCGTTTTGTACTTGTATTTCAATGACTCCCACAAATCATTGGCAATCATTCTCTTGCAGTGCACGTTATACAAAGTATCCAAAGGGCATTCAACACATAACTTTTGCAAAAAAATCTATTCGTAAATCGTAAAGTGTTGTCTAGACAACACAATCCACACCACCACCATTCACCTGACATCTTGCCCTAAGTCTTTTTTGTCATAGATCACTTCTCTCTTGTCACGAACCAACCATCCCCCTCTTGATCGTCTCTCTCAAGTTAGAACATACATAGTCATTAGCTCATCGCATAACCAGTCATGCCATCTCTTCAACCATTCTCCTCATGGTCTCACGGTCATAAATCATTGATCTTTGCCCTTCCCCCGTAACTTTTATATGTGCAAAATATGCTAAAATAGTTGAAGATGATTATTTACAACGTCAACATATTTTTTTGTTATTTATGGTGTATGGATATGACATATGCGGCCCTATAACGTTAATGAAAGAACAAGGGCGTTAGCCACTAGTTTAAAGGGTCTCCTAAAATCTAAAAAAGCTTAATAATTTTAGTTATGAAGTTTGCTTAACGAGCCTATTTTAAAAAGCTTTTTATTTGACGGCACGTTGTAGGTTACAAGTATATTTATATTTATATACCATTTTCTTGACTAGTCAATCTCAGATAAAAGATCTATTTTATAATCTCAATGCATTTTACATTTTAAATCACCAATATGATCATTAATTTGTAAATTTATTATAATACTTATTAAAGACTTTGGTCGGTGAACCCTAATCCCATTCACCACCAAAACGCGAGATCTCCGCCATTCGCCTCCTTCGTCATCCCAACATCGTCGAGCTTCGTGAGGTATTAGCTACTAAATCTAAGATCTATTATGTTATGGAGTATGTTTCTGGTGGTGAACTATTCGCTAAGGTCGCCGGTGGTGGACGGTTGAAGGAGGAGGTGGCTCGGAAGTATTTTCAGCAGCTGATTAGCGGTGGAAGGTTGTGGAGGAGTGCGGTGGTTTATGGTGAAGGATGGTGGTGGCGATTATGGTTTTGTTGTGAGGGATCAAGGGGCGAAGTGCAGAACTCTCATCGTCCCAAACGATGGACCTCTGTCCATATGTCAACCTGTGTTTCTTCGCTATCTGATGGATTAAACGACATCAGCCTCCCTTCCGGTCCAAGTTCCATGATCTACAACAAGATACTCGAACGGAAACCCGATTTTGTCTCATAGTTACGTGCTGCTTTTGTATCGAAAATCGCTTAGGGTGATGTTTTTCCGACGAGAATGTGGAATTGGAGGATATATCGATCAGTGTGGAATTATGAAGCCGATTAAGGTCATTGTGGATTGTGATTTGGTGTTGATGATTAGGGTTTGCATTTGTTATTGCTGATGTTGTGAATTTGGTATAATTAGGTGATGGCGGCATTAGTAGCAACAAAGATGATGAAGGTGGTGTCGGGTTGAAATCGGAAGAGATTCCGATGTGAAATTTGAGGAGTTTTTGTGATGCATTGCATTGGTGAATATATAGAGGAAATGTGCAGGTGAGGTTTTGTTCATGGCATACAAGTGCTTATATGGAAATATGACACCTAATTTGATGATTGTTATTTATTTGGGGAAGTCATTAGTAGTTTTTTTTCCTTTTTTTAAAAAAAATTTAAACTAGATAACCGTTTCTTATTAAGAATTGATGCATTTTCCTATAGAGGATTTAAGGAGTAGTAAGTTAGTTTATAAGAGAAAAATATCAATTGTGAAGATTTCACATCTTTTCACTTTGATGTTTATTTAAATATTTTTAAGGTGTTGTGGCTGGTGCAGTTTGTTAATAAAGAGGAGTGTTAACATGCTGATTTGAGGATCACAACTAATGACTTAATAAGTTATGTTGATGTTGTAGTTTGTTGTAGAAACTGCAGTACTAATAAGAATATTTATTAAAGGTTCGGTTGCTTAATTATTATTGCTAAATTGCTGTTGTACTAGAGTGTTTTGTCATCGGTTTTATGCTTGCAATTTGTTAGTAAAGGGGAGTGTTAATATGCTGATATGAGTAACTACTGGTGTGGTTTGTTGTAGAAGCTGCAAAATTAAAAAAACTTGCATTTGATATTTCCTGCTTCAACCTCACTTAAGCTATTGTTGTCATCATATCATAACATGATACATGCTAATAAAATTGTTCAATTCTTGCATTATAATGAATTACTTTAGTTGAGTTTGGTGAATGAAAATGCTAACACCAAGGATGACATAAATTGCCAATATTCTTTCTTCTCCAGTAAGATTTGATATTTGATTACCAGTTCGACACTTTCTTTATTTTATTAAAGGATACGTTGCTTAAATGTTGTTTCTTTACAAAGATTCAAAGAAACAGCCTCCTTAGAATGATGTTTTTGACAATCTACCATCCTTATTATACAAAGACTCTGAACGCAGTTTTAAGTTCATGCACATTACTTGGATGAGTGAAATACAATGAATCTACTTTGTGCTTACTTATTTTGGTTGCTCTTTTCGGATCTAGGTCTTACTAGAATGGATTACAAATTGCGGGCAGACAAAGCAGTTTTTTTACTTACTGTTGTGTATTTGGGGAAACATGTTACGATCTATTCGTAATAGGTTTGAATTATTTGTTACCAGGTTATTAATGAACTTTATTGGTCAAGTATATAGATTTCATATTGATCGTTGCGCTGTTGATTTATAAATTACATATTTATTATTCTTGCAGAAACAAAATAAGATTGAATTGCATAAGATGCTTGACAAGTTCAATAAGAAAGACTTTCCGTAACGACTGCAGAAAAGGTTTGAATGTTTGTCCATTTTTGTGAAATTCTAAGTTGATGATGCTAAAGATTGCGTTGCTTTGAAGCTTCTACACAATCATTCATTATGTCATTGACTTTGGTTTATCACAAATTGTAACATATCAATCTCTATATAACAATGCCTTCCAAATATAAATTTATATAAATCCACATCGTCATACTATCTATAATAGTAGCGCTCCAAAGCTTTTATTACAAATTTTTATAAAATGTCAAACAAAACAGACTATAGTTTTTAAAAAAGTTTGTGGATAAAGATTCGTCTCAGACGATGTTGCTATGGTTATTCCTGTTGCTATTTAGTTGGTCTGGTTTGTGTAGGTGGCGGCGATATAGCTGTCACCACGCCCTCTCGGTGGCGATGGTTTGTTTTCCCCTTTGTGGATTCACTATGGGCCAGTAACATCTATGGGTCGATGATAATGGATGAGGACGAGTAATTGTATCAAGCTCCCGCGGCAACGCGCGGGAGAAATAACTAGTTTGAATAAACTAAGAACATAAAAAATTAATTTATTTATTTTAAAAAAAGGTCCTAAAATAACACTTCACATTAGACCTAAAATATATCTACATAACAATACTTACTATGTATGGCATTGAAACTTTAAACTATTAAAATAAAGATGATCACTAGCCATGTTATGTAATTAAGGTTCAAGGCTTCCGGTCAAGCGCTGTATACAAACATCAACTAGTAAGAAAATTAAAATAAATAAAACCAACATTTCGAATAATCTGCTATAAGGATTATCTCATATGTATACTCCACACCTCCAACAATTACAAATCAATAACATACATCAAAAACACCATTAATCATGGTTCTAGTATAAGGTTCAAAACCAACCAGACTGAACCGACGAATGATACTTGACCATAATCAAAACCAAGATGACCATGAATGCCACTCCCCATGGAGAGCATCCGTCTTGTTTCCCCGACTTCACTGGCATACTCGCGGCTTGAACCGCACGCGGCAACCGGTGCATCATTATCAGATAAGTTACAAGAAACAAAGCAAGTGGCACCAAGTGAAGGAACAACTTGAGGACCATCTTCTCCCTTTCGATATAAACCTTGAACTCGGTATAAGTAGACATGGATATCAAGAGTATGGCTATACCCAAGAAGGCTAGTAGTTGCATCGGTGGTGCGGATATTGAACCAAGGGTCTGGTCAGCCCAACTTAGCCCTGATCTTCTGTCTCTTATGAACCAACCCATATCTCTTGTGTGATTTGGTGTAGTGTGTGTGTTTGCTCTTTTTTCTTCTTGTAGTATGTGTTTGTGTGTTTTAGTGTAGTGTTAGTTGTTTGATTACATATAATATATGTGGTTGTAATGTTCCATCTATGGTTGTAAGGTTCTGGATTCTAGTGGAAGCCAACCCTTTGTGTTTGAGAGGTTGGATTTTCAAAATGACGAATCAAAATGGAGATAATTTCAACAAAAGAAAGTGTGAAAAAGGGCGAAGTATATATTCCAAATGTTTATGATTGGGTATCGGTAAAATAGGCAAATTTTAATCACTCACTAGTGAATCTTGTTACATGTTGCAGAGATGACATTAATATACTTAAGCACGTAAAAAGAAATATTATTATAGTTAATTAAAGGAGGAAAAAAATGTTAAAAATAAGTTCAATTAAAAAAACAGAAATACATAAAAACATTTAAAAAATCTTTTGTGAATGGGTAATGGAAGCAAGCTCTCGATGTGAACTGTCATGGGAAATGAACTGAAGCTAAAAATTAAAAAAGAACACCACATTAAACCTCAAAGTTTTGATAACATAACGTAAAACTGCGAACTACAAATTCAAAAAGAATAAGTTTTAAGGAATTATTGAATTTGATGCATAGTAAAGTTTAAAAAAGATGTTATATGTATTTACTTGATATCTTATAATTAACACCTCAAAATACAAAACGAATGGTCTATCAATCAAAGAGATGATGTAAACTAATTAGTGAATCTTGTTACATGTTTGAAGAGGGTGACATTGATGTACTTAAGCATGTAAAAGACACATATGATTAGATTTAAGTAAAGGAGAAAAGAAAATGTTAAAATTTCAATTAAAAAACAGAAATGCATAAAAATATAAAAAAAAACTTTTGTGAATGGGGAATGGAGGCAGACTCATGGTGTGAACTGTCATGCGAAGTGGACTTGAGCTAAAAATTAAACAAAGAACACCACATTGAACCTCAAAGTTGTGACAACATTAACATAAAATGTGAAATATTTCATCCTATTTCATTCGAAACCAAACTCCTAATCCAAATTCCAAACTCAAGCGATCAATTGATTCAATCATTAAACACTCGGCGTAATTCTCATCAATTTGAACATAATCATACGTTTAATTTCGTTTGAAATAGTCAATTAATCACCAAATCAAACTAAAATATCCGAATCAAAACCCATAACTCGTTGGATAAGAAACAGACCAAATTCATCCTATATAAGTGAGGGTAAACCTTTTACTCTATCCCTTTGAACCTTCTTTAATCTCAATTACAGTCAAAACACATACCATAAGCATGTGATCGTCATCTTCATTCGTTCCTATCACGATTGTTCTTGTTCTTATTTTCATCCAATTCGACATAAACTAGGTAATTGATTCCTCCATATAATGGGTTTCACATAAGGAATCAAAGTCCCATGTTTAAGTTGATTAACAACAACTTAGGGTTTGATTTGAGCAATCTGAATATTAGGGTTCAAACGAATTGGGTTTTCTTGTCAAATCTTGTTTTAGAGGCTTCGAAAGGAGTTAAGCCAGATCTTAGGCTTTAGCCCACTGGTTAAACCGCTCACTTATTCTAAGGGAGACCCTGTCCTACCAAAGGACCAGAAGTTGAAAAGAAAGTTGCTGATGAAGAGAAGAAATCCAAGAAACAGCAACCTGCAAATTCCCAGAAGACTAACATTGCATGCATAATGTGTGGTCTGCACAACCACATGACTAAAGATTGTTACTACAATCCAGCAAGCACACATTATGCAAATAATGTTAGAAAAGAAGGAGTCAGGGAAGGTTTCTCATTTGGACCATTTCAAACAGTCCAAATAATGAAAAAGGGAAAGTTGGTCTCGGAAGCCAAGTTGCTTTCGGAAGAAAGTACTTCTTCCGAAGGGAAAATGGCTTCGGAAGCCATAGCTTCTAAGGTTCGGAAGAACAAGAAAACTCCCTTGAAACCACCCTAGAAGAAGACTGCTTCGGAAGAAAAGGTGGTGAAGGATTCTTCCGAAAAGAAAGAAGCTTCGGAAGAAGACCATGCTGCAAAAGCTTCAACAAGCTCATCCTCAAAGATCAACCGAGGGATGGATTGGAAGATCAAGAAAGATGTTGCAGCCCAAACCTCTTCTTCAACGACCTCTATTGAACCCCAATGCATATCTTTTGGTTCAATTATGTCATTATCTTTGGAAGAGCCCCAGACCAGCAAGGCTTGGGCTTCCAAACAAAACTAACCATCTCATCTTATGCGCAGGGACATCCATTTGACAAGAACAACAATGTCTGGATTGTAGATAGTGGATGCTCCAGGCACATGACAGGGAACAGATTTCTCCTTCAACAATTCCAGAACTATGATAGAGGGCCTGTCCAATTTGGAGGTGAGGCCGGAGGATATATTTCTGGCAGAGGAAGTATATCCAGTGGCAGAATAAACATTGACAAAGTTCACTTTGTCAAATAGCTTGAACACAATCTGTTAAGTGTTTCCTAATTCTGTAATCAAAAGCATCAAATGCTTTTCACAGAACATGAGTGTATTATTCTCAAACCAGGGATGACAATTCCTCCGGAATTGGTGCTTCTTAGATCTCCCAGGAAAGGGATATGTACAAGCTGGATATGAACAATCCTTCTCCTATGGGTGAAGTATCATGCTTTCTTTTCAAAGCTGATAGTGATGAGTCAACACTATGGCATAAACGCATGTGTCATGTGAATTTTAAAACAATGAATAAATTGGCTAAAAATAACTTGGTACATGGTTTGTCTAAAAAGGAATTTTTCTGCAAAGATAACTGTGTTGCATGCCTGAAAGGGAAACAACACAGGTCATCGCATAAATCCAAATGTGTTAACTCCATCACTACTCCATTACACTTATTGCACATGGATCTTTTTGGTCCCACAAGTATAATGAGCATTGGAAGGAAATCATACTGCCTTGTGATTGTTGATGATTTTATAAGATTTACATGGGTATTCTTTTTAATAAGTAAAGATGAAATTGCTGAAACGTTACAATCTTTTATTCTTAAAATAGAAAATCAAATTGATCACAAGGTTAAGATCATTAGAAGTGATCAAGGGACTGAGTTTAAGAACTTTGTTCTTGACTCATTCTGTGACTCAAAAGGGATTGCCAGACAATATAGTGCTCCCAGAACTCCTCAACAAAACGGTGTTGCTGAGAGGAGGAACAGGACACTTATTGAGGCTGCTCGAACCATGTTAGTTGATTCAAAACTACCTCTAACATTCTGGGCAGAGGCAGTTAGCACTGCATGCTATGTGCAGAACAGGGTTCTTGTAGTTAAGCCCCATGGAAAAACCCCTTATGAGTTATGGAACAAGAGGCCACCGTTCATTGGCTTTCTAAGGTCCTTTGGCTGCAGGTGTACCATACTTAACACAAAAGACAACTTAGCAAAGTTTGCTGAGAAGTCAGATGATGCTATCTTTGTTGGATACTCTTCTAGCTCCAAAGCTTATAGAGTATACCACATTAAGAATCAACAATTTGAGGAGTCATCCAATATAGTTGTTAATGAGCACACTCCTTGTGTTAGGGGGAATGGACCTGATTATATCTTTGACTTAGAATTGTTTCTAAACTATTCTAAACCATCTTGTGAGAATGTTTCAGCTGGAACAGGTGCTCAAGGTGATACTGATGCTGATGCTGATCAACTATTTGAGCTTCCCAGACCTCTTCCAAATTCTCCAAGAGCAGAAAGACAATAAGCTTCAACCATTCACAGATCTGATAGTGTAACTATCTCCAGGAATAGTGAAGCTTCAACAAGTGAATCACCTTTTGAACCCCAAAGCTCCTTAGATGATCCATTACAACACCAGGTTGAAGGAAGTAGTATTCTGAAGGAACAGGCAACTGTTAATACTACTTCACAACCAACCATTGATGATGTTTCTTAATCATTCAATTAGTCCTCATTGAATGACTCTGAAACAGCAGCTGGACAGAGTGATCCAGTTCCTGATCAGAATATGTCCAACCTAGATTTATCTCTGTAACTGGAAGTGATTCCTCGTCTTAGGATTCACAACACTCATCCACCTGAGAACATCATAGGGAATGTCTCTGAGGGTGTGAGAACAAGAGGGCAAACTCATCATGGGAATCTCTGCTTGTACTCATGCTTCTTGTCTCAGATGGGACCCAAGAAGGTGGAAGATGCCTTAAAAGATAGTAGTTGGGTTGAATCAATGCAGGAGGAGTTGCTTCAATTAAGAAGACAAAAGATCTGGAATCTATGCCCACTACCATCTGGTCAAGTACCCATAGGCACTAAATGGGTTTTCAGAAACAAGAAAGATGATAGAGGCTTGATTATCAAGAACAAGGAAAGATTAGTAGTTCAAGGATACACCCAACAGGAAGGAATTGATTATACTGATGTCTTTGCACCTGTTGCAAGACTTGAGGCAGTTAGGATCTTCCTTGCTTATGCTGCATCCAAGAACTTCACAGTCTACCAACTTGATGTCAAGTGTACTTTTCTATATGGGGATATAGATAGGAACATCTATGTATGTCAACCTCTAGGATTTGAAGACCCACAGCACCCCAACTATGTGTGCAAGCTGGATAAAGCTCTATATGGGCTGCACCAAGCACCTAGGCTGTGGTATGAGACTTTGTCTCAGTTTCTCCAAAAGAATGGCTACACAAGAGGTACCATTGACAAGACTCTCTTCATCAGGAAGTCTGGAGAAGACATTTTGCTCATTCAAGTCTATGTTGATGACATCATATTTGGTTCTTCAAATGATCAAATGTGTAAGGACTTTGAGAGCATTATGAAGCAGAAATTTGAGATGAGTTCCATGGGAAAAATGGACTTTTTCCTTGGAATTCAGATGAAGCAGATAAAGGAAGGGTTCTTTATCAATCAATCTAAGTATGTCTCAGACATCTTAGAAAGATTTGAGATGAAGGACTGTAAACCAGCCAAGACACCCATACCCAGAAACCATAATCTTTGCCCTGACCTTGAGGGGGAGGATACTGATCAATATCAGTATAGAGCTATTATTGGTTCTCTGATGTATCTCACTGCTAGTAGACCTGATATCATGTTTGCCACATGCATTTGTGCAAGATATCAGGCTGCTCCAAAGGTGTCTCATCTGGCTGCTGTTAAGAGAATCCTCAGATACCTCAAAGGAGCACCTAAACTAGGCCTCTGGTATCCAAGAAATAGTGACTTCAATCTCTATAGATACTCTAACAGTGATTATGGTGGCTGCAACATTGACAAGAAATCAACATCAGGAGGATGTGAATTTCTTGGTGGAAGGATTATCTCATGGCAATGCAAGAAACAATCCTGTGTCTCTACATCAACTACTGAAGCTGAATACATTGCTGCTGCTAGCTGCTGTGCTCAACTGCTATGGATTCAAAATCATATATTAGACTATGGATTCAACTTCATGACTACTCCTATCCATATTGACAACAACAGTGCTATTTCCATTACTGAGAATCCTGTGAAGCACTGAAAGACAAAGCACATTGATATCAGGTACCATTTCATTAGATTCATGAGAAAAATCTGATAAAGTTAATCAAAGTTGACTCAAATAAGCAATATGCTGATTTATTCGCAAAAGCTTTTGATGAACAAAGATTTAAGTATCTCATATCAGCTATTAGGATGATAAACATTGATTAACTACCTCTTTTGAAAGCTTTTTTAATGTGTAATGCCTTGTGTCAATACAATTTAAGCCCTTTTACAAAAGATCTCTTTAAATCATTCCAAGTGTAAATTCCTTCCGAAGAGGAATTATCTCTCGGAAGATATTCTTAAATATCTTTCGAAGCCAAATTCCTCAATGGAAATTTTCCTCTCGAAAGAGTTTTTAGTCTCGGAAGAAGCGATTGATTTTACATCAGATCTACTTCCGAAGCTTATATAACTCTCCATTCGGAAAGCAATTTTTACCTTCGGAAGCAATGCTTTGCTTCGGAAGAAAGGATTGCCTTCGGAAGACAAATTACCTTCGGAAATGTTTTATATTCGGAAAGAGAGATTATTACTGTGTAACGGATATCTTTTGGGCCCCACTCTGTAAAAGGTAAAGATTTTGCTCATGATGGTCAGATTATTTAAACTTATCCCTTGCCGCCAATGTCATTTCACAGCCGAAAACCGCCATAACCACCCACAGTTACCCCCCAACAGTTACCCAATTATCGCCTTACCATAATTCATCCCCTTTAAATAATCCAGACTGTTCAATTTCATCTTCTTTTACCAATTTACTGCCCTAAATATTTCCTTCACTGTCAAACCTGAAATTCACCCAAATTTAAGCTTACTTTCTCTACAATGGCGCTAAACCCTCAGCACAACCAGGTCGCATTACTTGATTCGACAAGAGATGCCGACTTCACCCAAATCATCACCTTTCTTACTGAATCAACCTACTTCACGGCGCTTACTGTTAACCCCACCGTTTACTCCAACCACATGACTGAATTCTAGAGTAACGGTCAAGCTGAAGTCCTAAATGGGGTTCGCGTCCTGAGAACCCGCATTTGTGGACAGGAGTTGATCATTAGTGAACAACTCATCAGGGAGCATCTCGAGCTTCATGATGATGGAGCTCCTACTGAGTTTCCCAAAGAAGACTTGGATAGCACCTACATCCTCATGGGATATGGTGGAGATGTGAGCTGATCAACAGTCTACAAGTTCAACTTCTCATATCATTGGAAGTTCCTGCTGCACATCGTTCTACACTGCTTATCCAACAAATCTGGGGGATGGGATCAAATCCCATACGAACTAGGATGCCTAGTTCACGGGTTTGTGAGAGGCCTGCACTTCAACTACTCAAGGTTTGTGTTGACCAACTTACTCGGGAATCTTCAAAGGAACACATTCTTCATGTATCCCCGATACATTCAACACATCATCAACTGCAAGTTGGAACAGGGCAAGCTTGTCTGCGCAGCTGCTCTAACTGTTCCTCAAGTGCGGCCTACCATCTTCAAAACTTTGAAGAAGGTGTCCATCAACTTTACTGGAAGGTATACTCCTTTACCTCCACAGATGATTGAGCGCATAGCTCCTGCTGACATCCCTGTTGACCCCACAGGTGATGAACCCACACCAGCAACCCTCACCACAAATGTCCAAATACCTTCTCCACCCATCAAAATTACATATCAGAGACGCCCCAAACGAACCCTTGTTCAATCTACTCTGATTGAACAAGCTCCTCCAGTTCAATCCAAAAGGGCTAGAGTGGAAACATGGGCTCCCACTCAGTCCGGTCACACCATCCTTCTCTGTTTACCTCAATTTGGGTTTTGAGCCTCCTCAGTCTCAAACCCAAGAGCCCGAACCCCAAGCCTTTAGCCCACAGGGTGAGTCTTCACACTCCCTGTGCAACCATCAAGGGACAGCCCCATAAGAGGCTCAATGCCTGTAGACATTGATCTAGGTCCTGGGTCAGTAGGTTTAACCTCTTTATCTTTCACTGACCTATTACTCCGAACTGATGAAGAGATTACATCTCTCCATGGCCATGAAGTTGATCTACAACACCCTCTCAAAAATCAACAGAGCCAAGAGAGATCCCTTATCTCTAGCCCCCATCAGCAGCCAACTACTGAGTTGAGTCCCACTGATGTGGAGGGGACTCATGTAGGCAACTTTGCGCTTATCTCTGCCACTACTCAGAGTCTCTCATTGAGCTCTCAGGACAGTGGTAACATCAATCAGACTGAGTCTACGGCAACTTTGCCCATTGACATCTCTGAAAGAGATGAATTTGAGCAAAGGTATCCAGGGTGCCAAGAAGCCACATCTGGTGGTGAGACTGAACATACTAGGTATGTTATCTCATCTCCCCGTGATTCTTCACATGAAGATGAGGGAAGTATGCAACTCATACTTCAGTACTTGATCTCTAAGGTCTCAAGCCTTGAATCTCAGGTGAGGATCTTAGAGACAAGAACAGCCACTCAGCAACTTAAGATTGACAATCTCAAGGCTAAACTAGCTGAGAAACAGACGGAGAGGTCTGTTAGGCATGTACCTATTCAGGTCTCATTGACTTCTTCCTCTAGCTCATCTAGCTCTCAAGATGATGCTACCAAAAAGGGGGAGAAAGATCAGAGACAAATATCTGAGGAACCACTGATCCAGTCCTCTACTTCCCAACTCATCACCCTACCTGAGTCATCTCAATCAACTCTAAAGATTGACTCACAGATGCTTCATGATCTCTACAGACTTTTCACAAAGTTTGTATTGAGATCCTCCTTAGAACAGCACAGCCCTGACACCACACTCATATACTTTGGGGCTAAGGAGTTTCAAAGACTGACTGCACCTTCTACTACTGTGGAAGAAGTGGTCAACCTAAGGTCCGTATGGAACCCGAGATTAACTTCGAAGGGGAAATGGGGACTGATGGCCCAGTAACTGAAACAATTGGGATAGAACTTGCATCAGCCTCTTCTTCCAAAACTCAGGTTGAAACTTCCAAAGCTAAAGTTGAAGCCTCGGAAGAACAAGATAAGTCTTCCGAAGCTGAGATGGAAGCTGTGGAAGGTTTGTTCCAAATGTCCGAGGAACTGATCATCACAGATGTCATTGCTGAAATAGCATCTGAGTTGAGCAGGGAGGACATTTCTGATATACCTCCATCCCAAACACCAGCTGAATCTCTCTCTCTCAATCCGAACCTCTCTCTCAATCCGAACCCTCTATCCAAGAACCACCACAGTCAAGTTCTGCTAAAGACAAAGGCAAAAGGAAAATGACTGCAGAAGAGCTTCAGGAAGAGGAAAGGATTGAGAAGCTTAAGTAGAAAGGTAGGTTTTCTGCTGAGAAGCTGCTAGCTGCTAGTTCAAAGGCAGCTGCAGCCAATCAGGAGGAGATCAACAACAAGAGAAGGACAGCACTCGTTGATCAGCTCATCAACTTGGGAGCTACCAATAAGGAAGTACTCCTGCTACCACTAGAGGAGTTGGTGACTTTGAAGAGGACAAATAGGCTAAAGCAAGAAGAAGAAGCCAGGTTGGCCTTGGAGAGGGAAGAAGAAGAACAAAAGAAAGCAGCCTTGCAGCTGAGAGAGGCTAGGATTAAATCCTACTCTCAAGAGGCTTCAGTATTCCTGAACTTTCTCCACATGATGATGACATGATCCTGCTGCTCTACAACAAAGAGCAGGATCAAATGGAGAAAGAGATGAAGAAGGCTGCAAGGGAGAAGAAGCGGAGGGAAGAGGTAGAGAGGGTCACTGCCACCAAGAAGCTCAGTGACAAATCCTGGATGAAAGACTATCTCCGGGCTCACGGCTTCTCTGGTAGGCAGGTGGGACCCATGTCCGAGAAGACACTCCAACGGATAGTCAGTGAAATAAAAGTTGACATCCGTATGGGAAGAGGAAGGAGATGTATAGGAGGGGACAGGGAATGATCTTCACCCCAGCCACTCAACCACATCCAACCACTCAACCACAACCCACACCAGAAGAACCAATCCCATTTCCCATCAAAACCGAACCCTCAGATGAAACCTACACCCCTGAACCTACAACTCTACCCAAACCTACCTTATCACCTCAACCACCTAAACTTCCATCCTTAAACCCAAAACACAACCAAGAACCACTGGACCTAAACCTACCCAACAAAAACCAAGATCATCCCCTCAGCCTTCTAAACATCTCTCTCTTGAGGAGATTAAGGAGATCAAGACTAGGCTCAATAACTGCACTACTATGAGCAGCATCTCCTGTGAGGGAGATCTTATCAACATCACCTATGTTGATAACTCTTCAAGCTCCCTCACCCTTGGCCAATTTCTTGAGTTGCCTAGGAGTACTTTAGGCCAGGCTGCAAGACTTCTTGGTCTCAACTCTGATTCTCTAAATACTGAAGAGAAGAGACTAAGAAGAAAACTGGTGACTATACTGGATACAAGGAAGGAGGACAGGATTCCTAGTCAGTCTCCTGGGCCTAGAAAAGTTATAATCCAGTGGAGGTTCGATGATCCTTCTCACAACTTTGTTGTGGAAAGGGAGAATGGTGAAACCAACCGACTCAATGCCACTTCTCTATTGCATCTCAGTAGATTTGACATTGCTGAGCTTGCAGAGAAGCCATTCTCTAACCCCTCCAACTCTGAGACTGCAGCTATCATCAGAAATTATCTCAGCAGTCTTCATCTAGCCGAGCTAACTGCAAAGGCCAAGATTGAAGAATAATTGAAGTTGAGAAGACAGGAAGACAAGGAAAGACCTACCACCAAGGGCGCAGCCTTTCTACATATGGTGGAGGGTCAGGAATTGGAACCTATAGTTAGATGGGAATATGACTATACTTCCCATCAACTAACTCTTTTCAGAGGGGCACAAGAAAGGGTACATATAATCCAAGGTAACAGACTGGATGTTCTGTCTACCAAGGATTTGTACAAACTTCTCAGCACCACATCAGGGAAGAACAAGGAAATAGATAGATATCTACTCTCCTTGGTGCTGAAAGTTTTGAGAAGAAGAGAGAAGTGAAGTTTTGGTAGCATCAGCCTAGGGGGAGTTTGTTGGGTCATTATAAGGATGGTGCAACCAAAACCACTTCACATAGTCAATTTTGGTGCTACATTCAAAGGCTTCCGAAGCTAAGTATGAGATCTTCCGAAGTCTGAAGATAACAGCTGAAGACATTAGCTGAAGGCAACAGCTGAAGTCAACAGCTAAAGTCAACAGCTGAAGGCAACAGCTGAAGTCAACAGCTGAAGACAACAACTGAAGTCAACAGCTGAAGACTATCTTCCGAAGATAAACTCTGAAGAACACTTCCGAAGACAAAGTCTGAAGAAGGAGCTGAAGACAAAGTCTGAAGAACACTTCCGAAGATAAAGTCTGAAGAAAGAGCTGAAGACAAAGTCTACTTCCGAAGACAAAGTCTGAAGAAAGAGCTGAAGACAAAGTCTACTTCCGAAGACAAAGAAGACTCCAAGCCTCGGAAGAAGCAGTCTTCCGAAGTATAAGTGGCTTCCGAAGAAGTTATTCTTCTGAAGAAATTTATCCTTCGGAAGACATTGCTATGTCCAGTAGACATAAGTATGGTCTCTGACAGTCCGCTGCAGTCCTCTGATACAGCATGGCTTCTTCCTAAAGAACCATGTTGTTGACCATACTTTATTCTACTGTATACCTTTTTATGATAGTACATGTTACCAACTTTAGTTGGTGACAAAAGGTAAGTCAGGGACATGTCCTGACTACCAAACCTCATGCAAGATGTCTGAGATACCTTAACCTAGAGTCTTGTAGTATAGATGTTTGGTTAGAGGTTTCCAGCTGGTATCAAAGTATATCCGGCTGTAGGTAGTATTATATATATCTTCTCATTGTAAATTATTAAGTAGAGAGCAAGAGATAAGAGCCAACTTGAGCTTGTAAGAGTCTTGTAATCCTTTGAGTTGAGAAGCAATATATAAAAGTACCTTGAAAATTTACATCATGTGTTTATTTACTGCGTGTTACTTGTTATATTGTGATCAACTCTTCCTAGATTCTTTCTGAGTGTTGTTCAAGGTGAGTTTGAGAGAAAAACCACTTGTTGAGTGACCAACATACGATCCTGCAGTACTCCGTACGAAAACGGTCCTAACAAGTGGTATCAGAGCCTTGGCTCGTGATTCTTCATGGATTCAATTAGTGTTCTTCTTGAAATCACATTTTAATTCAAAATATTAGTGTTTTTGTTTCAAAAGGTGTTTTTGAAGTGTTTCTGATTTAAAATTTTCGTATTTTTTGACGTATGGCAGATTAGGGTTTGTGAAAAATCGTTTTTGGTGTCAAAGTGTCCAAAATTTCGAATTTTTCATCCACAGCAGCTTCAGTCGCACGATTAGCACAATCGCACAACTGAATCCTAATCATACCTTTCAACCGCACGACTGGACTCAGTCGCACTGCTCTTTCGCACGATTAAGCTAACTCACACGGTTGAACTCATTTGCATCCTTCAATCGCACGATTGAACTCAATCGCACAATTGAATTCAGTCGCACTCACCAATCGCACGATTGAACTTAGTTGTACTCTTCAATTGCATATTTGATTCTGTCTTATACTAAATTTCTCCAAGTTTGATATCATGGAAGATCAGAACTCTGCGTTTACTGCTGGGAAGGATTTACGTATCCAGAATCTACTACTTCTGGAAAATGAGATTAGGAATCATGACAAACCACCAAAACTATTGACTTTGGATGAATACCCACAATGGAAACAACATTTTGAATTATATCTAAACGGTGTTGATCCGAATCTATGAATAACCATTGAGACTGGTTATACTATACCAGTTGGTACTAGTGGGGTGAAGCTAACCTTGGGTGGTATGAATGAGGGAAAAAAGGTTGCACACAACGCTAAGAAGAAAGCCTACGCTTTGTTGACTCACTCAATTCCTAAAGACATCTTTCATCAGTTTACAGAACATAAACAGTCTAAGAAGTTATGGGAAGCTTTAGAAAAGAGATACGATGGCAATGCAACCTTGAAGACGCTAAAGGCTAAAGCTCTCAAAAAGAAATTTGATAATTTCTCTCCAATAGGAAATGAGAGCTTAGATGACATCATTGATAGATTTTATCATTTGATGAGTGAGCTACATACTCATGGTGTGACTACATCTATGGAAGATAAAGTTTCAAGCTTTGCTGATGGTCTGCCTGTGTCTAATCTGAGACAGAATGACACTTTTACAACTTTAGACATAAATGATTTCATCTTGAAGTTAAGGGAGGAGGAACTATGTTTGAAATACAAGTCGAAGAAAGGAACTCACACTTAGAATCCTTCACTCTATAACGTTGCTCCTAATCCAGTTTCATATAGAGCACCTCTTCAGACAGCCTTTATTTCCAACACTCTAGAACCTCTCAAAGCAGCTCTTCGGGAAGTGATTCATCAGGTTCATCTGGAACCGAATATGCTATTCCTGACTCTAACTCCATCAAGCTAAAAACTGAAAATCTGGGAAATGTTACTGTTGAAGTAGCAAAAGAGCATATGGATCTCCTCGCTATAGTGGTACATTCTTATGATGGTTTTGTTGCTGGAAAGATCGGAAATTGTCATCTAGCTGATGAAGACTATGAGCAGGTAGATGAAACTGAGTTGGAAAGAATGGATATCATATGGGCCTTAGCCAGTGCTGTTAGAAGGGCTAAGAAGTTTGTGATAAAGACGGGGTAGAATCTAGTTGTTACCAAAGACACAACTTTTGGTTTTGGCAAAACCAAAGTTACATGCTTCAATTGTAGTGAAAAAGGTCACTTTAAACAAGAGTGTGTGAGACCTAAGAAGACCGGAAATGGTAACCCTTTTTCATCGATCAACCGTCAAGACAAAGAAAAGAAAGTAGCATCAACAAGTATGGATACTAAGACGTTGGTTGCTCAAGGAGATGAAGGATAGGACTGGTCTTTCAGATTTTTGTCTGATGGAGATGCAAATGTGGCTATGGTAGAAGATCTTGATGATAGGTCAGCTAGTGAAGGAGACAACATTACTGATAATGCAAATTCAGAAGCTGAAGAAGCTATGGATGCCATGGATCATTTGGTTCAAGATTAATTAACTGCTGCTAGCACTGAATCTCCTATCAGCAAGGAATCTAAGGTTGCTTTTATGGCTGACACTTCCAGCTCATCACAGGTATGTTCTAAAGATGAACTGTTTGATAAACATCCTTGTGTAGAATGTAATAAATTTCGTTAAAACATAGACTTAAAATTTGCTAGGTTGTTAGATCACAATGACAGTCTGGTAAATGATTTGAAATTATTCACAGAATCTAACCGAGTTTTAAAACAAAATGAAAACAGCTTTAAAGAAAAACTTGATCTGTTAGGAAAACAACTTAGGGAAACCGAGGTTGTTGCCTTTAATCAAGCAAATAACATTGAGTTCTATCTTTCAACAATTGAGGAAACTAAGAAAGAAAAAGCGATTTTGCAAGTTGAAATTGAATTGTTAAATCAAAACTGCATAGTCTAGCTAGTTCCTCTCACATTGTTCAGAACTTAGTTAAAGAGAGAAACTATGGGGAAGGGCTTGGTTATAAAGTAGTGCCACCACCACATGCGATCCTTTTAAACACAAAATATAGATCAATAAATAATAACTATATCAAGGATCATGTGGTAACTACCCCTGTAGTCAGTGATCCAGATTCCACAGTTCAAACTGTGAAATCTATTACTGAACAAAAGGGATCTAGTTCTGGCTCCAAAGATGAAGTTGTCACTGATAATAGGAATGAAGAGAATCGCAAGGCTACTCTTGGGTTGGGATCAAAAGTTAATGTTTCAAAACCAACTCATTCTAAAATGGCTCATCATCAAAACCTCACTAAAATGAAAGTAAAAGGTAATCAAAATGTGAAACCAATAAAATTTGTCAAAGAATGTGAGAAACCTAAAGTTGATAAGCAAGAGACCAATTCCAGCCCACCCTCTCCCCCACATAAAAGATCTCCAAGACCATTTGAGACGAAATAATGTTATAGTTATGGAGAACGAGGACATATATCTCCAAATTGTCCTTACAATCAGACACCAAGAAAGAAAATTGAAATTTTTCATGATAACAAACCAAGGTTTGCTAAACAAAGATCAACTACCCCTCCCAAACACCAAAGTCAACACAGACAAGCCCCAAGTAAATCTGTGTTAACTGAGGAAACACCTAGGGGGGAAGTTAAACCAAAAGTTCAAACTATAAACCAGTCATATGTTTATCACAAACAGGCCTTACACAAAACTGGTTTGTGGAAAACAAAATCAACAGGTGTGTCTGAAAGTGATGACAAGATGAGCAAGAATGTGTCTTCTTCTTCAGAAGGACAGTGGGTGGAGTTTATGATGTGTGATGCCTCTGGGAAACCCAAGCCAGTTAAGGCTTGGGTCCCACTCCTGAACTAATAATTTCCATTCTTGTGCCGGTTGATGATGTCGTTACTAAGAGACTTTCTGACATTCAAACCCCTGAATCCAATGCAACCAAAAAGGAGGAGTCTAAATCAGTGAAGGTAATCAAAAGGAAGAGATTTGAAGAGGAGAATAAGAAAGAAAAGGAGAAGGAGATGGAGAAGGAGAAGGAGATGGAAAGGGAGAAGGAGGTGGAAAAGGAGAAGGAGATGGAAAAGGTGAAGGAGATGGAGAAGGAGAAAGAAAAAGAAAAAGTCTTTCATGTCACATACAAGAAAAGGAAGGGTGATGAGAAAGAAAAGAAGTTAGCAGACCTGGTCAAAGAAGCTGATGAGCAACATAGTAGGTCAATAGATAAAATCATTGATCAGCTATTTAGGCAAGGATTTGACACTACTAAGCTTGATTCTGAGATCAGGAAATTGGAGACACAAGAGATTGAACACCGATGGTCTGGCTATAATGAGAAGGAGAAGGAAAGACTAGAAGCTATGGTCAGATTCATTTCAAAGTATTTAAGGAGGACAATCCTTGATGTGAAATCTTGGTCCAAGGATAGTATCTTGGAGATAACCAACAAGATCTGTTCGTCTGAAGTGATCACAAAGGGATTGATCATAGAAGCCCTGGATGAAGCTGGTGCTGGGAGCAGGACTGATCTAGCAAAGTGCTCCAAAGCTTCTCTTATAACAAAAATGCTAGAACAGCCTGTACAATCTCCCACACCAAAACAACCAACATCACAACCCACAAAACCAACTCCCTTACCCAAGAAATCAACACAAACTGCCAATGATGCACCCAAGAGGAAGAGAAGGGTGTTGAGGCTTGAAGAAGAAGAAGATGATGATGAGGATGATAGGCTGCCCATCTCAGCTGTGGTTAAATCAAGAGGGAAGATGCCTGAAATTTCAAAGAATATTGCCAAAAGCCAACCAACAGTGATCACTCTTGCCATCCAGATACAAACTGTCAAAGTAAAACTTGAAGAAGAAGAATTACACAAACAACATGATGAGCAGCTGTTGAGTATGGTGGATAAGGACTTTCCTCAGACTACATCTATACAAGCAATGACGAAACATTCTCAGAGGTTATATGCTCTTAGATTCACTTTTCAATATCAGAAGGAGAGAGTAAGAATCTGGTCTGATCCTAGGGTGAGTCATAGAATTCACAAGAAGAACATTCCACATAGATACAACGGCCAAGTGAAGAAGATTGTAGATGCAGTGATCATGCTGGCCATTGTAGTATCACCCTAGGAAATCCTAGAAGACTTCAAGAGAGCCTATAAAGCTAATCTTCCCCCATAAAAGTTGTTAGAAAACAAAACAGTGAAAAAGATATATATAATACTACCTACAGCCGGATATACTTTGATACCAGCTGGAAACCTCTAACCAAACATCTATACTACAAGACTATAGGTGAGGTGTTTGGTAGTTAGGACAAGTCCCTAACTTACCTTTTGTCACCAACTAAAGTTGGTAACATGTTCTATCATAAAAAGGTATACAGTAGAATAAAGTATGGTCAACAACATGCTTCTTTTAGGAAGAAGCCATGCTGTATCAGAGGTCTGCAGTGGACTGTCAGAGACCATACTTATGCCTACTGGACATAGCAGTGTCTTCCGAAGGATTAGTTTCTTCGGAAGAATAACTTCTTCCGAAGCCACTTATACTTCGGAAGACTGCTTCTTCCGAGGCTTGGAATCTTCTTTGTCTTCGGAAGGAGACTTGGTCTTCAGTTTTTTCTTCAGATTTTGTCTTCGGAAGTCTTCAGACTTTGTCTTCAGAAGTCTTCAGACTTTGTCTTCGAAAGTTGTTCTTTAGACTTCGGAAGATCCCATCCTTAGCTTCGGAAGCCTTTTGAATGTAGCACCAAAATGACTATGTGAAGTGGTTTTGGTTGCACCAGCCTTATAATGACCCAACAAACTCCCCCTAGGCTGATGCTACCAAAACTTCACTTCTCCCTTCTTCTCAAAACTTTCAGCACCAAGGAGAGTAAATATTTGTCTGTGTCATTGTTTTTCCCTGAAGAGGTGCTGAGAAATTTGTACAAATCCTTGGTAGATAGAACATCCAGTCTGTCACCTTGGATTATCTGTACCCTTTGTTGTGGCCCTCTGAAAAGAGTTAGTTGATGGGAACTATAGTCATATTCCCATCTAACTATAGGTTCCGATTCCAGACCCTCCACCATCTGTAGAAAGGTTGCACCATTAGTGGTGGGTCTTTCCTTGTCTTCCTGTCTTTTCAACTTCCACTCTTCTTCGATCTTGGCCTTTGCAGTTAGCTCGGCTAGATGAAGACTGCTGAGATAGTTTCTGATGATAGCAGTAGTCTCAGAGTTAGAGGGATTGGAGAATGGCTTCTCTGCAAGCTCAGCAATATCAAATCTGCTGAGATGCAATAGGGAAGTGGCATTAAGCCGGTTGGTTTCACCATTCTCCCTTTCCATAATAAAGTTGTGAGAAGGTTCATCAAACCTCCACTGGATTATGACTTTCCTAGGTCCAGGAGACTGACTAGGAATCCTATCCTCCTTCCTTGTATCCAGTAGAGTCACCAGTTTCCTTCTCAGTCTCTTCTCTTCAGCATTGAGGGTATCAGAGTTGAGACCAAGAAGTCTTACAGCCCGGCCCAAAGTACTTCTAGGCAACTCAAGAAATTGACCTAGAGTGAGGGAGCTTGAAGAGTTATCAACATAGGTGATGTTGATAAGGTCTCCCTCACAGGAGATGCTGCTCATAGTAGTGCAGTTGATGAGCCTTGTCTTGAGCTCCTTTATTTTTTCAAGAGAGAGATGTTTAGAAGGCTGAGGGGATGATCTTGGTTTTTGTTGGGTAGGTTTAGGTTTAGTGGTTCTAGATTGTGTTTTGGGTTTAAGGATAGGAAGTCTAGGTGGTTGAGGTGATGAGGTAGGTTTGGGTAGAGTTGTAGGTTCAGGGGTGTAGGTTTCTTCTAAGGGTTTGGTTTTGATGGGAAATGGAGTTGGTTCTTCTGGTGTGGGTTGTGGTTAAGTGGTTGGCTGTGGTTGAGTGGCTAGGGTGAAGATCATTCCATATCCCCTCCTATATATCTCCTTCTTCTTCCCCAAACGGATGTCAACTTTTATTTCACTGACAATCCGTTGGAGTGTCCTTTCGGACATAGGTCCCACCTGCCTACCAGAGAAGCCGTGAGCCCGGAGATAGTCTTTCATCCAGGCTTTATCAATGAGCTTCTAGGTGGCAGTGACCCTCTCTACCTCCTCCCTTTTCTTCTTCTCCTTCATCTTCTCCCTTGCAGCTTTCTTCCTTTCCTTCTCCATTTGATCCTGCTCTTTGTTGTGGAGCAGCAGGATCATGTCATCATCATGTGGAGACAGTTAAGGAAGACTGAAGCCTCTTGAGAGAAGGAATTTGATCCTAGCCTCTCTCAGCTCCAGGGCTGCTTTCCTTTGTTCCTCTTCTTTTTTCTCCAAGGCCAACCTGGCTTCTTCTTCTTGCTTTAGCCTGGTTGTCCTCTCCAAAGCCACCAACTCCTCTAGTGGTAGCAGGAGTGTCTCCTCATTTGTAACTCCTAGGTTGATGAGCTGATCATTGAGTTCCTCTCTCTTCTTATTGTTGATAGCTTCCTGATTGGCTGCAGCTGCCCTTGAACTAGCAGCTAACAGCTTCTCAGCCGGGAATCTACCTTTCCGTTTCAGCTTTGCAATCTTCTCCTCTTCCTGAATCTCTTCCGCAGTCAATTTCCTTTTTCCTTTGTCTTTTGACTGCGGTGGTTCTTGGGTAGCGGGTTCAGATTGAGAGAGCGGCAGAGATGGTGTTTGGGATGGAGGTAGATCAGAAGTGTCCTCCCTGCTCATCTCAGATGCTATTTCAGCAATAACATCTGTGATGATTAGTTCCTCGGACATTTGGAACAAACCTTCCGCAGCTTCTATCTCAGCTTCGAAAGACTTGTCTTGTTCTTCCGAGGCTTCAACTTTAGCTTCGGAAGTTTCAGCCTGAGCTTCGGAAGAAGAGGCTGATGCAAGTTCTGTCCCAACTGTTTCAGTTGCTGGGCCATCGGTCCCCATTTCCCCTTAGAAGTTAATCTCAGGTTCCATATGGACCTTAGGTTGACCAACTTCCTCCACAGTGGTAGAAGGTGCAGTCAGTCTTTGAAGCTCCTCAGCTCCAAAGTATATGAGTGAGGTGTCGGGGCTGGGCTGCTCTAAGGAGGATCTCAATACAAACTTTGTGAAAATTCTGTAGAGATCATGAAGCATCTGTGAGTCAATCATTAGAGTTGATTGATATGACTCAGGTAGGGTTATGAGTTGGGAAGTAGAAGACTGGATCTGTGGTTCCCCGGATGTTTGTCTCTGATCTTTCTCCCCCTTTTTGGTAGCATCATCTTGAGAGCTAGATGAGCTAGAGGAAGAAGTCAATGAGACCTGAATAGGTACATGCCTAACAGACCTCTCTGTCTGTTTCTCAGCTAGTTGAGCCTTGAGATTGTCAATCTCAAGTGCTGAGTGGCTGTCCTTGTCTCTAAGATCCTCACCTGAGATTCCTGGTTTGATACCTTAGCGAGCAAGTACTGAAGTGTGAGTTGCATACTTCCCTCATCTTCATGTGAAGAATCAAAGGGAGATGAGATAACATACCTAGTATGTTCAGTCTCACCACCAGATGTGGCTTCTTGGCACCCTGGATACCCTTGCTCAAATTCATCTCTTTCAGAGATGTCAATGGGCAAAGTTGTCGTAGACTCAGTTTGATTATTGTTACCACTGTCCTTAGAGCTCAATGAGAGACTCTGAGTAGTGGCAGCTGAGCCTACGTGAGTCCCCTCCATATCAGTAGGACTCACCTCAGTAGTTGGCTGCTGATGGGGGCTAGAGATAAGGGATCTCTCTTGGCTATGTTGATCTTTGAGAGGGTGTTGTAGATCAACTTCATGGCCATGGAGAGATGTAATCTCTTCATTAGTTCGGAGTAATAGGTCAGTGAAAGATAAAGAGGTTAAACCTACTGACCCGGGACCTAGATCAATGTCTACAGGCATTGAGCCTCTTGTGGGGTTGTCCCTTGAAGGCTGCACAGGGGAGTGTAGAGACTCACCCTGTGGGCTAAAGGCTTGAGGTTCGGGCTCTTGGGTTTGAGACTGAGGAGGCTCAAAACCCAAATTGAGGTCAAATGAGAAGGATGGTGTGACCTCGGACTGAGTGGGAGCCCGTGTTTCCACTCTAGCCCTTTTGGTTTGAACTGGAGGAGCTTGTTCAATCAGAGTAGATTAAACAAGGGTTCGTTTGGGACGTCTCTGATATGTAAATTTAATGGGTGGAGAAGGTACGGTTGGCATTGTGGTAGAGGTTGCTGGTGTGGGTTCATCACCTGTGGGGTCAACAGGGATGTCACCAGGAGCTATGCGCTCAATCATCTGTGGAGGTAAAGGAGTATACCTTCCAGTAAAATTGGTGGACACCTTCTTTAAAGTTTTGAAGATGGTGGGCCGCATGGGGAACAGTTAGAGTTGCTGCACAGACAAGCTTGCTCTGTTCCAACTCGCAGTTGATGAAGTGTTGAATGTATCGGGGATACATGAAGAATGTGTACCTTTGAAGATTCCTGATTAGATTGTTCAACACAAACCTTGAGTAGTTGAAGCGCAGACCTCTCACCAACCCATGAACTAGGCACCCTAGTTCGTATGGGATTTGATCCCATCCCCCAGACTTGTTGGATAAGCAGTGTAGAATGATGTGCAGCAAGAATTCCAATGATATGAGAAGTTGAACTTGTAGACTGTTGATCTGCTCACATCGCCACCGTATCCCATGAGGATGTATGTGCTATCCAAGTCTTCTTTGGGAAACTCAGTAGGAGCTCCATCATCCTAAAGGTCAAGATGCTCCCTGATGAGTTGTTCACTGATGATCAACTCCTGTCCATAAATGCGGGTTCTCAGGACGCGAACCCCATTTAGGACTGCAGCTTGACCGTTACTCCAGAATTCAGTCATGTGCTTGGAGTAAATGGTGGGGTTAACAGTGGGCACCGTGAAGTAGGTTGATTCAGAAAGAAAGGTGATTATTTGGGTGAAGTCGACATCTCTTGATGAATCAAGTAGTGCGACCTGGTTATGCTGAGGGTTTAGAGCCATTGCAGAGAAAGTAAGCTTGAATTGGGGTGAAATTTCAGGTTTGACAGAGAAGGGAATAGTTAGGGCAGTAAATTGGTAAAAGAAGATGAAATTGAACAGTCTGGATTATTTAAAGTGGAAATGGTGGTAGTAGAGGTAATAGGGTAACTGTTTGGGGTGATAGTGGTTTTCGGCTATGAAATGACAATGGCTGCAAGGGATAATTTTAAATAATTTGACCATCATTAGCAAATTTTTACCTTTTACAGAGTGGGGCCCAAAGATATCCGTTACACATAAAAATCTCTCTTTCCGAAGGAAAAACATTTCCGAAGGTAATTATCTTCCGAAGACAATTCTTTCTTCCGAAGCAAAACATTGCTTCCGAAGGTAAAAAATTGTCTTTCCGAATGGAGAGTGTTATAAGCTTCGGAAGTAGATCTGATGTAAAATCAATCGCTTCTTCCGAGACTAAAAACTCTTCCGAGAAGAAAATTTCCATTGAGGAATTTGGCTTTGGAAGATATTTAAGAATATCTTCCGAGAGTTAATTCCTCTTCGGAAGGAATTTACACCTGGAATATAAAAGGATCTTTTGTAACAGGGCTTAAATTGTATTGACACAAGACATTAGACATTAAAAGTTCTTCAAAAGAGGTAGTTAATCAATGTTTATCATCCCAATAGCTGATATGAGATACTTAAATCTTTGTTCATCAAAAGATTTTGTGAACAAATCAGCATATTGTTCATTTGAGTCAACTTTGATTAACTTTATCAGATTTTTCTCATGAATATCTCTAATGGAATGATACCTGATATCAATGTGCTTTGTATTGGAATGCTTCACTGGATTTTCAGTAATAGAGATAGCACTGTTGTTGTTAATATGGATAGGAGTAGTCATGAAGTTGAATCCATAGTCCAACATCTGATTTTGAATCCATAGCAGTTGAGCACAGCAGCTAGCAGCAGCAATGTATTCAGCTTCAGCAGTTGATGTAGAGACACAGGATTGTTTCTTGCATTGCCATGAGATAATCCTTCCACCAAGAAATTGACATCCTCCTGATGTTGATTTCTTGTCAATGTTGCAGCCACCATAGTCACTGTTAGAGTATCTATAGAGATTGAAATCACTATTTCTTGGATACCAGAGACCTAGTTTAGGTGCTCCTTTGAGGTATCTAAGTATTCTCTTTGCAGCAGCTAGGTGGGACACCTTTGGAGTAGCCTGATATCTTGCACAAATGCATGTGGCAAACATGATATCAGGTCTACTAGCAGTGAGATACATCAGAGAACCAATAATTGCTCTATACTGATGTTGATCAGTATCCTCCCCCTCAAGGTCAGGGCAAAGATTATGGTTTCTGGGTATGGGTGTCTTGGCTTGTTTACAGTCCTTTATTTCAAATCTATCTAAAATGTCTGAGACATACTTAGCTTGATTTATGAAGAACCCTTCCTTTATCTGTTTCACCTGAATTCTGAGAAAAAGTCTATTTTTCCCATGGAACTCATCTCAAATTTCTGCTTCATAATGCTCTCAAAGTTCTTACACATTTGGTCATTTGAGGAA
Source organism: Flaveria linearis (assembly GCA_024085815.1). Classification (NCBI taxonomy): domain Eukaryota; kingdom Viridiplantae; phylum Streptophyta; class Magnoliopsida; order Asterales; family Asteraceae; genus Flaveria; species Flaveria linearis. Next base: position 11,038,787 of record CM044006.1, read on the forward strand.
CCAAATATGATGTCATCAACATAGACTTGAACAAGCAAAATGTCTTCTCCAATCTTCCTGATGAAGAGAGTCTTGTCAATGGTACCTCTGGTGTAGCCATTCTTTAGGAGAAACTGAGACAAAGTCTCATACCACAGCCTAGGTGCTTGGTGCAGCCCATATAGAGCTTTATCCAACTTGCACACATAGTTGGGGTGTTGTGGGTCTTAAATCCTGGAGGTTGACATACATAGATTTCCCTATCTATATCCCCATATAGAAGAGCACACTTGACATCAAGTTGGTAGACTGTGAAGTTCTTGGATGTAGCATGAGCAAGGAAGATCCTAACTGCCTCAAGTCTTGCAACAGGTGCAAAGACATTAGTATAATCGATTCCTTCCTCTTGGGTGTATCCCTGAACTACTAATCTTGCCTTGTTCTTGATAATCAAGCCTCTGTCATCTTTCTTGTTTCTGAATACCCATTTAGTGCCTATGGGTACTTGACCAGAAGGTAGTGGGCATAGATTCTAGACCTTTTGAATTGAAGCAGCTCCTCCTGCATCGATTCAACCCAACTACTATCTTTCAAGGCATCTTCCACCTTCTTAGGTTTCATCTGAGATAAGAAGCATGAGTACAAGCAGACATTCCCATGATGAGTTTGCCCTCTTGTTCTCACACCTTCAGAGACATTCCCTATGATGTTTTCAGTTGGATGAGTGTTGTGAATCCTAAGACGAGGAATCACTTCCAGTTGCAGAGATAAGTCCAGGTTGGACATATTCTGATTAGGAACTAGATCACTCTGTCCAGCTGCTGTTTCAAAATCATTCAATGAGGACTGATTCAATGATTGAGAAACACCATCAATGGTTGGTCTTGAAGTAGTATTAACAGTTGCCTGTTCCTTCAGAATACTACTTCCTTCAACCTGGTGTTGTAATGGATCACCTGAAGAACTTTGAGGTTGATCAAGTGATTCACTTGTTGAAGCTTCACTATTCCTGGAGATAGTTACACTATCAGATCTGTGGATGGTTGAAGCTTGTTGTCTTTCAGCTCTTGGAGAATTTGGAAGAGGTTGGGTAGCTCAAATAATTGATCAGTATCAGCATCATCTTGAGCACTTGTTCCAGCTGAAACATTCTCACAAGATGGTTTAGAATAGTTTGGAAACAATTCTAAATCAAAGATATAATCAGGTCCATTCCCCCTAACACAAGGAGTGTGCTCATTAACAACTATATTGGATGACTCCTCAAATTGTTGATTCTTGATGTTGTATACCCTATAAGCTTTGGAGCTAGAAGAGTATCCAACAAAGATAGCATCATCCGACTTCTCAACAAACTTTGCTAAGTTGTCTTTTGTGTTAAGTATGGTACACCTGCAGCCAAAGGACCTTAGAAAGCCAATGAATGGTGGCCTCTTGTTCCATAACTCATAAGGGGTTTTTCCATGGGGCTTAACTACAAGAACCCTGTTCTGCATATAGCATGCAGTGCTAACTGCCTCTACCCAGAATGTTAGAGGTAGTTTTGAATCAGCTAACATGGATCGAGCAGCCTCAATAAGTGTCCTGTTCCTCCTCTCAGCAACACCATTTTGTTGAGGAGTTCTGGGAGCACTATATTGTCTGGCAATCCCTTTTGAGTCACAGAATGAGTCAAGAACAAAGTTCTTAAACTCAGTCCCTTGATCACTTCTAATGATCTTAACCTTGTGATCAATTTGATTTTCTATTTTAAGAATAAAAGATTTTAACGTTTCAGCAGTTTCATCTTTACTTCTTAAAAAGAATACACATGTAAATCTTGTAAAATCATCAACAATCACAAGGCAGTATGATTTCCTTCCGATGCTCATTATACTTGTGGGACCAAAGAGATCCATGTGCAATAAGTGTAATGGAGTAGTGATAGAGTTAACACATTTGGACTTATGAGATGGCCTATGTTGTTTCCCTTTCAGGCAAGCAACACAGTTATCTTTGCAGAAAAATTCCTTTTTAGGCAAACCATGTACCAAGTTATTTTTAGCCAATTTATTCATTGTCTTAAAATTTACATGACACATACGTTTATGCCATAGTGTTGACTCATCACTATCAGCTTTGGAAAGAAAGCATGATACTTCACCCATAGGAGAAGGGTTGTTCATATCTAGCTTGTATATATCCCCTTTCCTGGGAGATCTAAGAAGCACCAATTCCGGAGGAATTGTCATCCCTGGTTTGAGGATAATGCACTCATGTTCTGTGAAAAGCATTTGATGCTTTTGATCACAGAATTGAGAAACACTTAACAGATTGTGTTCAAGCTGTTTGACAAAGTGAACCTTGTCAATGTTTATTCTGCCATCGGATATATTTCCTCTGCCTGAAATATATCCTTCGGTCTCACCTCCAAATTGGACAGGCCCTCCATCAAAGTTCTAGAATTATTGAAGGAGAGATCTGTTCCCTGTCATGTGCCTAGAGCATCCACTATCTACAATCCAGACATTGTTGTTCTTGTCAAATGGATGTCCCTGCATATAAGATGAGATGGTTAGTTTTGTTTAGAAGCCCAAGCCTTGCTGGTCTTGGGCTCTTCCAAAGATAATGACATAATTGAATCAAAAGGTATGCATTGGGGTTCAATAGAGGTCGTTGAAGAAGAGGTTTGGGCTACAGCATCTTTCTTGATCTTCCAATCCATCCCTTGGTTGATCTTTGAGGATGAGCTTGTTGAAGCTTTTGCAGCATGGTCTTCTTCCGAAGCTTCTTTCTTTTCGGAAGAAGCCTTCACCACCTTTTCTTCCGAAGCAGTCTTCTTCTGGGATGGTTTCAAGGGAGCTTTCTTGTTTTTTCGAACCTTAGAAGCTTTGGCTTCCGAAGCCATTGTCCCTTCGGAAGAAGTACTTTCTTCCGAAAGCAACTTGGCTTCCGAGACCAATTTTCCATTTTTCATCATTTGAACCGTTTGAAATGGTTCAAATGAGAAACCTTCCCTGACTCCTTCTTTTCTAACATTATTTGCATAATGTGTGCTTGCTGGATTGTAGTAACAATCTTCAGCCATGTGGTTGTGCAGACCACACATTATGCATGCAATGTTAGTCTTTTGGGAATTTACAGGTTGCTGTTTCTTTGATCTCTTCTCTTCATCAGCAACATTCCCTTTTAACTTCTAATCCTTTGGCAGGACAGGAGTGCTCGTACTATACTCCTTTCCTGAATCAGAAGTACCTACCACTTGGAATCCAGCAGAGATGAAGACACCCTTTTGCTTTGGGTCAATCTTTAGCTTGGACTCTGCAACCTTCTTGGCAGTCCTTCTTGCAGCTTTAGCTCTGCTTCTTCTTACCTTGGTGGTTAGGAGTTGGTCTTCATAGGTGGAGATGAGTGTATCTTCCTGTTTCTCCCCTGTGGTGGCCACTATTTTGCCTCATCCTCTAGTTCCGATGGGGAAGGGTCAGCAGTTGGAACCTCTTGCTCTTCAGTACCACATCTAGGTAGTCTAATAGACTCATAAGAGTGTGGTGGAGCTATTTCATTGGTTCCCAACCCTTCTTTGTTTTGATAAAACATTTTGGAATGAGAGGATAATACAAGAATAGCTTGGAAGTTTTGCTCAGCAATAGCTTGCTTCCTGGCCTGAGCCTCAGCAGTGACCAACTGTTTCAGTTGATTTCTCTTCATGCTTTGAAGCTGAGGGATGTGTGGAGGCCTGTGGGGTTCTCGGGTTGTTCTTGGAAGCCTTGCTTTCCCTAGCAAAGTGACCTAGTTGCTTGCAGTTGTAACACTTTGCTTTGCTCTTGTCAAACCCAAACTTGCTGTTGACAGGGTTTTGAGGGAATTGCCTTCCAGTTCTCTTGAAGAACTTCTTCGCTCTGTAAGTTAAAAGAGCCATCTGTTGGACAATGTCCACATACTCCACATCTCTGGACTGAACACTCAAGATCATCAAAGCAATATTGAAAATCACCGGAGTGTCCACTTCCAGAGACAAAGGCACAACTATCCTGAAAGGAGTTGTGTTGAACCTTTTGAGACTTTGGAGTCTCAGGTAGAGTAATGTAGGGTCCACTATGTGAGTTGTCAAGGTAACACAGCAACTGATATTGTGGTTCTGTGATTTCCCTTTCAACCACATGAAGGGCTGAACTCAGTTGGTTATTGGAGTGACCAGAGGAGTTCTGCATGTTCATCTCCATCTGGAATGCACTTAGGATACCATAAAACTCTGTGAGAGAAAGTGTCTTAAGGTACGAAGTTCTCTTGATTACGACACAATAATGTGTCCATAGTTTAGGAAGAGAAGACATGAACTTCCTAACTATGTCTCTATTCTCAAGAGCTACTCCAATATCCACCAGAGTATCCACTATCTCAACATACCTGAAGTATTGTTGAGTCAAGGTCTCACCAGCCTTGAAAGTGAAGTTCTCAAATTGCTGCTTCAAGAGATCCTTCTTGTTCTCTTTGGTTTCATTGGATCCTTCATACATAAGCTTCAATGCATCCTATAAATCTTTGGCTTCTTGCACTTCTTGAAGCCTCTGTAGATGGAGTTTGGGAGAGCAGTTTGAAGAGAAGTCATAGCCTTTTGATCTAGCTCTATTCTCTTTCTATCTTCTTCTGAGTAATCATCAATATCTTTTGGAATGATGCGATTACCAGTAGCAGAAGTAGTGCTTGGTATGAAAGGACCATTGACAATGGAGTCCCACATCCTTGAGTCTTGACACTTGATGAAGCCTTCCATTCTGGTGCACCATGTGTCAAAGTCTTCAGGGGTGATCAGTGGGGACTTGGTCATGGTGCCAGTTTCCATATCAGCCTTGGAGAGAGCAGCCATTTCAGTGAGTGGTTTGTAGTGAGGAGTGAAAACTGGTTGATTTGGATGGTAAGATCTCAGAATCAAGAGCCTGGAAGCTCTGATACCAATTGCAGGATCGTATGTTGGTCACTCAACAAGTGGTTCTTCTCTCAAACTCGCCTTGAACGATACTCAGTAAGAGTCTAAGAAGAGTTGATCACAATATAACAAGTAACAAGCAGTAAATAAACACAGGATGTAAATTTTCAAGGTACTTTTATATATTGCTTCTCAACTCAAAGGATTACAAGATTCTTACAAGCTCAAGTTTTTGCTCTAACTCTTGCTCTCTACTTAATAAGTTAGAATGAGAAGATATATATAATACTACCTACAGCCGGATTTACTTTGATACCAGCTAGAAACCTCTAACCAAACATCTATACTACAAGACTATAGGTGAGGTGTTTGGTAGTCAGGACATGTCCCTGACTTACCTTTTGTCACCAACTAAAGTTGGTAACATGTACTATCATAAAAAGGTATACAGTAGAATAAAGTATGGTCAACAACATGGTTCTTTTAGGAAGAAGCCATGCTGTATCAGAGGTCTGCAGCGGACTGTCAGAGACCATACTTATGTCTACTGGACATAGCAGTGTCTTCCGAAGGATAAGTTTCTTCAGAAGAATAACTTCTTCCGAAGCCACTTATACTTCGGAAGACTGCTTCTTCCGAGGCTTGGAATCTTCTTTGTCTTCGGAAGGAGACTTGGTCTTCAGTTCTTTCTTTAGACATGTCTTCGGAAGTCTTCAGACTTTGTCTTCGGAAGTCTTTAGACTTTGTCTTCGGAAGTCTTCAGAATTTGTCTTCGGAAGTTGTTCTTTAGACTTCGGAAGATCTGTTGGGTCTGAAGGATAGTCTAATATTATCAACACAGTCAAAGTCAACAAAGTCAACGTCAACGGTCAAAGTCAACGCAAAAGTCAACTCGACGCGTTCGGGACGAAGATTAGAGACAAGACGTTGAAGATATATTTGTCTAGGATATTTATTGTTATTAAATATATTTTGTGTCGACAAATATATTTAATTTTGTTTTTAGACATTTTAGGTTTTAATTGTAATTTCTATTTGTCATAGTTTTGGGTCCTAAGTGTCATTAGTAAATTGTCATTTACTATAAATAGTAAAGTATGACAATTAGGGTTTGAAGCTTGTATGAGCTAGTGATTAGGGTTTCCATTTTCATATTTTTGGTAATCACATTTTTGGATCAAACAAGGGGTTTTGAGTTGTTAAAAAAATATATAATCAAACACATAATCAATCAAACAACAATGAAGATTTGGATCAAACACATAAACTATGATGAACAAAGATGAACAACTCAAGAACAACTCAAAACCCCTTGTTTGATCCAAAAATGTGATTACCAAAAATGAAAATGGAAACCCTAATCACTAGCTCATACAAGCTTCAAACCCTAATTGTCATACTTTACTATTTATAGTAAATGACAATTTACTAATGACACTTAGGACCCAAAACTATGACAATTAGAATTACAATTAAATCTAAAATGTCTAAAAACAAAATTAAATATATTTTGTCGACACAAAATATATTTAATAACAATAAACATCCTAGACAAATATATCTTCAACGTCTTGTCTCTAATCTTCGTCCCGAACGCGTCGAGTTGACTTTTGCGTTGACTTTGACCGTTGACGTTGACTTTGTTGACTTTGACTGTGTTGATAATATTAGACTATCCTTCAGACCCAACAATAATCCCCCTTAGTCTACTATTATCAACGTCTTTCATCGTGATCAGTACTAATAAGTCAACTGAACTTGATCTTCAATTTGGTAAGCTTCAGTCTCAATGTTGAGTTCCAACAATATTCCCCCTAGACTGATGCTTCCCAAATTTTGTTGCTGAAGATCTTTATCTCAAAAGTTCCCCCTTTTTGCATGCTCCCCCTTGTTGTGTGCATCCTCTTGATTATAATGGAAACCCTTTCTTGAATCTCTGAGTGGTTCAGAAGATGTAGGAGGAGGGTTCCTAGCTCGGTATCTTCTATAAATTTGAGGAACAGGATCCATGGTCTGGTTCATTGCTCATGTGATGATCGGCCATCACTTGTAGCAAAATCTGCAAGACAATCACAAACACATTCTCGACATTTCTAATTAGATCATTTCAACAAAACAAATAAACCCGTGTTTATCTGTTTATGAAACAAGCGAACCCGTGTTCGTTTGTGTGTGCAATTTCCCGTGAAATGCATGAAAATGATAAAATTGTAACAGCATAATATGGAAGACCTAAAAGAATTTTGAAATGACAATTTATTATATTTTATTATTATATATATATATATTTTTTTAATTTTAATTATAATTTTTTTTTAATTTTATATATCTATTAATTTTTTTATAACCGAGAACTGAATCGATCATGAGATCACATCCTCAAATATACTTTAGCATAAAGATGAAATTAATCATCGACAAGTAATGATATCATACTGATAACTGAATCCAATCACAGTCTTTGAAGGATTTGAAATTCTCAAACAGATCAATAACGATTGCTGATATGTTTGTCCACTTAAACCCATGCCCTATCTTTTTCAACAAGCAGCAGATGATTCGTTAAGGTTTGATTAAGCACTTTAGAATGCTAGGACCCCACAATCATTTGGCAAAACCCTCACCCAACCTCAGGATTTCTTGAATTTTGTTATGATCTTTATAGAACAAGGCTTGTGCATGAGTGTGTAAGTGATTATCAACAGAATATTGTATTTTGTGATGAATTCATCATTTAGATGATTTGACACAACTTAGATTAAAATGATGAGAGCTCCAGGTCTATACTCACGTATAACAAAGGAGATGACCATTTAATCATGTGCCGATGAGAGCTCCAGGTCAGTACTATCGTACAGCAAAGGAGATCATCACTCCAGGTCAGTACTTCCGTACAGCAGAGGAGATTAGCACAAACACAAGGCACATAAATACACCAAACATGGCAAAGAGATAGAGATATAGATTATCATCATGGTGGGTGAAAGATCAATTCTCAATCCAATTTTTGTCGGGACTCAGTTTTCGTGCAGGCCAAAATGATTGCGTAAATCCAGACATCCTTAAGTATATATTTTAATTGAAATCATTAAGTTGCTGTCTACTTTATTCTTCAGGCTGAGTCTACCAAGCATATCATTAAAGAATCTGTTTGTTTTTCTATTATTTTCAATTAAAATTAAGATGCGAGTCAGATAACAGCATCAGTTACTATCATTTCTCATTTTAAAAACGCAAGTCATGCAAAAATAAACATTTCAAGATGATATACAATCATTTCTCAGTCATCTCGAATCAAGTTCCCAGTTTTTTTTATTTCTTTTCATTTTATATAATTTTGATATACTCTCCCCCTAAATTTTTATTTTAGCAAACCTATTTTGTTTTTTTTTTTTGTTTTTTTTTAATTTTTTTTTAAAACTGTACAAAAATAGAAATTTACCAAAGAAGGTCTTCCAAACTACACTGATATCTAGATAAGGAATGAATTCTTAAGAAATGTACAAAGATGGTGAAGTGAGAACTGTGATTATGCAGATAAAAATCCAGATTGTGGATAAAATACCATGACCTTAACCTGTTTGTTCCGCCTCAAATTTGAATTAGGAACAATCCCTGTCAGTAAACCAGATTACTAACAGTCCTCCTGAATTGTTCCTGCACTCATAAACAGATTAGTTAGAAAGGGGAACCCAGGCCATCGAAGTCCTGGGAGTTCCTTTTTCATCAAGATAAGTAACAAGCTTCTGCACACAACCGTTTAAGCAATCGGGGATTGTTGTATCCTTCTTTTTAATTTGCCAAATTTGTTTCGATTCAATTAACTTGGATTTGAATGAATTAAATTTGGAAATCATTTTCAGTTTAAGACCGGAAGGAAAAGAATTTGGTTTTGAACCTTTGGTTATTTTCATCTTTGAATCATGTGAAACCGGCTTCACATGAAAAGGTTTGGATGGAGGGTTTTTCATCCAACCATTCAAAGATGTGTGTTGTTTACCTCTTGATACAGAGAAGCAACCCGTGTTGCCTTTACCGTCTGGAACATTCCTCTGAACCTGAGTGCACTTCTTTAGCACGTGACCTTCTTTTCCACATCTAAAACAAGCCTTGAAAGGCTTTTGGTTGTTTGTAGTCCCGTGTTCATCAGGAGAGGGTGGATCCTCCTTTGAGGTTGTTGCAACTTGTTGACAATCTTGAATCTTCGTCTTTTGGATATCAGGAGAGTGAACCTTTTGAGGCTTTGTCGACTTGGATTTTAAACTGATCTGTGATTTGAAGTGTGATGTTTGAGGAGATGAAATCGGAGCATTCTCCCAAGAACCCTTTTTTATGACTGGTGACTTGGCACACTTTGAGGTAGATTTGTGACAAGCTTGATGGATAGCAGATGAAGATGGTGAGTGCTTCTGCTGAGTTTTAGAGGAACTACTGATTTGTTTAGCAGTTGGGGATGAGATCCGGATAGGTCTTGATTCAGCTTTTGGAAGCTTTTGAAACTTGACAATTTCAGGAGATATCTTGACCTGTGAGGAACCAACACCATCCTCTATGTTTGATTCATCATCTGAGCTTGTCCAGTCTCGTATACACAAATCTGCTTCCAATGGATCTTGATTGACATCTCCTATTGTGTTGGCTTCGCTTATAGGATTCTGATTGCCTGATGATTCAACAACTGTTCCTTCTTTGACAAACCTGACAGGAACAAACGAAGGAATGTTACCTATTTTGAATTTGTTGAAGAAGGTTGGAGAAGCAACTGATATTGATTTTGGAGCATCAGAGGTAGAATCAGCATTAATCTTCTTATCAGAACCCTGCCTGAGAGATCCTAAACCTACAGGAGAATCCTGCACATCTCTAACCTCTTTAAGATTAACGTTGCTTAAACCTGCATTTAAACTATTAGTTTTTGCAGCTTCAATCAAATCATTAGATGGATGAGGTTGAGGCATAGGAGAGTAACAATGGGTGCTAGGAGGAGGATAAACATATGGATTTTCACCACAACCCACTCCCGTTTTAATCCTAGCTCCCCTCTGTTTACACAGTAGCTCTTCCTGTTTCATTCCAGATATGGTCCATCTATCAAGCTTTGTTTTAAGCTTGCTTGTTTCAAATTCAGCCAAAGTGACTCTTTCGTTTAAAAGATTGATTTCAACGTTTCTTTCAAGAAGAGTTCGTTTTAAATGATCATTTTCTTTTAAAGCTTCATTTAATTTTATGAAATACTTGGCTTCATTCTTTTTAAGTTCTGCGTTTATGGTGGTTAACTCCTTTTGGTTATCTAAAAGTAACCTATTAGCTTTATACACACCAAATAAACGGATTTTACAAGCAGAAGAACACATATCCTGAACTATCTCGTATGGAAGATCCAGGATGACTCTTTCAGCAGTAAGAGCCTTCTCACAATTGCAAACTCTAGTATTTCTCTTCCATTCTTCTTCCTTCTCAGCATCACAAACTTCATTATTCAACTCAGCTCCACCTTTACCCATTGATGTCTGCTTAAGCTCCTCTTGTACCTCTTCAGTTCCAGCTTTCGGTAAACTGTCGAAATTGGTGCCAGAATCTGATCTCTCTTCTGGTTTCTCTTTGGAGTTTGAAGTGATCGTTGGAGTTGGATATGACGCTTCATAGTACTCACAACGTTTGATATCCAACTCAATTTGTTTCAGTTTGTTGACCACCTCTATCAGTTTGTAATCCTGAAAATTTCTTTCTCGTTCAATCGACTTGCCGTGTGAACCCCATTTTGGTGGGAGGGAATCAAGCAATCTCAGAACTTGTTCATGATTTCCCAATTGAGCATCAAACTTCGTCAGATTGCTTGCTACCAACAGAAAACGATAATAAAATCAGAAATCTTTTCATTCTTTAAAGCTGCAAAATTATCAAACCGACATTGTGCAGTTGTGAGATCATCAGATTCGAAGGATTTAAACAGTCCTGCAAAAGCCATTCTTTTAAAATTTTGTTTAATTGTGAACAATTAATCGCCCCAAAAATATTTTTAAAATTTTGTTTAATTGTGAACAATTAAACGCCCCAAAAATATTTTTCCTAAAAAATTTATAATAATTCTCCCCCGGGAAAAATAATTTTTTTAAATGTCACGCTAGAAAATCTTAGCAACTGGGGTCAAGCTGCAACAATTAATTTCAACTAGTTAATTTTCTTGATTTTTAATGAGCCTGACTTTGTTAGTCCTAACTTGATTATTGAGCCTAGTAGTTAGTCCAATTGTTTGAGAAAACCCTGCCCACACATCAATTTTTATTAAAAAAATTAGCCCAATTTACTTAACCCATTGAAAACCCATCCCAATTAGAAATAACCCAATTACCAATTGAAAAACCCCAAATAATTTATCAAACACCAATAAAACACACACTTCAGATCTGATCTTTAGAACTACTCTTAAACACAACCTCAAATCCTAAAACTCTACCCCCAAATCTCTTCAAAAACTCCTCCAAAACTAGATTGCCTGCTCTCTCTCTCTCTCTCTCTCTTTGTCTTTCAACACACATACAAAACCTCTAACTTCAAACACACTTTCAAACACACACAACCTTCAACACTTTTTAGAACCAACACCCCTGGACCACTATCACCTTAAGTAGTGGTTTGTACCATCGCTATTGTGACTAACACTTCTGTTATCTTCGGAATCTACATCAACCGTCGCGAAGATCTAGTGGTTTGTGCGTCGAAATCACCGGCACTCGCCGCCGGGGCTTTGCCAGATCACTGGCCAGTCGCCGGAACCCTAGTAGTTTACCTTCTCCGGCGACTTCCTCAACCCAAAACCAAAATTTCTTCTACCCTTTTTTTTTGGTTCGATTTCACGATGGTGAGGATAGATCTATGTTTGTGGGTGGTGGTAAATCTGTGATGGTGGGTTGTTGTTGGTTATGGTCGCAGCGGTGGTGGTTAAGCGGTGATAAGTTCACAAGGGGTTGGGGTCGAGGGTTGTGGCCAAGAGACGGGGTGTTGAATGAGGGAACTGCGGGTGGTGTTGGGTTCTTAGGTCAGTTGGTGGTGCGGCGGCGGGTGAATGGAAAGTGGTTGGTGGTTATAGGTGGAGGTTCTCGCGATGGTGGTTGTGGCTGCAGGAGGAGGTGGTCTCGGTGGTAGCAGGGTTAGGGTTTTTGTGGAGGTGGTTGTGATGAAATTGTTTGTTTCAGATGCTGTCGATTATGAATCTTGGTTGTGGTTGTTGTTTGTTGATAATTTTTTTTTAATTTTGCTGTGATATTTAACTTCGCATTTTGAACTTGTAATTTCGCAAACTAATTTTTTTTTTAATTTCGCAGCTTTGTTTTTACTAATTTCGCAGGTTATATGGTTCGCCGGAATTTCTACTTTCGCCGGAAAATTTACAGTTTCGCCGGAATTTTAGTTTCGCCGGAAAATTTGCCGGAGTTTCGCCGGACGAAACTGTACTTTCACCGGAAACTTTGAACTTTCGTTCATAATGGTGCTAAATTCGCTGGATGAAGATGTTGAAGCTCAAGAACACCAAGAACACACACACTAGTGTGTGTGAGAGAAATCTCTGGATCTGAAAATTATTTGTTGAATCTTGTATAGATTTAGGAGTAGATCTGATTTCTAACTTGTAAATCTTCAAATTCCTTGTAATACTTTGTAGATCTGATGATTTTGATGAAATTTGAATTTCAGATATAGTTTCTCTCTCTAAGCCCCCACTTTCTCTCTCTAAGAAAATTCAAAATCAGTAATAAAATCTTCGAATTCACAATAGAAATTGATTCAAGTTGGCTCTGATACCAAATTATTAGTCCAGGAGCTCTTGAATCAATCAAACAACAATGAAGATTTGGATCAAACACATAAACTTGATGAACAAAGATGAACACCTCAAGAATAACTCAAAACCCCTTGTTTGATCCAAAAATGTGATTACCAAAATATGAAAATGGAAACCCTAATCACTAGCTCATACAAGCTTCAAACCCTAATTGTCATACTTTACTATTTATAGTAAATGACAATTTACTAATGACACTTAGGACCCAAAACTATGACAATTAGAAATTACAATTAAAACCTAAAATGTCTAAAAATAAAATTAAATATATTTTGTCGACACAAATTATATTTAATAACAATAAACATCCTAGACAAATATATCTTCAATGTCTTGTCTCTAATCTTCGTCCCGAACGCGTCGAGTTGACTTTTGCGTTGACTTTGACCGTTGACGTTGACTTTGTTGACTTTGACTGTGTTGATAATATTAGACTATCCTTCAGACCCAACAAGATCCCATCCTTAGCTTCGGAAGCCTTTTGAATGTAGCACCAAAATGACTATGTGAAGTGGTTTTGGTTGCACCAGCCTTATAATGACCCAACTGAGATCAAGGTGTATTCAACTGGATGTGAAAAGTGCATTTCTACATGGTGAAATCCATGAGACAGTATAGGTCAGTCAGCCAGAATGTTTCAAAGATCCTTATCATCGAGACAGGGTTTATAAGTTAGACAAGGCTTTGTATGGGCTACATCAAGCCCCTCGAGCCTGGTATGAGAAGCTCTCCACTCACCTGTTGAAACATGGTTTTCGAAGTAGAGTAATTGATTGCACGTTATTCATCAGATAAAATGATGGTGATTTACTACTGGTTCAGATATACGTGGATGACATAATCTTCGGTTCCAAAAATGAAGAATTATGTAAAGAATTTGAATCGGTGATAAATGTTGGGTTTGAAATGAGTGCCATGGGATAGATGAAGTTCTTTCTGGGATTACAGGTGGATCAGACACCCAATGGAATCTTTCTACATCAGACCAAATACGTGGGGGACATTCTGAAGCGTTTTGATATGAAAAATGTAACAATTGCTGGTACCCCTCTTGCCACGAACCTTGATGTGGCACCTGATGAAATGGAGATTTGGTTGATGCCACCATGTATCGTGGAATGATTGGATCTCTAATGTATCTCACAGCTTCTCGTCCTGATATCATGTACGCCACGTGTCTCTGTTCCAGATATCAGTTATATATAGGTTTGAGGTTCTTATACATAGTTCTGAGACAATAATGATTCAAAAATGTGTTCAACTTAATCAGGTGGTTATCCATGCTAATGGACCATACTTATGGACCAGACGCACAAATGGATCATACTTATGGATCAGTCGCACGACTGAACCAGGTGATTGGATCAGTCGGATGACTAAGACATAAGATTGACTCAGTCGCATGACTGAACCTTCAGTCGTGTGTATGAATCAATCGCATGACTCAGTCGCACGACTGAATCATGCTAATGCTTAGTCGTACGACTGAATACTAAAAACCTATATATACTACATAATTCGTGGAAAAATTAAACACTTTGAATATTATCATACCCTAGCCGTCCAGAGATCTCTAGTTCGTCCATCCAACTTGATAGTTCATTCTCGACCGATTCCAACCCGTTCTTAATGTTTGTTTAATTGTTATATCGATTAGGTTGTCGTTCTCACTGATTAGATCGATTAGGTTGTCGTTCTCACTGATAGGATCGCCAGTCAAATAGAATTCTGTGCTATTTGATCTGTTTTCACGTTGAATCAGTTAGTACTCCGTACGAAAACGGTCCTAACAAGTGGTATTAGAGCCTTGGCTCGTGATTCTTCGTGGATTCAGTTAGTGTTCTTGTTGAAATCATGTTTTAATTCAAAAGATTATTGTTTTTGTTTCAAAACATGTTTTTGAAGTGTTCCTGATTCAAAAGTTTAATATTGTTAGACGTATGGCAGATTAGGGTTTGTGAAAAATCGTTTTTGGTGTCAAAGTGTCCAAAATTTTGAATTTTTCATCCACAGCAGCCTCAGTCGCACGAATAACTCAATCGCATGACTGAATCCTAATCGTACCTTTCAGCCGCACGTCTAGACTCAGCCGCACTGCTCTTACTCATGATTAAGCTAACTCACACGATTGAACTCATTCGCATCCTTCAATCGCACGATTGAACTTAATCGCACGATTGAATTCAGTCGCACTCACCAATCGCACGATTGAACTTAGTCATACTCTTCAATCACACATTTGATTCTGTCTTATACTAAATTTCTCCAAGTTTGATATCATGGAAGATCAAAACTCTATGTTTAATGCTGGGAAGGATTCACGTATCCAGAATCTACTACTTCTGGAAAATGAGATTGGGAATCATAAGAAACCACCGAAACTGTTGACTTTGGATGAATACCCACTATGGAAAAAACATTTTGAAATATATCTGAACGGTGTTGATCCAAATTTATGGACAGCCATTAAGACTAGTTATACTATACTAGTTGGTGCTAATGGGGTGAAGCTGACCTTAGGTGGTATGAATGAGGGACAAAAGTTTGCACACAACGCTGAGAAGAAAGCCTACGCTTTGTTGACTCAGTCAATTCCTAGAGACATCTTCCATCAGTTTTTAGAACATAAACAGTCTAAGAAGTTATGGGAAGCTTTAGAAAAGAGATACGATGGTAATGCAACCTTGAAGGTGCTGAAGGCTAAAGTTCTCAAAAGGAATTTGATAATTTCTCTCTAATAGGAAATGAGAGCTTAGATGACATCATTGATAGATTTTATCATTTAAAGTGTGAGCTGCATACTCATGGTGTGACTATATCTATGGAAGATAAAGTTTCAAGCTTTGCTGATGGTCTGCAGGACAAATCGGATCCATTTGTGGCTAATCTGAGGCAGAATAACACTCTTACAACTTTAGACATAAATGATTTCATCTTGAAGTTAAGGGAGGAGGAACTATGTTTCAAATACAAGTCGAGGAAAGGATCTCACACTCAGAATCCTTCACTCTATAACATTGCTCCTAATCCAGTTTCATCCGGAGCACCTCTTTAGACAGCCTTTGTTTCCAACACATCTATAACCTCTCAAAGCAGCTCTTCGGGAAGTGATTCATCAGGTTCATCTGGAACCAATATGATATTCCTGACTCTAACTCTATCAAGCAGAAGACTAAAAATCTGGGGAATGTTACTGTTGAAGTAGCAAAAGAGCATATGGATCTTCTCACTATAGTGGTACATTCTTATGATGGTTTTGTTGCTGGAAAGATCGGAAACTGTCATCTAGCTGATGAAGACTATGAGCAGGTAGATGAAACGGAGTTGGAAAGAATGGATATCATGTGGTCCTTAGCCAGTGCTGTTAGAAGGGTTAAGAAGTTTGTGAAGAAGACGGGGTAGAATCTGGTTGCTACCAAAGACACAAATTTTGGTTTTGACAAAACCCAAGTTACATGCTTCAATTGTAGTGAAAAACGTCACTTTAAACGAGAGTGCGTGAAACCTAAGAAGACCGGAAATGGTAACCCTTTTTCGTCGATCAACCGTCAAGACAAAGAAAAGAAAGTAGCATCAACAAGTTAGGATACTAAGACGTTGGTTGCTCAAGGAGATGAAGGATAGGACTGGTCTTTTAGATTTTTGTCTGATGGAGATGCAAATGTGGCTATGGTAGAAGATCTTGATGATGGGTCAGCTAGTGAAGAGACAACATTGCTGATAATGCAAATTCAGAAGCTGAAGAAGCTATGGGTGTAGTGGATCATTTGGTTGAAGATTAATTAACTGCTGCTAGCACGGAATCTCCTATCAGCGAGGAATCTAAGGTTGCTTTTATGGCTGACACTTCCAGCTCATCACAGGTATGTTCTAAAGATGAACTGTTTGATAAACATGCTTGTGCAGAATGTAATAAATTTCGTTAAAACATAGACTTAATATTTGCTAGGTTGTTAGATCACAATGACAGTCTGGTAAATGATTTGAAATTATTCACAGAAGCTAACCGAGTTATAAACAAAATGTAAGCAGCTTTAAAGAAAAACTTGATCTGTTAGGAAAATAACTTAGGGAAACCGAGGTTGTTGCCTTTAATCAAGCAAATGACATTGAGTTCTATCTTTCAACAATTGAGGAAACTAAGAAAGAAAAAGCAATTTTGCAAGTTGAAATTGAATTGTTAAATCAAAAACTGCATAGTTTAGCTAGTTCCTCTCATATTGTTCAGAACTTAGTCAAAGAGAGAAACTATGGGGAAGGGCTTGGTTATAACGTAGTGCCACCACCACATGCGATCCTTTTGAACACAAAATGTAGACCAATAAATAATAACTCTGTCAAGGATCATGTGGTAACTACCTCTCTAGTCAGTGATCCGGATTCCACAGTTCAAACTGTGAAATCTGTTACTGAACAGAAAGGATCTAGTTCTGGCACCAAAGATGAAGTTGTCACTGATAATAGGAATGAAGAGAATAGCAAGGCTACTCCTGGTTTGGGATCAAAAGTTAATGTTTCAAAACCAACTCATTCTAAAACATCTCATCATTAAAACCTCACTAAAATGAAAGTAAAAGGTAATCAAAATGTGAAACCAATAAAATTTGTCAAAGAAGGTGAGAAACCTAAAGTTGATAAGCAAGAGACCAATTCCAGCCCACCCTCTCCCCCACACAAAATATCTCTAAGACCATTTAAGAGGAGATCATGTTATAGTTCTGGAGAATGAGGACATATTTCTCCAAATTGTCCTTACTATCAGACACCAAGAAGAAAATAGAAATTTTTCATGATAACAAATGAAGGTTTGCTAAAAAAGATCAACTACCCCTCCCAAACACCAAAGTCAACACAGACAAGCAAACAGGCCTTACACAAAACTGGTTTGTGGAAAGCAAAATCAACAGGTGTGTCTAAAAGTAATGACAAGATGAGCAAGAATGTGTCTTGTTCTTTAGAAGGACAATGGGTGGAGTTTATGATATGTGATGCCTTTGGGAAACCCAAGCCAGTTAAGGCTTGGGTCCCACTCCTGAACTAATCATTTCCATTCTTGTGCCGGTTATCCGCTACAGCTCTATCACTAACACCTGGATTATTGATAGTGGGGCATCCAGGCACATGATTGGGAATCTATCTCTCCTTTAAAATATCAAACAAATCAAAGGAGGATACGTATCTTTTGCAGGAAATAAAGGAGGTTATATCACAGCTTAGGGTGAAGTGGGAAATGAGAGAGTGAAGTTTGATAAAGTCAACTACGTTCAACAACTGGAGAACAATTTACTCTCAGTTTCTCAAATCTGCGACAAGGGCTTCAAAGTTGTATTTGATAATAAGAGATGCTACATTCTGAAGAAGGATTATGTTATCCCTGAGGAGAAAGTTCTAATGTCAGCTTCAAGATAGAATGATCTGGTATGTCTTGGATATGTCAAAAGCCTCAACAACTGAACCTACTGCTCAAGGCTTCTTGTCTAAAGCCATGGAGAGGGATTCTATTTCTTGGCACTGGAGAATAGGACACATTAATCCTAGGAAGATGAATCATCAGGTTCAAAATAATCTTGTTGAAGGTGTTACCGTCAAGAACTTTCAGCTTCCAGATTTCCGTGCATCGTGCAAGAAAGGGAAACAGACCAAGAAATCTCACAAATCTAAGAAAGTTAACTTTATTGAGATTCCACTGGAGCTGTTGCATATGGATCTGTTTGGTCGTGTCAGTACTAAAAGCATTACAGGAAATCGGTACTGTTTTATGGTCACTGATGACTACTCACGATTTTCCTGGGTTATGTTTCTTAAAGCCAAGTCAGAGACGTTTGAATCATTCAAACATTTAGTTACTACTCTGGAGTCTCTGTATAAGCTAAAAGTTAGGAAAATATGTTCAAACAACAGGAAAGAATTCAAGAATCAGTGGATGGAGGCATTCTGCCGAGAGAAAGGGATTGTTCATCAATTCTCTTCTGCGTACACTCCACAGATGAATGGAGTTACTGAACGCAAAAATCGTAGCTTGATTGAAACTGCAAGGACAATGTTGGCAGATTTGAAGCTGCCGATTCAGTTCTGGAATGAAGCCGTGGCTAATGCATGCTATACACTCAATTGGGTCTTAGTGGTTAAACGTCATGGTAAAACCTATTATGAGTTGCTTCAAAAGTGTAAACCGAATCTGGAGTATTTAGAACCATTTGGAGCCCCTTGCATGTTATTAAAGAAAGCTCAGAAAGGGAAATTTAGTGAGAAGGCAGAGGAAGGTATCTTTCTGGGATACTATATACCAGACAAACGGGTTTTAACAACGCAACTAGTCAAGTTGAAGTATGGTGCAACGTCGATGTTCAAAGATACACCACACCCCTTGCTGAAAAAGGTCCATCATTCTTCTTTGATTATGATGGATTTTTCAAATCTTTTAATCTTCATCCTGCCTATTCTAATGACGTGGTGGCTACTCAAATGATGTATGATGTTTTGAACACTCCTAATCCAGACTCGAGCACTAATGCTCTAATTGATTGTACTTCTGAGGCGTCAGAGGAAAATCTAGAAGTTAGTGACCACTCCTCAGATGATGAAGAGATTCACAATGAAAATATGAGCAATGAGGAATCTATTAGTCCTGATGATAGTACTCCAGCCATAGATGAACCAGTGATTCCTAACCTTGATAATGAAGTGGCTATTCCTACAACTCCAGTGACAAAGATCAGCGTGAATCATCCCCCAGGCAACATCATAGGGTATCTTTGCTCAGGTGTTCAGACAAGAAATCAGTTGTACACGGCTGACTACGCTGCAGTAATGGAAAAGGGATACATACATGATGGAGCATATAAGTGTTTTTTTCTCAAGTTGAGCCCAAGTATGTAAGTGATGCCTTGAAAGATGAGGCATGGGTAAATGCGAAGCAAGAAGAACTTCTTCAGTTTAAGAAGCTCGGTGTTTGGACATTAGTGGATAAACCCAAGGGTGCAAAGGTGATTGGCACAAAATGGGTTCTTCGTTGCAAGAAAGATGACCAGGGCGTCATCATCAGAAACAAGGCACGGTTAGTAGTTCAAGGTTCAGACAAGTTGAAGGCGTGGACTACAATGAGGTATTTGCACCTGTGGCTAGGATGGAAGCAATTAGGATCTTCCTAGCCTATGCATCCTACATGAAGATCAAGGTGTATCAATTGGATGTGAAAAGTGAATTTCTACATGGTGAAATCCGTGAGACAGTATACGCCAGTCAGCCAGAAGGTTTTGAAGATCCTTATCATCAAGACAGGGTTTATAAGTTAGACAAGCCTTTGTATGGGCTACATCAAGCCCCTCGAGCCTGGTATGAGAAGCTCTCCACTCACCTGTTGAAACATGGTTTTTGAAGGGGAGTAATTGACTGCACGTTATTCATCAGAGAAAAGGATGGTGATTTAATACTGGTTCAGATATACGTGGATGACATAATCTTCGGTTCCAAAAATGTAGAATTATGTAAAGAATTTGAATCGGTGATGAAAACTGGGTTTGAAATGAGTGCCATGGGAGAGATGAAGTTCTTTCTAGGATTACAGGTGGATCAGACACCCAATGGAATCTTTCTACATCAGACCAAATACGTGGGGGACATTCTGAAGCGTTTTGATATGGAAAATGCAACAATTGTTGGTACCCCTTTTGCCACGAACCACGATGTGGAACCTGATGAAAATGGAGATTTGGTTGATGCCACCATGTATCGTGGAATGATTCGATCTCTAATGTATCTCACAGCTTCTCGTCCTGATATCGCCATGTGTCTCTGTTCCAGATATCAGTCAAAGCCAAAACTAAATCATCTAATTAGGGTGAAACAGATCCTTCGTTATCTAAAGGGTACTCTAACACTCGGGTTGTGGTATCCTCATGATGATGACTTTGAACTTACAGCCTACAGTGACTGAGACTATGGTGGATGCAAGATGAACTACAAGTCCACATCCACAGGGTGTCAATTTTTTGGAAGGAGATTAATCACCTAGAAATGTAAGAAGCAGGCGTCTGTTGCTCTGTCAACATGTGAAGCTGAATATGTTCTTGCTGCAAGTTACTGTTATCAATCATCTACATTCAACAGCAAATGCGGGACTACGGTTTGCAATTTACTAACACCCCTATATTTGTTGATAGTTCTGTTGCCATAGCTGTAACTAAAAATCCGGTACAATATCCTAAAACCAAACACATCGGCATTAAATATCACTTCATACGTGATTGTTTTGAAAAGCATATAATCGATGTAATTAAAATTAACACAGATTTTCAGCGCGCCGACCTCTATACAAAAGCTTTAGATAAACCGAGATTTTACTATATATTAGAGGTAAATGGCGTAAAGAAGAAAGAGAATGTGATTCCGGAGGAGTCGAGTTCATAGTCCGTCCGTATGTTTCTTCGTTTGATTTTTCAGTAAATTTTTTATTTTATATAATTTTTCTTTCCTGTCTTAAAATATCAAAAACACAAAAAGATTTCTGTTTTAACATTTTAGGGGGAGAATGGTTTTAGTTTCGGTAGTTAGTATCTAATTACTTAAAAAACGGGGCGGGCAGATAAGCTGAAAAGAAAAGACATCAAATCTGTGAAATTGATTCAATATCATGGAAAATGATAGTACATAAGCTTCGGATTGTTTGGGACACCAAAAAGATTTAAATGTTCTACAATACTATATTAAAGTTAAAGAAAATTGTAAGTCTGAGATGTCTAAGTCTAATAAAGGAAAAATGAAAGTAAGCTAGTCTGTTACAGTGGTTACATAGAGAAAGTAGACCTAGCGGTTGCTAGTCCATTATATGATATGATAGTACATAAGCTTCGGATTGTTTGGGACACCAAAAAGATTTAAATGTTCTACAATACTATATTAAAGTTAAAGAAAATTATAAGTCTGAGAAGTCTAAGTCTAATAAAGGAAAAATGAAAGTAAGCTAGTCTGTTATTGTGGTTACATAGAGAAAGTAGACCTAGCGGTTGCTAGTCCATTATATGATGTGTCGGTAGATTCAACACAATAGACTAGTAGACTTCATTGGTGAATAAATTAAAAATAAATCATTCAACATGCTGTGGGGTTCCATCTTATCCCTGGTTAACACAATCAATATATTTTCAATAAGGGGTGAGGAGCAAAATGAACGCCACAAATGTGTGCAGACGACCATAAAATGAGCAAAGCGCATGAAAAATGTGAAACGCAATCAAGCTAATGACAAATGTGTTGTTGCGTTATATGTAAAATAAAATTGCTCTAACAAGAAGATAGGTTGTGTGCCTCTTTGTTATGCGATGGCACTGACCTGAGGATAAGCATAACCTAAATATTCTAGAATTCATTGTTGTTTGCGCCTCTCTGCTGTGCGATGGCACTGACCTGAGACTTGGCATCTCTTTGAAAGCTCTTAGAATAGTTTCTTCTTGACAAAAACCCGTAGACCGCTCAAAAATCTCTTAAGAAAGGCTGATTACCATATAAGTGTGGGATCCACAAATGCCTGTTGACTTAATATACCTAAATAATCACCAATGTGTGTCAAAAATCTGTGTATGGATTTATGTGGACAAATATACTGACAATCATCATGGCAGCAGCTCCCGATGGTCAAAATCAATGTGTTCTACAAAACAGCTCTAGCATGATGTCATGTTAGTGCCTTTGACTCCTAGATGAAAGAGATTAAATGTAATGTATATATAATGCTCTTTGTTATTGTCATAAATATAAACGGTCCCAAATGATTGTGTTTTATGCTTGTCTGATTCCATATGAATCTTTCTAGAAATAATGAAAATGTTTGAAGCTATTCTGCTCAGGGGAGAAATCGTTTAACTGAAGTTAAAATGTTTTTAACCCTTCTCAAATGAAAACACAAAATATATCTTAATTCAGTTTAATTAAAGTTTTTCCTGTTTTAGTTATTTGTATTGAGTCGATGTTGGACTAGGTAACAAGACTGAACTCTATGAATGTCACGAAATGAGCCGAAAGTTAACTATGAAAAGCTTGTTTCTGAAATATAAAAGGATCGCGTCTGAGGTGATCAAATGGTTTCTCATTTAGAATGATCACATCTGAGGTGATCAAAAAGCTTTCAGTTAAAAGGATCATGTCTGAGATGATTAGTGGTCATAACATCATTTATCAAAGACAAGTATGTAAATTGATGGTACAAACAAAGTCAAATTCACTAGAATGACCAAATCTGTAACACCCGGAAAATTGACTAAGCGAGCCAAACAATAATAAAGGGCTTGGACGATACCATTTAATGAAAATAAGAATTTTTATGGGTGTTAGACCAAGTTAACTCTTCGAGTTGTGAGCTTGACGAGTTTAAGGACCTGGGAATGCCCGATGTATATATAGACGGATCACCTGAGCAACTCTTATTTTCACGCAACACCCAGTTTCTAGAGAGAGAGTGTAGAGAGAGAAAGTGTCGATTCAAGGCTCGGTTGGTCAAGAGATCGAGATTGGTGTTCGTGGGCTTCCAAACAACGAGAATCCAGGTGAGAAACATCATTTAATTGCTCCTTTTGATGAAAACACAGATTTCTAGTTTTGGGGTTTTTGAAAGTGGCAAGAATCGCCAAAAACTCACGTTTTTATGTAAGAAAACGTGTAAAAAACGTGTAAAAACTACGTTTTCATGGATGATAACCCAAGGTTTTGGGAGTAAAAGATTGAGTTTTGTGGTTAAAATGGGCTGATTCGTAATTTTCAGATCGTTCTACGAATTTAAGGACTCATCCAGCGATTTTATAGATTCATCCAGCGAAACTATGAGGTTTCATCCAGCGAATTTATAGATTCGTCCGAGCGAAACTATAGTTTCGCCAATAAGTTCGCAGACATTGTTATCCAACGAAAGTTGGGTGAAACTGGCAGCAAAACTGGCAGCGAAACTACCAGCGAACCTGCCAGCGAATCTACCAGCGAAATTGCAGGCGAAGCTAGCAGCGAAACTGCTGATTGCCTAGCGAAACTGTGGGCGAAACTAGCAATGAAACTGCTGGTCACTCAGTGAAATTAGCAGTGAAATTAGGCAAAAATTAACTCCTTTGAGTGTTAACTTATCTGCAGGTGGGGTAGTGCAACCCTCTCCTTTAAAGCTTGATTGAGAAGTTGCTCATCAAGTACATGTGAGTTACTAGAACCCCTCTTTTACTGATTTTAAAGTGCTTGGGGCTATTATGCATACCTGGAAAATGTTTTCAAGTGAAACCGCGAGTGCCAGCCTATTGTATGATGATATTCTGTGCATGTATGTATTAGAATTTGTCTACGAGATAGTGTTGATGTTTAGTAGGTTTAGGTGCCTTAGTATGTTAGCTCTATGTTTGGTTGGCGTTGGAAGGATGTTTGGATCACTCGGGCAGTATTAGAAAGATTCCTGAAAAGTCCTACGCACCCATGTTGGACTTAGGATTCTCTAAGTGGTCTTAAGTGGTAGAATAGAGAGATAGGCTTTGTTATGATGTGATGGCCTATGCTTAATGTGTGCATGATGATGTGATGAAGTTTATGAATTGTATGCGTGTGAGTGATGTGTTATATTCCTTCGTTAAAGAGTTTTAAAAGTACGTATTATGTTTTATAATACATATTGTATGACTTTACGGGATATGATGAATGAATGAATAAAGTAATGAAAGTAAAGTATGATGTAACGAAGGGAAAGACAATGACAAAGTACAAACGAATGAATGCGATAAAGTACGAAACGAACGAATACATGGAATAATGAATGAATGAAAGGCTTGCAAGCAAGTGCATGAGGTGAGCGACTCTGTGTCGCAATAGACTCGAAGAGGTCCTTGTCGCGTACTACGGTATTGCAGGAGACATGATCCAGATGAATGAGAGTAAGAATGGCTTGCAAGCAGAAGGAAAGGAGGTTCACGACTCATTGAGAGTTGTTAGCTCAACTGTGTGTGTATGTTATAGCGTGCGATCTTGGCTAACCTTTAAGGGGGACATAGACACAGTGGGAGTTCAGTTTTGGTAACTACTCCGATACGTGCGATATGGTATTTACTATGTGCTATGTAGCGTGCGATGATGGCCTACCTCATGTGGATTATGTAGCATGCGATTTTGGCTAACCCATGAGACGGCGTGCGATTTTGGCTAAACCCCGAGAGTTATGACACACAGGGAGAGTTGGTCTTAGTGACAACTCCACTGGTGCAAATTGCACGAGATGAGATAGTGAGGTGAGCAACTTTGCGTTGCAACAGACTCGAATGGAGTTCAATCCAGGTGATTGACTCGACGGGATCTTTGTCGCGTATCTCGGCACAGACGGGAGTCGGGGATATTGCATGAGACAAGATCTAGATGAAAGAAAGAGAACCATGAAAGAAAGAAAGTATGAACCGAACGAAGGTTAAAGAACGTAATGAAAGTTAATGAACGAATGAATGAACGAACGACGATGAAGATAATAATAATAATTATTATTATCTGTATGTATGTATGATGTATGCTCACGAACAAAATACCATAATAAGAACGAAACGGGATCCTTGTCATTCGACCTCAGTAATCATGGCTGTGTGCCATGAAGAGGGTAAATCGTGACCGGATCTAGATGGAAGTGAAAGACAGAGAATGAATGAAAGTTGAAGATAAAGAACGAGCAGACGAAAGAAATGATCATACGTATGTAATGAACACACGAAAGTAAGATACGAACGAACGTATGTAATGAATGTATGAATGAAAGAAAGAATGCAAAGGTTAACGATGAACGGTACACGAACGAAAACTAATGAATGAACGATGAAGATAATAATAATATTATCTATGTGTACGTATGTAGTGTGACCGCATTTATGTAAAGAACGGTTTAACGAAAGTAAAGTATTTTATTATAAAAAGAAAACTAGAACTCACTCAGCGTCGCTGACTTTTGCATGCATGATAGTTGGCAGGTATTTTGGTTGATGCTGAGGAGTTGCAGGCATGGATGCATAAGCTACTGGGAGTGTTTTGAGGCTGGCATCCATATTTGACATGTCATTGTATTTTGATATGAAAAGAACGTTGTATTGTAATAAAATGACATGTTTTTAATTATTAATGAAAGTTTTAAATTCCGCTGCAAAGTAATATACGTTTGAAAGGTTTTACGTGCGATGAATGACCAACCATGAGGTGCTCGGGAACGGGGCCTTACAAGTTGGTATCAGAGCCAAAGTTTAAGTGAAATGGGTAAATTTTTCAAATAAACCTAAACTTAAACTGAGAATGGGGAAAAAGAAAAGGATGCCAGTCCTAGTAGCTACGTGCCTGCAGGTAAAGGTTTTATGTAAACATTTTATGTAAAGCAAACAGTTAACCGGTATTATGTGCGCATGTTATGTGTTTATGTGTTACTGGTGGATTTAGATGCTGACATAGTCAGGACAGGTAAGACTCGAGGTATGAAAAGTAAGGTAAGTGGCTAATCACAACTGATCACTGTAATTAGGGACTTACTATACTTGACATGAACTAAGTTATTCCCTTGAATGACCGTGTTAGTGTTTAAATCTTTCAGTGTGAGATAGGGAATGGCCGGTGGTAGACTTTCTAAGGCTTCATGTGGGGGAGGTAGTGGCGGACATGGTGTTGAACCACGAGTCATGAGAGCACGATCTAGAGTGGAACAGGTGGTTCACGAGGAACCCGAAACACCTCAACCGGGAGGTGGTGATGAGAGTGCTAACTTGAGAGCCTCGATGAAAGAGGCGGTAGTTGAGGAAGTGCATCAGGTCATGCAGACGATCCTACCGTCTGTAGTGACCGAGATGATGAAGGCTGTCAGAGACGGGGAGAGACAGGAAAGGGTAGACCTTCGGGCGAAAGGAGATGGCCCGAGACTGAAACGGTTTTCTTCGACGACGGAGAGGAAGAAGCGGAAGAAGAACCTGCGCTGGAGACGGCACGAGGCTGCAATTATGGGGAGTTTCAGCGATGCAAGCCCCCAACTTTTGATGGTAATGGCACTGCCGCCGCGGCTCACCAGTGGGTGAGAGAGATGGAAGCTGTTTTGAAAATCAGCGAATGCCGGGAGGATCAGAAAGTAAAGTTTGCTGCCCATTCTTTCATGGACTTAGCTTTGTGCTGGTGGGACAACGTAGTCCAGGTTGAGGGTAGTCGGGCTATCGGAAGGATGAGATGGCTAGAGTTGAAAAGGTTGGTGATTGAGGAGTTCTGTCCTCACCGTGAGATGGACAAGGTAGAAAGGGAGTTCATGCAGCTAGAAGCGGGAACGATGACGCATCAGCAGTACACCACCAAACTCAACGAAATGGCACGGCTGGTGCCGGATCAGGTGACACCTCTTTCGCGAAAGATTAAGAGGTATATTCAGGGATTGCCGGCGGATATCCATAGGCACATGATCGCTGCCCAACCAAGCACGTTTAGGTCGGCAGTTGATTTGGCGGGGAGGTTGTATGATGAAAGAACTGTGGTGGTGGAGGCTGAGGAAGGCGAGAAGGATAATGGAGACCGGTACTGGAGGAGGAGGAGAACTGAACGGGGTGGTGTCCCGACGAATAATAAGCATGCACGAGGGGATGACCGTCGTGTGGCCGTACCTGGTGCGAGGTCGGATAGGTGTGTAAATTGTGGGATGGAGCATTCGGGAGAATGGAAAAGGGAACCAAATACTTGCTACAAGTGTGGGAAGCGTGGTCATATGGCTAGAGAATGTGGAACCGTGAGATGCTATAATTGCGGAGAAATTGGCCATATGAGTAAAAACTGTGAGAAGCCAAGGGCGGAAGGTTCGGGAGTGAAGAAGGCTAGAAGAGAAGGACGGAGGGCAAACGCAGCGCCTACACGATGACGCGGGAGGAGGCTAGGGCGGACCCCGATGTTACGTCAGGTATGTTTCCAGTCAATTAACCTTTAGCCTTTGTGTAGTTCGATTGTGGCTCTGGTTTCATTCCTGCTGCCTTCTGTGATAAGTTGCGTGTTAGGAGTAGGAAGATCGATGTCAATCGACATAGGAGCTACTATAGGTAAGTCTACTAGATTACCCAGTGCACTAAAGGACTCCGCGATAGGACTGAGAGAGCGCTTGTTTTCTGTTAGACCATCCCCAGTAGACGTATGTGGGTAGACGTACACCTCCGGGTGAATCGAACAGTAACTTATGAGGCAAGCACCAAGTGCTGCAAAAAGGATGGATTAATTGGTGGTGCCCGATAAAAGTTCGGTGCCGATCTGCGACAATGGATTATGATGAAGGCTTCACCGGGAAGGTGGTACGACGAGCGGAAGGCGATGGTGATAACGGGCGAAGCGGAGGAACGAGTCTGTGTTAAGAAGGGGAAAGGAAGGCGAAACAATGATGGTGGATTCGTGTCCAAAAGCACAGCGTTGAGGGACGACGATCGGAGGAGAACGGAAAGAAAAGGAGAAAGAACATCGATGAGCCCTTCGATGTAGAGATTTCTATTAATGGATTCACTAAGCTACCCGATGCCCTAGAGGATTACGTGATGCAATTGAGAAAACGTTTGTTCCTGCTAGACCGTTCGGGACAGCCTTGGGTGAATAGGCGTACACCATAAGATGACACTGGATACACTGGGTATCCTGAACAGGTTAAGATTGGAGTGAGAAAGTTGTGTCACCCGTTGCCTGAGGAACAGTTTCAGCTTATGATTGGTTCATCGAACGGTAACGTATAATAGTTTCGACGTCATAGCATACAAGTAGCATGGGAGGTCGGAAGCAAAAGGAAAAGATAAATTTGATTAGGGCAAACAAAGAAGCGGATTTGCCTTTTCAATCACAGTGTATTTGCAAGGAACCTGAGAAAAACCGATCTCAGTGCAGTTATATTTGGAACAACACATAGTACGACTTAGGAACGCCTTTCTCGTCAGTTGTTTGGTTTGCCAGAGGGTCATTATTCATACGTAAAGAACGTCAAACAAGGGCTAGCAACTTTACGCAAGTTGATGGCCGTGTTTTTTTTTCAAGCATTAAGTGAAGGTTCTCAGTGATGCTCTGAAGCTTAATGATTATGACGCCGAGCCTTTGCTCGGATATCGTGATGTTTCTTTTAATGGTAGTGACCGCACTCTACATGGCATGCTCGAGGTCGCAGGTGCTGGTCAAATGAACATTGATCAGTGTGCATGAGTTGCCGATGTCAATAGTCCAAGATAGGCCAGAAGTCGAATGTTGACAAACGATGTGGAGCGATAGGACTCCAAGGGATGGACTGGAAGAGAGATGGGACAGTATTGCCGCGAAGGTTTGAGGAGTAACAGGTTTCGGGGACGAAACCTATATAAGGTGGGTGGACTTGTAACACCCGGAAAATTGACTAAGCGAGCCAAACAATAATAAGGGCTTAGACGAGACCATTTAATGAAAATAGGAATTTTTATGGGTGTTAGACCGAGTTAACTCTTCAGGTTGTGAGCTTGACGAGTTTAAGGACCTGGGAACGCCCGATGTATATATAGACGGATCACCTAAGCAACTCTCATTTTCACTCAACACCCAGTTTCTAGAGAGAGTGTAGAGAGAGAAAGTGTCGATAAGAGATCGAAGATTGGTGTTCGTGGGCTTCCAAACAACGAGAATCCAGGTGAGAAACATCATTTAATTGCTCCTTTTAATGAAAACCCGGATTTCTAGTTTTGGGGTTTTTGAAAGTGGCAAGAATCGCCCAAAAACTTACGTTTTTATGTAAGAAAACGTGTAAAAAACTTAGATATAGCTTCCTGGATGATAACCCAAGGTTTTGGGTGTAAAAGATTGAGTTTTGGGGTTAAAATGGGCTGATTCGTAATTTTCAAATCGTTCTGCGAATTTAAGGACTCATCTAGCGAATTTATAGATTCATCTAGTGAAACTATGAGGTTTCATCCAGCGAATTTATAGATTCGTCCGAGCGAAACTATAGTTTCGCCAATAAGTTCGCAGACATTGTTATCCAACGAAAGTTGGGTGAAACTAGCAGCAAAACTGGCAGCGAAACTGCCAGCGAACCTGCCAGCGAATCTACCAGCGAAATTGCAGGCGAAGCTAGCAGCGAAACTGCTGATTGCCTAGCGAAACTGTGGGCGAAACTAGCAGCGAAACTGCTGGTCACTCAGTGAAATTAGCAGCGAAATTAGGCAGAAATTAACTCCTTTGAGTGTTAACTTATCTGCAGGTGGGGTAGTGCAACCCTCTCTTTTAAAGCTTGATTGAGAAGCTGCTCATCAAGTACATGTGAGTTACTAGAACCCCTCTTTTACTGATGTTAAAGTGCTTGGGGCTATTATGCATACCTAGAAAATGTTTTCAAGTGAAACCGCGAGTGCCAGCCTATTGTATGATGATATTCTGTGCATGTATGTATTAGAATTTGTCTAACCTTTAAGGGGGACATAGACACAGTGGGAGTTCAGTTTTGAGAGTTGTTAGCTCAACTGTGTGTGTATGTTATAGCGTGCGATCTTGGCTAACCTTTAAGGGGGACATAGACACAGTGGGAGTTCAGTTTTGGTAACTGCTCCGATACGTACGATGTGGTATTTACTGTGTGCTATGTAGCGTGCGATGATGGCCTACCTCATGTGGATTATGTAGCGTGCGATTTTGGCAAACCCATGAGATGGCGTGCGATTTTGGCTAAACCCCGAGAGTTATGACACACAGGGAGAGTTGGTCTTAGTGACAACTCCACTGGTGCAAATTGCACGAGATGAGATAGTGAGGTGAGCAACTTTGTGTTGCAACAGACTCGAATGGAGTTCAATCCAGGTGATTGACTCGACGGGATCTTTGTCGCGTATCTCGGCACAGACGGGAGTCGGGGATATTGCATGAGACAAGATCTAGATGAAAGAAAGAGAACCATGAAAGAAAGAAAGTATGAACCGAACGAAGGTTGAAGAACGTAATGAAAGTTAATGAACGAATGAATGAACGAACGACGATGAAGATAATAATAATAATTATTATTATCTGTATGTATGTATGATGTATGCTCACGAACAAAATACCATAATAAGAACGAAACGGGATCCTTGTCATTCGACCTCAGTAATCATGGATGTGTGCCATGAAGAGGGTAAATCGTGACCGGATCTAGATGGAAGTGAAAGACAGAGAATGAATGAAGTTGAAGATAAAGAACGAGCAGACGAAAGAAATGATCATACGTATGTAATGAACACACGAAAGTAAGATACGAACGAACGTATGTAATGAATGTATGAATGAAAGAAAGAATGCAAAGGTTAACGATGAACGGTACACGAACGAAAACTAATTAATGAACGATGAAGATAATAATAATATTATCTATGTGTACGTATGTAGTGTGACCGCATTTATGTAAAGAACGGTTTAACGAAAGTAAAGTATTTTATTATAAAAAGAAAACTAGAACTCACTCAGCGTCGCTGACTTTTGCATACATGATAGTTGGCAGGTATTTTGGTTGATGCTGAGGAGTTGCAGGCATGGATGCATAAGCTACTGGGAGTGTTTTGAGGCTGGCATCCATATTTGACATGTCATTGTATTTTGAGATGAAAAGAACGTTGTATTGTAATAAAATGACATGTTTTTAATTATTAATGAAAGTTTTAAATTCCGCTGCAAAGTAAATATACGTTTGAAAGGTTTTACGTGCGATGAATGACCAACCGTGAGGTGCTCGGGAACGGGGCCTTACACAATCGCACAATTGGACCATAAGTATGGGACAATCACACGATTGACCTATAAGTATGGGCCAATCACACGATTGGACCACAAGTATGGCTTAGTCGCACGACTGGACCATGAGGATGGTCGAGTCGCACGATTGGCATCCTTAGTAAGAACCAATCGTACGATTGGTTGAATGTGTATAGGTGATTTGTACGATTCAACTTCAATCGCACGTATGAACCATGCGTATGGGTCCAATCGCACAACTGAAACTCAAATTAGTATAAAAGGGGGCTCAGTCGGTCGTAGCCCTACACTTGATTTCAAATTCTCCTAAACTCCCGATTACCCATGGACACCCTTTTCAAATTTTTCGTGTGATTTCCATCGATTTCTCATTACTAACCGATTTACATTCATCTGCATAGTGAGAAAAAAATCATGACACGTGATAACGTAAAATCAAACAAAAGTGACCAAATGATTTAAGACCTGAACCGACTCAAATAACTTTAAAATTGGACCTCTAAATGGACTTAAATGCGAACTTAACAGATAATAAGTGTAACAACGAGTCAATGTGCGTCTAATGAATCTAATCTTGATATGAAAATGACTGTTTTGACAAAGATTCAAAATCTTGGACTTGCACAGTGCGTATGCAAAAAGACATACAGATGAACTTCAGTCGCACGATTAAGCCAGACGCATGATTCAACTGCACGATTGAATCAATCGGTGACTCAGTCGCACGATTGACTCAACCGCATGTCATTGCACAAGACTAAACTCAGTCTGAGGCTCAGTCATATGGTTCAATCGTAAGATTGAACCAGTTTGATATGATCTGTTCAAACTCAAATATTCTTTCAAGTGAACGGGTCTAACATGTTTGGTGATTGTGTTGCAGTGAAATGGTTGATAGATGGATGATGAGTACTAAGCACAACATCTGTGCTTATCTCAACACTACTTCTCGGAATGCCTCATATTTCATTGGGATTATAGAGTTTTTACTCTGATCCAGGATACACCGTGCTATATCTACTCCCTGCACACCGTATCGATCCTTACAGCAAGCATTCTGGGAGAATGCAGTGGTCGATCGCTCAGTTGAGCCTTACAGGATCCGAAGTTCCATCTTCGGTCAGGATATAGATATCGGGGAAGACGATTTTAGGAGAGTATTGGATTTGGGTGAGGATGGAGACTACCCAACCAAGTTACATCCCCTGACAGTTAGGGGTTGTTTCTTGAGGATCAAGTACGCAGGCGACATAAATTCCGGCGTGCTTAATAAGAGCAACATGTGTCCACCGTTCAAGTATCTCACACATGTCATCCTAAAGTGCATCGCGTCTAGAAGAGGAGGATTTGACGAGATGAGTGACTAAATCCAGAATGCATTTGTTGCACTGGTACTGAACCACCCGTTTAGTTTCTCGAGGATGTTTTTCAATTATTTGAGTGAGAACATAGAAGAAAAGGGGAAGGAGGGTTTTTGTATGTACCCTAGGTTTCTCTAGATGATTATAGATGAGAAACTCCCCTCGCTGCCCAAGAATAAGGACGACGAGGTAGTACTGGAAGTTATGGATGATACTACCTTGGGTAGGATGAAGGTTTACCGGGGAAAGCAGGTGAAGCCCCCGGTTAGGAGATTATTCGGGCATCTGGGTAGAACAGATAGTGATCCCGGATGATGAGGACGATGATGATGATGACCATGATGAGAGTCATGGTGGTAGTTCTTCGGGTGTTGGTGGGTCGAATCAGCCCACCACTAACCTAGATTACCCAACAATGGAGGATCTGGGTAATTTTGAGTTGATAGATGAATCTGATGATTCAGATGAGGAGCCTCTCACCAGGAGAGTTGCCAGCAGGGTTGTGGCTACCGAGAAAGGGAAAGAGGCGGTTGGTGGACGCCAAACTAGTGCTATGAGTGTTGACACTAAGGTCACAGATCCATCATACACAACTGACCAGCCAATAAGTCCAGGGGGAGCCCTAACTGCAAAGGGATCTACGAAGAAAAGAATGGCCTAACCTATGGCAGGAAGGTGAAAAGACAAATGATCATTCTGATGAGCTCCTCCACCACCACAGCCACTACCACCACCACTGCCACTACCACTGCTACTACCACCACCATAGCCACTGCCACCGACATACCCACCACCACACATACACCCACATCTTCCTCACCCTCAATACCCAAAACCACCCTCAACAATCTATTCCCATTCCTACACCCATTTACACCACATCCACAACCACCCCTACCATTCCACAAGCCGGAACATCCACCTAGTTCTCACTTCCCCAGGGCAATACTCTACCCACGGTTGGGTTAGAGGAGCAGCTGGCGAGCCTTAACAGGCTAGTGCTTAAGCTGTTGGCGATGGATGATCTAAGGGCAAACCAGATGAACCAGCTGATGGCGGTTAATGCAGCACAGGGCAAGCAAATTGCCCAGCTCACTGAAAAGAACGAAGCTCATGAGAGAGCTTTAGTTCAAGCTCACAAGGCCCTACAAGCTCAAAATGAGCTAGTGCTGGCATCCGCCAAGAGGATTGAGGGGTTGGAAAAGAAGAACAAGAAAATCACGTTAAGGCTAAAGGGAAAGAAGGGTGAGCCTCTGAAGATTAAAGGAGATGGAGATGATGATGGTGATGACGATGATGATTCAAGTGATGATGAATCAGAGGATGGCGGTAATGAGGAGGAAGCGGAGAAAGTGGAAAGGAGAACAAGAAGGATGATGATGAGAAGGATGATCCTGAATGTGATGTTAACGCATCAGCCTCAACTCAATCAGCGAGGGAGAGGCGCACCAAGAAGAATCAAGATCAAGGAACCTCGTCCTCAGCTCCTCAAGCCGACAAGCCTCAAGTAAAAGAGAAAAGTAATGATTAAGATAGTTTATGTATTTTAAAATTTTTGTATTTGAACTTTGTAATACATTAATGTAATTAATGATAATTTATGTTAAATGTCTTGATTATTCATTTATGTGTGATTTGTTAATTGTTTAATCAAACAGATGAAACTTCTCAGGCAGATGAATTTGATGTAGCTCCCCTTTAGCAAATAAAGTCTCAGCTCACTATGATTCTTGATCTACAAGGAATTGTAAGAAGATTAGTGAGCTACACACCTGAAGAGGGGGAGAGAATACACGACCTGACGGACGAGCAACTCGCTGATATGTTTAGACTGAATCCGGATGAGCTTGTGAAAGATGCTCCTGAAGTAGATGTCATCGGTGATGAGGAGCTCCAAGGGGTTGATGCGATTGAGATTGAGGATGTAACGTCAGAGTATTATCCTCAGTACACTGATGTCGATAGAGAAGCCATTCTGGATTTAGGAGAGACATTTGCTAGTGGATCATCTGATAAGGCTGAAGAGAAGGCAAAGAAAAAAAATCTGAGCAAGGTAGAACCCAGGAAAATGATACCGAGGTTGAGGAAAGGAAGTCAGAATGGATTGCCTATTTGACTGAAATGAAAAGTCAAAGAACACCGCCCAAGCAGAATGCCTATACAAAGTTATATAAAGTGAAGAGGCATCAGAAAGTATTTGGAAAGATCATAAGCTGGGCATATTTTGAGGATTTAAATGTTTATGCTGTTAAAAGAGAGAAGGGGATTGAGTATTATCGACACCCGCACGATTTGAAGACTCTCCCCGATTTTGAGCTCAACAGAATAGCAAGCCTGAACCTGCTCTATGCTACTCCTGGAAAGATGTCAGGATGGTTCGAAAAGGCTTTAAAGAAAGAATACCACACCAGATGGGTAAACTTCAGACCTCAGCAACCTAAGAGGTTTATTCATAAGACAGAAGTTGACTCGATCTCTGTAAGGCCAAAGGTTGTGTTGAAGTGGAGTCCCCCTCACACGATGTCTAAGATCCCTTTACGGGAGATGCCTCAGGACTTCACTCCACACTTCAAATGGTGGTATTCTGATTGGAGGACGGGGGAAGCTATTATAGTTTTGAACAGAGACGGAAAGATAGAGACTATCAGGGTATTCGGCCCAATGTGGCTTACGAACTTGTCTGCTGACGATGTCTACACGTTATACAAGTGGTCACTATTCTACGATACGCAAGATATTGTACAAGCTCTCCAGTTCCAACATGTGATACGACTCTGTTTTGCTTTTAAGATACATGCTGGAGTCACAAAAGAGGAGAAGTACAAGAAATTTCAAGAACATGTGAAGAGTGTTAGACAATAGGACAAACTAGGTCCAAAGGGGAGTTTGTTGATACATGATGTCCCTAGTTTATGTACTTAAATGTAAATGTCTTTCATTTCTTACACATATGTAATACAAGTGATTAATGATATGATATGTGTTTTGATGTTTATTTGTCTTTGATTATATCATATTCTTATTGTATTTAGTATTACACATATGAATGAACATTATATATAGGTTTGAGGTTATTATACATAGTTCTGAGACAATAATAATTCAGAAATGTGTTCAACTTAATCAGGTGGTTATCCATGCTAATGGACCATAATAATTCAGATATGTGTTTGATGCTTATTTGTCTTTGATTATATCATATTCTTATTGTATTTAGTATTACACATATGAATGAATATATATATAGGTTTGAGGTTGTTGTATATTGTTCTGAGACAATAATAATTCAGAATGTGTTCAACTTAATCAGGTGGTTATCCATGCTAATGGACCAGACTTATGGACCAGACGCACAAATGGACCATACTTATGGATCAATCGCACGACTGAACCAGGTGACTGGATCAGTCGTATGACTAAGATATAAGATTGACTCAGTCGCACGACTGAACCTTCAGTCATGCGTATGAATCAATCGCATGACTCAGTCGCAAGACTAAACCATGCTAATGGCTCAGTCGTACGACTGAATACTAAAAACCTATAAGTACCACATAATTCGTGGAAAAAACAAAACACTTCGAATATTATCATACCTTAGCCGTCCAGAGAGTTCTAGTTCGTCCATCCAACTTCATAGTTCATTCCTGATCGATTCCAACTCGTTCTTAACGTTTGTTTAATCGTTAGATCGATCAGAATGTCGTTCTCACTGATTGGATAGCCAATCAAATAGAATTCCACGCTATTTGATCTAGTTTCACATTGAATCAGTTAGTACTCCGTATGAAAACGGTCCTAACAAAGCATATCTTTGAGTGTCTGGATCGTCCTCTCAGACTGGTCGTCCGTCTGAGGGTGATAAGTCATGCTAATGTGTAGCCTCATTCTCGTCGCATCATGGAACCTCTTCTAAAACTTTGATGTAAACCGAGTGTCACGATCAGACACGATAGACATCGGCATACCATGACGAGCTACAATCTCTTTAATGAAGAGATCCGCCAGTCTTTCTGATGAGTACGTCTCACGGATCGGTAGGAAGTGAGCGCTTTCGTCAGTCGATCAACAATCACCCATATGGTATCGCACCCCCTCGCCGTACGAGGTAGCTTCATTATGAAGCCATGGTGATGTGCTCTCACTTCCACTCAGGTATATCCAACGATTGGATCTTCCCGTATGGTTTCTGATGTTCCACCTTCACTACAAGCAAGTAAGGCACTTAGTCACGTACTCCACCACATCACGTTTCATACTCGCCACCAGTAGTCCTTCTTCATGTCTTGATACATCTTGGTAGCACCAGGCTGAATGGAGTATTGAGTTTTATGAGCTTCATCCATAATCTGCCCCCGTAGGTCTCCGTAACGAGGTATCCACATTCGCTTGTTTCGGGTAACATCGTTAGTGGTCTCACCCAACTCTGCGACTAACCCTCTCATTCTTTCGGAGTTAAGGTGATCTTCTTTCAACACCTCATCTTGAAATTCTTCACCTGTGTCATCACATCAACAGTCATAACCAACAGATAAGCCTTCACCCAAATCGGCTCCGGTTTCTCCTTTCGGCTAAGGGCATCAGCCACAACGTTGGTCTTACCGGATGGTAATGGATCTCACAGTCATAATCTTTCAATGAGCTCTAACCATCTCCTCTGCCTCATGTTGAGATCCTTTTTCTCGAAGAAGTACTTCAAGCTCTTATGGTCGGTGAAGATGGTGCACCTCGTCCCATATAAGTAGTGCCTCCAAATCTTTAATGCGAAGACTACAACCGCTAACTCCAAATCATTTGTAGGGTAGTTGACTTCGTGGGTTTTCAACTATCAGGATGTATAGACTATCACCCTTCCCTGTTGTATTAACACGCAACCTAATCCCGAATAAGAAGCATCTGAATATACCACTAAGTCTTCACTCCCTCCGAGTAATGTCAAGACAGGAGCTTGAGTCAATCTCGTCTTTAACTCCTCAAAAGCACACTCCTGTTCTCGTCCCCACACAAATTTCACATCCTTGCGAGTCAATTTGGTCAAAGGTGAGGCTACCTTGGAAAAGTCCTGGATGAACCTCCTGCAATAACCCGCTAATCCCAAGAAGCTGCGAATCTCGGATGGCGTCTTTGGAGACTTCCATTGCATCACTTCCTCAACCTTTTTTGGCTCTACCATAACTCCTTCAGCATTCACCACGTGACCTAAAAACTGAACCTCACTCAACCAAAAGCACACTTAGATAATTTAGCATATAACTTCTCTCTCCTAAGTGTTTCAACACCTCGCGTATATGGCCGGCATGTTCTTCCTCACTTCTCGAATAAATCAGGGTATCATCAATAAACACAATCACTAATTTATCTAACATTGGCTAACACACCCGGTTCATTAAATCCATAAAGGCAGCAGGCGTGTTAGTTATCCAAATGACATAACGAGGAACTCGTAGTGTCCATAACGCGTACGAAAAGTTGTCTTAGGGATATCTTGCTCATTTACCTTTAACTGATGGTAGCCAGATCGGAGTTCTATCCTTGAGAACCAACTGGCACCTTGGAGCTGATCAACAAGTCATCAATCCTCGGTAACGGATGCCGATTCTTTACCGTCAACTTGTTTAACTCTAGGTAGTCTATACACATCCTCATACTACGGTCTTTCTTCTTTACGAATAAGACCGGAGCACCCCATGGAGAGATACTCGGTCGAATAAACCTCTTATCCATCAACTCCTACAGTTGAGCCATGAGTTCATTCATCTCCGTCAGAGCTAATCGATACGACGCCTTGGCAACGGGTTGAGCACCGGGTATCAGATCAATCTGGAACTCAATTTCATGATCCGGTGGTACGCCTGGTAAATCCTCCGGAAACACGTCCGGAAAGTCACGCACCACTGCTACATCAGACAATTATGGTACCGATGCATCCACATCTTGCACGCAGGCCAGATAAGCACCACATCCACGCCTCATGTACCTCCCCGCCACTGCCATTGAAATCACCTTTGGAATCGTAGTGACGTGATCATCGTAAACCATCATCGAACTTCCATCGGATGTAACTAATCGAATCATCTTCTTGCGACACATGATATTTACTTCATAGGTTGCTAACCAATCCATCCCTAGTACTACATCGAATCCGCCTAGGGACATCACATGTAAATTGGCAGGAAACCTATGACCTTCTAGTTCTATGGTATAGTCCCCTACCATATCAGTAATTCTAGTGAACTTGCCAATAGCATTTCTACATCGAATGGCTTACTAATACTTCTACTACTAGCAGACAACTTATCACAGAAAGTAGTAAAAATAAAACTCCTACTAACACCATAATCAAATAATACAGAGGCACAAGTTTGGTTTACTAGAAACATACCTGACACGACATCGGGGTCCACTCTGGCCTCCTCCCGGGTCATCGTGAAATCCCTAGCACTTGCCCTCTGCCCTCCTTCTTCAACCTTCTTCTTCGCCCCAGAACTCTCAACCATTGGCTTCATGCAATCCTTGCTCATGTGGCCTCCTCGCCACAGCTATAACACCTCGGCACCCTACAGTCTCTAGCAATGTGGCCAGGCTTGCCACACTTGAAGCATACATTCAATCTTAACCTACACTCACCAGTATGCTCCCTTCCAAATTTACCGCACTTCCTCAACCCCGAGCTTGACGACACCCTACGATTATCCACCTTCATCTTTTATTGTTTGGAGCGAAACCACCACGTCCAAACCGCTTCCCATTCCAGTTCTTATCACCACCTGACTTCTTTGCCTCCACCATAGTCTCCTCTCGCTCATCATACAATCTACCCGCCAGGTCTACAACCGATAGAAAGGTACCTGGCTGGACAGCAATCAGATGCCTGCGAATATCAGCCGGCAATCCCTGGACGTACCTCTTTATCTTCCTTGACATTGGAATCACTTGTTCTGGCACCAGCCTTGCCATTTTGTTAAATTTGGTGGTGTATTGCTGGTGGGTCATGGCTCATGCCTCAAGTTGTATGAACTCACTCTCGATCTTGTCAAGTTCCCGGTGAGGACAGAATTCCTCGATCATCAACTTCTTCAACTCTCTCTATCATATCTTCCTGATGGATCTTGCACCCTCAGCTTGGACAATCTTGTCCCTTCAACACAACGCTGAGTCGACAAAAGAGTGAGTAGCAAACTTCACCTTCTGGTCTTCGTGACACTCACTAATCTCCAGCACCGCTTCCATCTCCCTCACCAGTGGTGTGCAGCAACAGTATTACCGTTGCCATCGAAGGTCGGGGGCTTACACCGTTGGAATTCCCCATAACTACACCCCTTAGCCGTCACCCCTATAGAAGCATCCTCCTCATCACTGGACAACACTGTATCAGACCCAGGCTGTTCATCCTCCCCCTTTCTCTCCTTCCCCATTGATCCTTTCTTAGGTGTTGTTTGTTTCTGAAGAGGTAAAACTGTTGATACATATGTACCTAGATTCTGATCTCAATGTAATATCTTTGTAATGTTCTACATATATGTAATTGAAAGATGATTAATGAAATGCAAATGGTTGTATGTGCTTATAATGTTTAATGTTTCATTAATGGGTTGTGTAATGTATGGTTGATTAATTATATAGGCAGGTGATTGTTTGAATTGATATGCGTGATGTAATGATAACTAATACGTTCAAACTTAACATTATGAAGTCATCATGCGAATGGCCCATGCCAATGGACCATATGCATGAATAATTTCATGCGAATGACTCAGTCGCACGACTGAACCAGGAGACTGGATCAGTCGTAAGACTAGAGCATGAGATTGAACCAGTCGTACGACTGAATTCTCAGTCGTACGTATGGATCAAGCGCATAGCTCAATCGCACGACTGAACCATGTGTATGTTCAGTCGCACGAATGAGAAACCCTTACCTATAAATACCACTTAATTCATGGAAAACGTGACACTTCGAATACTTGCAACCCTAGTCGACCCAGAGCGTCCTGTTCGTCCCTTCCAACTTCACAAAACGTTTCAGATCATTCCTAGTTTGTTTTTAACGTTTTCTAATCGTTAGGTTTGATCTTGTTAACGTTTTCCCTGATTGGATCACCAATCAAATAGGATTCCGCACTATTTGATTTGGATTCACATTTGAATCAGTTAGTACTCCGTCCGTACACGTCCTAACAAGTGGTATCAGAGCCTAGGCTCTTGATTCTTCGTGGATTCAATCGTTTTCGTGAAAAAGTTTACGTTTTTTTTTGCGAAAAGATCCGTTTTTTTTCTGCTCAAAAATCAAGTTTTACGTGTGCATGTTCTGAAAATTCAATCTTTTTCGAAGTTCAGCCGTCAAGGGTGCAAAAACTTGCGTTTTAGGTCAAAGTGTGTGAGAAACCTCATTTTCAGCCGTCTCAGTTGCACGATTATCTTAATCGTACGACTGAAGTCTAGTCGCCTATCTCAGTCGCCCGGTTGAGTCAGTCGTTTGCTCAATCGGCCGGTTGAGTCAGTCGGTCTGTCCTGTCGCTCAAGTGTCAGAATCGCCTATTCCAGTCGCCCGATTTAGTTCAATCGCACGATTGTATCTCAGTCGTTCCCCAGTCGCCCTTCCAGTCGCATACTCAGTCTGTGTTTTTCAAGTTTAAGTTAAATTCATTATGGACTCTGAAAATTTCACGTTCTTAGCAGGGAAAGACTCAAGGATCCAGAACTTACAGCTACTGGAGAATGAGATTGGTAACCACAATAAGCCACCTAAGCTTCTGTCTATTGATGAGTTCCCGCAGTGGAAGCAGAGGTTTGAGATTCATCTAAATGGAGTGGACACTAATCTTTGGAATGCTATTGAGACTGGTTATACCATGCCAGTTGGTGCTGATGGTATACCCTTAACGTTGACTGGAATGACTGATGCTCAAAAGATTGCATATAATGCTGAAAAGAAAGCCTACGCGATGTTAACTCAATCTATTCCAAAGAGATCTTCCATCAGTATTCTGATCATAAATAAAGTAAGAAATTCTGGAAAGCTCTTGAGAAAAGGTATGAAGGGAGCTCAACACTAAAGTCCTTGAAGGCCAAAGCACTTAAAAAGGAGTTTGATAATTTTTCTGCTATTGGAAACGAGAGTCTGGATGATATCATTGACCGCTTCTATCATCTGATGAGCGAACTTCACACTCATGGGGTAACCACGTCTAAAGAAGAAAAGCTCTCCAGTTTGGCTGATGGACTTCCAGAAAAGTGGGATTCGTTTATTTCCATGTTGAGACACAATTCAGTTCTTGAGACTTTGGATATAAATGATTTTATCCTGAAACTGCGAGAGGAAGAAGTTAGACACAAGTACAAGGCAAAGAAGGGTTCATATGCTCAGGATCCATCGCTCTACAATGTTACTCCTACTTCTACGTCTACTTCCAAAACCTCCAGTGTTCCTCTGCAAACTGCATTTGTGTTAAATGCATCATCATCTTCTGATCAAGGCTCATCATCTGCTAGTGAGTCACATGGTGCATCTGGGGTTCTACAAAGTCCTATAGTCACTCAATCAACGAAGTTAATGACTGAAAATTTGGGTAAAGTAACTGTAGAAGTTGCAAAGGAGCACATGGATCTACTTTCTGTGGTAGTTCATTCATATGATGGTTTAGTTGCTGGGAAAATAGGCAACTGCCACCTGGCTGATGAAGACTACGAACAGGTTGATGAGAATGAGCTGGAACGAATGGATATAATGTGGGCTCTCGCGAGTGCTGTGTGACGAGCAAAGAAATTTGTGAAGAAAACAGGGCAAAATCTGGTGGCTACAAAAGACACTACGTTTGGTTTTGACAAGTCAAAAGTCACCTGCTTTAACTGTGGAGAAAAGGGCCACTTCAAAAGGGAATGTGTCAAACCTAAGAAGACTAGCAACGGGAATCCATTCTCATCGTTTCACAAACAAGATAAGGAGAAAAAGGCAGCTCCATCAAGCAGTGACTCCAAAGCTATGGTTGCACAAGGTGATGAAGGACAGGATTGGTCCTTCAGGTTCTTATCTAACAGTGAAGCCAACATAGCATCTGTGGATGATCTAAATGAAGACTCAGCGAGTTAGGGGGAGAGCTTAGCTGAGATTGATACTGCAGAGATGGATGAGACTTTAGCTGTTGTTAACCAATTGTTGAGAATAAGATGAATGCTGAATCTGAAGTATAACCACAGCCTCAAAATGCTTTCATGGCCGGAACGTCGACATCTGCACAGGTAGAATCTAAAGATGAACTGTTTGCTAAACATTCCTGTGTTGAATGTGAAAAATTTAGGGAAAGCATTGACTTGAAATTTGCTAGGTTATTAGATCATAATGATAACTTAGTAAATGACTTAAAATTGTGCTCGAAGGCTAACAGAGTGTTAAAACAAAATGAGAGCAGTTATAAGGAAAAGATTGAGGCTTTACAGAAACAATTAAAAGAGACTGAAGTTGTTGCATTCAACCAAGAAAATGATATTAAATTCTATTTAAAGACCATTGAAGAAACTAAAAAAGATAAAGCAGTTTTACAAGTTGAGAATGAGTCTTTAAAACAAAAACTTCATAGTCTTGCGAGCTCCTCGCATATTTTGAAAAACTTGGTTAACAACGCAACAATAGGGAAGGTTTGGGATACAAAGTTGTGCCTCCACCACATGAGACCTTGTTAAACACCAAACAACATCCAATCAATGATAACCCCATGAAGGATCATGTAGTGACAACTCCTCTAGTCAGCGATCCGGATACAGCAGTTAACTCTATCCCTTCGGTTTCTGACCAGACAGCTTCTACATCAGGCACAACTGGACACAAATCACTGGACAACGAGTGGAAGAGAATGTTCAAGCATCTCTTGGGTTGGGTCAAATTCGACTATCACACAACCTAAGATTTTCAAAACCACTCAAGCTAAACCAGTAAAGCAAGATAACCACCATCGTCTAAGACAAAACATAGATAATGTTAAACAAGTTAATTTGTCAAGGAAGGTGAAAGTCTTAAAAGTAAGAACAAAAGAAAATACCGAAGGGTATTCACCGCCCCACAAGAGATCTCCTAGCCCTGATGAATGGAGGTCCTGCTATACTTGTAGACAGCGCGGTCATATTCTACAAATTGTCCTCACTATCAGACTCCAAGGATTAAGGTTGAGCTAAACAACGAAGTTAAGCTAGATTCTAAACAGCGATCTAAGACTCCTGTTAGATCAAAAACCCTATTAGGTCTAAAACACCTTCTAGGTCGTTCTCATCTCCCCCACGCCAAAAGCAACACAGACAAGTCACTGACAAGTCTGAGATGCCAGTGGCAAAATCTGGTTTTGAATCTAAACCACAAACTCAAATAGTAAATCAGTCTAAAGTTTATCACAAGCAATCCTTTCACAGGGATGGTTTGTGGAAAGTCAAACAACTGATGGGTCTGAAAGCAAGGACAAGCTGAGAGTTGAAATTCCACCCACTGATAAAGGACAGTGGGTTGAGTTCTTGATGGTTGATGCCTCTGGGAAACCCAAGCCAGTCAAGGCTTGGGTCCCCCTCCTTAACTGATTATTTTCTCTTATGTGCAGGTTGTCCGCTATAGTGCTTCTACCAATACATGGATAGTAGATAGCGGAGCTTCCAAGACATGACAGGAAATAAGTTTCTCCTTTTCAATGTCAAACAAATTAAAGGGGGACACGTTTCCTTTGCTGGTAACAAAGGAGGATACATTACTGCTCAAGGCGAAGTAGGTAATGCGAAGGTAAGATTCGACAAAGTCCATTTTGTTCAACAATTAGAAAACAATCTGCTTTCAGTGTCTCAGATATGTGACAAGGGCTTCAAAGTGATGTTTGACAACCGAAAGTGCTACATACTGAAGAAAGAGATGGAGATTCCAAGGAGCAGGTCTTAATGTCAGCATCCAGGTACAATGATTTATATGTATTGGATATGTCTAATGCTTCTTCCTCTGAGTCTACAGTTCAGTGTTTCTTATCCAAAGCAACAGAGAAAGAATCCATGTCATGGCACAGAAGAATGGGACACATTAATCACAGGAAGATGAATCATCTGATTCATAACAACTTAGTTGATGGAGTTCCTGTCAAGAACTTCAAACTACCTGATTTTTGTGTCTCATGCAAGAAAGGAA
Organism: Flaveria linearis; assembly: GCA_024085815.1. Taxonomy (NCBI): domain Eukaryota; kingdom Viridiplantae; phylum Streptophyta; class Magnoliopsida; order Asterales; family Asteraceae; genus Flaveria; species Flaveria linearis. Next base: position 11,083,747 of record CM044006.1, read on the forward strand.
AGCAGACCAGGAAATCTCACAAGACCAAGCACGTCAATCCTATCGAGATGCCCCTGGAGCTATTACACATGGATCTTTTCGGTCCAATCAGCACGAAGAGTATCGCTGGAGACTGGTACTGCTTCGTAGTCACTAATGACTACTCACGATTCTCGTGGGTGATGTTTCTGAAAGCAAAGTCCGAAACCTTTGAGTCATTTAGAGTGCTGGTTACTACTCTGGAATCGCTTTACAAGCTGAAGGTTAGGAAAATTCGCTCAGACAATGGAACCGAGTTTAAGAATCAGTGGATGGATGCGTTCTGCAAAGAAAAGGGAATTGTTCATCAATTCACCTCTGCATACACACCAGAGATGAATGGAGTTGCTGAGCGAAAGAACAGGATCTTGATCGAGACAGCCAGGACGATGTTGGCAGACTCAAAACTGCCAGTGCAGTTCTGGAACGAAGCTGTTGCCAATGCATGCTACACACTCAATCGTGTGACAGTAGTGAAAAGGCACGGGAAGACTTGCTATGAGTTACTACAGAAGCGTAAGCCTAACCTGGAGTATCTGGAACCTTTCGGTGCTCCTTGTACGCTTCTGAAGAAAACTCAAGAGGGCAAGTTCAATGAAAAGGCAGATCAGGGGATCTTTCTGGGATACAGCATACCCGACAAACGAGTTTACAACAACTCTACTGGTCAGGTTGAAGTATGGTGTAATGTTGATGTTCAACGTTTTACATCCCCCCTGCTGGAAAAGGTCCATCGTCATTCTTTGACTACGATGGCTTTTTCAAATCACTCAATCTTCCTCAGATAGATTCAGATGATGTTATTGCTACTCAGATGATGCACGATGTTCTAAACTCACCGAATCTGGATACTAGCCATGCAACACCTGCAAGTGGTTCATCGGAATCTGCCACAGCTGATCGGCTTGATAGTGAGGATTCATCAGATGATGAAGAAGCAACTGAAACCAGCAATGCACCAAATGTTGATCAAGAGGAAGCTCTTCAGCTACTGAACCTGCATCTGGAAATACAGATACTGAACCTCCAGTCACAACTTTGGACTCTGAAGTTGTTGTTCCTACAACTCCCATGACTAGGATCAGTACGAATCATCCGCCAGTGCTATCATTGGTGATCTTCACTCCGGCGTGCAGACTAGAAATCGACTGTATACTGCTGATTACGCTGAAGTTATGGAAAAGGGCTATTTGAATGACGGGGCTTACAGATGTTTTGTTTCTGAAATTGAACCCAAACACGTAAGCGACGCCCTTAAGGATGATGCCTGGGTCAATGCTATACAAGAGGAGTTGCTACAGTTCAAGAAACTTGGAGTGTGGACTCTCGTTGACCGACCTAGAGGAGTCAAAGTAATTGGTACCAAATGGGTACTAAAGTGCAAGAAGGATGACCAGGGTGTTGTTGTCCGAAACAAGGCACGATTGGTTGTTCAGGGCTTCAGACAAGTCGAGGGAGTTGACTATAATGAAGTCTTTGCACCAGTAGCTAGAATGGAAGCTATCCGCATCTTTCTAGCCTACGCCTCTTATATGAAGATTAAAGTATATCAACTAGACGTTAAGAGTGCGTTCTTGCATGGGGAAATCCATGAAGAGGTATATGTCAGTCAACCCGAAGGATTCGAAGATCCTTATCATCGGGATAGAGTCTACAAGTTAGACAAGGCTCTGTATGGGCTACATCAGGCTCCTCGAGCTTGGTATGAAAAGCTCTCCACCCATCTGTTGAAACACGGCTTTCAAGGGGTGTGATTGACTGTACATTATTCATTAAAGAAAAGGATGGTGATTTGCTTATGGTGCAAATATATGTGGATGACATAATCTTCGGTTTCAGAAACGAAAGTTGTGCAAAGAATTTGAATCTGTGATGAAGGCAGAGTTTGAAATGAGCATCATGGGAGAAATGAAGTTCTTCCTAGGGTTACAGGTGGATCAGACACCTACCAGTATCTTTCTGCATCAGACTAAGTATGTCGGTGACATTCTTAGTCGCTTTGATATGGAAAATGTCACTGCAGCCGGTACCCCACTCGCCACAAATCATGATGTGGCTCCTGATGAGAATGGGGATTTGGTGGATGCCACTATGTATCGTGGGATGACTGGATCTCTTATGTACCTCACTGCCTCGCGTCCAGATATCATGTATGCCACATGCTTATGCTCCAGATATCAAGCTAAACCCAAAGTTAATCATTTGATTGGAGTTAAGAGGATTTTTTATTATCTGAAGGGTACTCCAACACTGGGGTTGTGGTATCCTCATGATGATGACTTTGAGCTAACGACGTATAGTGACTCGGATTATGGAGGCTGCAAAATGAATTACAAGTCTACGTCAGCAGGATGTCAATTTTTCGGGAGGAGATTGGTAACTTGGCAGTGCAAAAGCAGACATCAGTTGCTCTATCTACCTGTGAAGCTGAATATGTTGCCGCCGCCAGTTGCTGCTCACAAATCATCTGGATACAACAGCAAATGCGGGATTACGGTTTGCATTTCTCTTCTACTCCTATATTTGTTGATAACTCTGCTGTAATTGCAGTAACTAAAAATCCGGTCCAACATCCTAAGACTAAACACATAGGCATAAAGTATCACTTCATACGCGACTGCTATGAAAAACATTTAATTGATGTGGTCAAAATAAACACGGATTTTCAACGCGCTGACCTCTACACCAACCGTTTGATAAACCTAGATTTTTCTATCTGTTAGAGGTCAATGGTGTTAAAAAGAAAAGTGACGTTATCTCAGAAGAACCAGATGCATAGTCCGACACTAGTTCTGTTTTAGTTTAATTTTATTTTATTTTGTTTAATTCCTTGTTTTATAAAAATCCGAAAACACAAAAAGATTTTCTGTTTTAGAATTTTAGGGGGAGATTAGGTTAAATTCAGTATTTATTTAAAAAAAAGGGGGGGAAGAGCTGATAATCTAAAAGGCAAAAACAAAATAGACAAGACTGAAATTCACTTCACAATGGAAAGTGATAGTACACAACGTCTAGTTACTTGGAACACCAAAAAGATTTTAGTTTTTAGAATTTTTAGTTTCATTAAATCACAGTAATTGTAAGTCAGAGAATTCTAAGTCAAACAAAATGGGAAAATGATAGTACGCTTGTGTGTTACTGTAATTACACAGAGAAAATTGATCTAGGGAGGTGCTAGTTCACTATACGATGTGTGAGTAGATTCAACATAATAGACAAGTAGACGTCATTGGTGAACTTAATTTAAACTAAACGGTTCAATCAACTGTGGGTTCCCATCTTATCACTGGTTAACACAATCAGCTATTTCCAATAAGGAATAACGAGCATATAAACGCCACCAAGGTGTGCGAATGACCACAAAAAGAGCAAAGCACGAAAAAAATGAATACAAGCGCAATCAAGCTGATAACTTATGTTGTTGGTGCGTTATGTGCAAAAGAAAATAAGAAATGCTCTAACAAGGAGATAGGTTGTGTGCCTCTATGTTGTGCGATGGTACTGACCTGAGGATAAGCATAACCTACATATTCTAGAATTCATTGTTGTTTGCCGCCTCTCTGCTGTGCGATGGCACTGACCTGAGGCTTGGCTTCTCTTTGAAAGGTCATAGAATAGTCTCTTCTTGTAAAATGCCTATAGACCGCTCGAAAATCCTCTAAGGAATGATGAATACCATATAAGCTTGGGATCCACAAATGTTGTTTTGAAATAATATAACTTAACTCATCACCAATGCATGTCAAAAATCGTGTATGGTTTTAAGTGGACAAGTATACTGATAATCGTTGTGTATGCACCGACTGAAGTTGACAATCAAGTGTGTTACGTATCATATCAAGCATGATTCCGGTTAGAACTTAGAAGTATCAGATGAGCGATAAACTGTGATAAGTAAATATGTTAGTTTTTCTTTCGATAAATATAAAAGGTTCCAAGTAATTTAGTCTATGCCTGTATGATTCCATTTGAATCGGTCTTGAAAATGATGTTAATGCAAATAGGATTATCTACCCAACCCTAACAAAATCACAAAAGATTTTCATAATGATGTTAATGCAAATAGATTATCTACCCAACCCTAACAAAATCACAAAAAGATTTCATTCTGGTAATTAGTTTAGTGTTTTACTTTAGTTGTTTAGTGTGTCAGCGTCGGACTATGCTATGCTATTCATTGTTGAAACTGTCATAAACAGAACTTAACGTTTAATCAATAATAAATATAACTTAACGTTTAATCAATAATGCGAATGAGTTCATTCGGTCGACTGACCTAATCGCAGGTTCAGTCACCCCATTGAACTCAATCGCATGACATATCAACCGATTGAAACCCAGTCGCATCAATGATCAACCGACTGAACTCAGTAACTGGACTGACTTTTTCTGATTTGATCAAACTTTGTTTTCTTTATGATCTAAGTGCATTTGTTATTTGTTACAGGAAGATGGCTAACCGATGGTCCATTAATCCAAAGCACAACATCTGTGCTCACTTGGATTACACCTCGAGGAATGGTGGTGAGTTCGAGGGTATCATCGCTTTTCTTAAGAGATCACGTATATACAGAGCCATATCTACACCATGCACTCCCTATCAGTCGATTCAGAAGGCATTCTAGGAGGGAGCATCGGTTGATCGATCTGAGGAACCCTACCGCATCAGAAGCACCATCTTTGGTTGGGAAAATCGAGATTACAGCTGCAGATATCCGTCGAGTATTAGGATTTGGAGACGATGAGGATCATCCACTAAGGCTACATCCTCTCACTGTCCGAGGTTGCTTCATGAGGATAGGATACTGTGGGGACATCAACTCAGGTGTGCTGAACAAGAGCAACCTGAGCCCCCGTACAAGTATCTGCCACATGTTATTCTGAAGTGCATTGCTTCTTGGAGGGGTGGGTTTGATGATTTATCTGACCAAATCCAGAATGCTTATGTTGCATTGGTCCTAAACCACCCCTTCAGCTTCTCCAACATGATCTTTACTTATCTGATAGAGAACTTAGAGGCAAAAGGGAAAGAAGGCTTTTGTATGTATCCCGATTTCTTAAGCTGATATTCGATGAGAAGCTGGCAGAGCTGCCTAAGGAGAAGAGCGATGTTGTGGTGTTGGAAATCATGGATGACACCACTCTGGGCAGAATGAAGGTATATAGGGGAAAGCAGGTCAAGCCCCAGATGAAGAGATTGATAGGGCATCTGGCCCGTGAAGACTACGAGGCGCCCAGAAGACGCAAATGGCGCCATGATGACAGTGAGTCAGACACTGAGCATATCGCTATACCATCTGAGACTCGAATGATGATGATAGTGAGGATGGAGACAGTGGGCCAGTTTCTTCAAGAGGCCCCACTACTCCTATAGCACATCCACCCCACCACACACTGACACGGTAACTGCCGGTTTTGTTCATGACTTCTGTCCTCAGGATGAGGAAGATGAAAGCGAAGAAGAAGGTTGACGAGGAGGGTTGGCAGCAAGGTGGTTGCCACCGAAAGAGGATTGAGGGAAGTTGGTGGACATTCTGGTACATCAGGGGATACTCGCACTGAGTCTGATCCATCATATGCCCCTGATCAGCCCAGCAACATAGGGGGAGCACCAGTGTCCACGGGTAAGAGGAGGAAGACCATGGCTCGTCCGCATGGTAAGAAGGGAAAGAGACTGAGATTCACCATTTCTGTCACTACCACAGCTACCACCTCTACACCATCCCAAACCTCTCAAACCACCACTATACCTACATCTATACCATCCACCACCACCACTATACCTACATCTATACCATCCACCACCACCATCACTATACCTCCTACCACTTCATTCACAACCTCTCCCATTTTCACTACAACCACCACTACTCACCAACAGGACCCTTATCTTTCCCAACCAGCTCTTACATACCTCCCGTGTCTGTGGCAGAGCAGCTTGCAGCATTAAACAGCATGGTGGTCAAGCTGCTAGCTTCTGATGAGGCTAAGACAGCTCAGATAAATCAGCTGAGGGAGTTGAGTACTTCCCAAGCTCAGCTGATCTCCCAACAAACTGATCAGATCACCAACTCCTAGAGCACCGAGATGAGACTGCTAAGAAGCTAGAGGAGTTAGAAGCTGCCAATAAGACAACCATGCTGAAGCTCAAAGGGACACAAAGTGAGCCTTTAAAGATTGGAGAAAGCCAAGATGATGATGAGAAGGATGATGATGAAGATGAAAGTGATGAAGATGACGATGGAGATGACAAGCATGATGACAGTGATGATGATGAAGAAGATGATGCTGGAGATACAGGTGCTGAAGCAGTAGATGAGAGGCGTACTAAGCAACGTCAAGACCAAAGATCCTCTACTTCTGCTCCACCTGATGATACTCCATCGATTGAAGACAAAAGTACCTACTAGATATTTATGTCTTTTGTATTTGAAAGCTTTTGTACCTGACCATTGTGTAAAACTTATGTATTTGATGTTTATATCTATTTACTTAGTGTTGATTGTGCTTGATTACTTACTAATAAGTAATGTGTTGCATTTTAAATCAAGCAGATCCAAATTTTCAAAGGGACGAATACGATGTTGAACCCCTTCAGCAGGTCAAGCGTCAGTTAACAATGATTCTTGATCTGAAGGGAATCGTAAGGAGGTCAGTTGAATACACTCCAGAAGAGGGGGAGATAGTGCACAGTTTCACTACAGAGCAGTTGGCTGAAATGTTCAAACTAAATGCCGACGAGATAGTGAAAGACGCTCCAGAAGTCCAAGTAGACAGTGATGAAGAACTGCATGATGTTGATGAGATCGAAATAGAAGATGTGACAGATCAATATTATCCGGAGTACACAGACACCGAAGGTCATGTCATTCCAAATCTGGATGACAATCTGGTTAGTGAGACCTTCGAGACTCTGGATAAAATGGAAGAAGAGTCTGATAAATAAGAGGAGACAGCCCGAGCCACAGAGGAGGAAATCAAAATTAGAAAGGCTGAACGGGCTGCATGTTTTGAGGATCTACGAGCCCAACAAAGTGCTTCAACGTCAAATGTCTACACAAAGTTGTATAGAGTGAAGAAACACCAAAAGGTGTCGAGCAAGATCATATCGTGGGATTATTTTGATGATCTTAATGCTTATGCAGTTAAGAGGGAGAAAGGTATTGAGTATTTTAGATTCCCACACGATCTAAAAACTCTACCTGGTTTTGAGCTAAACCAACTGGCTAAGCTAAAGCTGCTTTATGCTGATCTGAGGAAGATGTCAGGATGGTTTGAAGCTGCATTAAAGAAAGAGTACCACACTCGGTGGGTGAACTTCAGGCCTCAGCAACCTACGAGGTACATTAGAAGGTCTGAAGTGGATCCCAGAACCGGGAAACCAAAGATAGTGCTGAAGTGGAGTCCACCGCGTACCATGTCTAAGATCCCTCTAAGGGAAATGCCACAGGACATCACTCCACACTTCAAGTGGTGGTACTACGATTGGCGAACAGGAGAAGCGGTCATAGTTCTAAATAAAGAAGGACAAATGGAGGTTATCAGGGTATTCGACCCAATGTGGCTTACTAACTTGTCAGCTGAAGATGTTTACACTTTATACCAGTGGCCACTGTTCTATGATGCGCAAGATATTGTACAAGCCCTCCAATTCCAAAACGTGATCAGACTCTGCTTTGCATTTGAAATACATGCAGGAGTTACAAGAGAGGAGAAGTACAAGAAATTTGAAGAGGTTATGGGTCAAGTAAGACGTTAGATAAATCTAGGTCCAAGGGGGAGTTTGTTGATACATATGTACCTTGATTCTGATCTCAATGTAATATCTTTGTAATGTCCTACATATATGTAATTGAAAGATGATTAATGAAATGCAAATGGTTGTATGTGCTTATAATGTTTAATGTTTCATTAATGGGTTATGTAATGTATGGTTGATTAATTATATAGGTAGGTGATTGTTTGAATTGATATGCGTGATGTAATGATAACTAATACGTTCAAACTTAACATTATGAAGTCATCATGCGAATGACCCATGCCAATGGACTATATGCATGAATAATTTCATGCGAATGACTCAGTCGCACGACTGAACCAGGAGACTGGATCAGTCGTAAGACTAGAGCATGAGATTGAACCATTCGTACGACTGAATTCTCAGTCGTACGTATGGATCAAGTGCATAGCTCAATCGCACGACTGAACCATGCGTATGGTTCAGTCGCACGAATGAGAAACCCTTACCTATAAATACCACTTAATTCGTGGAAAACGTGACACTTCGAATACTTGCAACCCTAGTCGACCCAGAGCGTCCTGTTCGTCCCTTCCAACTTCACAAAACGTTTCAGATCATTCCTAGTTCGTTCTTAACATTTTCTAATCGTTAGGTTTGATCTTGTTAACGTTTTCCCTGATTGGATCACCAATCAAATAGGATTCCGCACTATTTGATTTGGCTTCACGTTTGAATCAGTTAGTACTCCGTCCGTACACGGTCCTAACAAAAACATCTGCAGTCTGCAGACCACATCTGCAGACATCTGTAGGATAAGAGGTGGACCAAACCTCTGCAGCCTGTATTAAGAAGACTGTTCGTTTGTAACGTCTACAGACTGCTAAAATAAATCGATTATTTCTTTTCCCTTTTCCTCTGATCAAACCCCCAAAAATCAATCGATTTCACTTTCTTCCACAACCAAGTAGCAATATTGTGACCATTTGGCACTCTAAAAAGCCTTCAAACACTTAATCGGCTGAAGATGACAAAAATTATGGTTCTTTTGTGTTAAGAAGTTAAATAGTTAATACAAAGTCACTCCATATTTGAATCCTTTAAAATAAACACGACTAATCTTACAACAGTTAGAAGATGCCTACACATAAGCAAACATGATGAGCAGTATTTTGGGTATCAGACCATAAGGAAGCATACTCCTACCACCATTTGAACAATCAATCAAAAACTAAATCATATTAGTTAACTGGTTCAAACAACACGATAAAAACTGCTTCTTTTCAAGTCAAAAAACCATCTCAAACATAATAAAATGCAAAGATAGGTTAATTTTAAACACATAATGCAAAAATCCAACAAAAATATATACGCATTCAACAAAATAACAGGTAAACCATCTTAAAGCTCCAACTTTTGCCCCAAAATTTGTGAATCAAGCTGTACGTGAACTTCAACTTAAAACCCTGATTCACATATGCGACCATGTACAGCAACTTCAAAGAACAAGCAATAGAGTACGTGAAGCAAGCTGTACAAGAAGACAATGCCGGAAACTACTCAAAAGCTTTCCCTCTCTACATGAACGCCTTAGAATACTTCAAGACCCACCTTAAGTACGAGAAGAACCCAAGATTCGCGAAGCGATTACGCAGAAATCACGAGTATTTGCGTCGTGCGGAGGAGATCAGGGCTATTCTTGATTAGGGTGGTGGTTCTATGCCGCCGGCGAACGGCGGAGATGCGGCGGTGGCGACAAGACCGAAGACAAAACCGAAGGATGGAGAAGGGGGAGATGGGAGGAGAATTCGAAGCTTAGGGCTGGATTGAACTCTGCGATTGTGAGGGAAACGTCAAGGGGGAGGTGGGAATATGGTGTGAAGAGGTTAGAAGAGTGTGAAGACATTGTTCCACCTCTTCTCCAAGAAGAGGTCACGCAGACATTTTTTAATGAAACGTCTTCAAAAAAACAAACACTCTGCAGACCTCAAACATCTGCCCGCCTCTTTTTGGCGCAGACAAAAGAGCTTTAGAAGCTCTTTTTCTAAAAAACAAACACCACCTTATCCTCCTTCTCTTTTTTCTCTTCACTCCTTACTGCCCTGATAACTTCGGTCACCGCAGACGGTAAGACTGTCTGCATGACCTGGCGCACCTCATCAGCAATTGCCTCCTAGCTGAAGCATTCAAACTAGCATTCTCATTCTCGTCACTCCGGCCATGAACCTCAGGGTTCTCGTGAGCTGTTTCGGTAGCCTTAGCATCACTCCTGGTAACACGTGGCCCAGCACCACGTCCACCACAACCTATGCCCCTAGAAGCCTTCGAAGATTTCCGTCCAGCCATCCTCTAAACGCTATAAGATTCAAACATTAACACAGTCATTCAAGGTAATAGCTCAGTTCATGTTAAGTATAGTAAGTCCCTAATGACAGTGGCCAGTTATGATTAGGCACTTACTTTACTCTTCACACCCCAAGCATTTCCTATTCTAGCTATATCAATATCTAAATCTACTAATAACACACAAGTCAAATAGCACATGCATATAATACTGATTAATCCTTTAAGAAGAGAATATCTGATAGCACGTAGCTACTCGGGCTGACATCCCTCCATTCGTCCCATTTTTAGTTTAAGTTTAGGTTTTTTAAAATATTTACCCATTTCGCTAAAACTTTTTCTCTGATACCAACTTGTAAGGCTCCGTTCCCGGAAACCTCGCAGTTGGTCATTAATAGCACTAAAGATACATAATATACATTTTATAAAATAAGCAGAGGAGTTACATTAACAAAAGCCCATTAATTTCATTTATAAATACTGTTGTTAAGCGATACATCGTTGTTTGTTAGTTACAAAAAGGATTGTTTAAATGCATTACAAAATAACAATATTATCAAAACAAGAATGGATGTCAGTCTTGTCCCGCCGAGTAGCTTCACCCTCTTGCCATCCTCAACAATATTTACCTGCCAACTGAAAGTGTATAAAAGTTAACGTTACTGAGTGAGTTCCAGTTTTAAAAGTATTAAAATACATTGTATAGATATATGAAAATATCCTTTGTTATAAAATACCTCTTTTAATTTGGTATGTTATCACACATTATACATACATCAAGGTAATACTTTCTTCCATTCCTTTACTATACGCATTCATTCATTTCGTACTTTTATCATTATCTTTTACTTTCTTACGAACCAATGTGCAATACCCTGAACATTGTGCACGAAGCTGATGTTGGGCCTGTGGTCTATAAATAGACCACGAACATTGTGCACTAAGCTGACCCAGTCACCTAGGGTATGCTACAAGGGTCCCTGTCAGTCTCAATGACTAACCCTGCATGCATCCTTCGGGTTAGCTAAACGCATATAGTTAAGCTAACGACAATATGGTCGTGCACCTCCTATTCATTCGCTTGCAAGACTTGCATTCTTTCATTTATGTTCCACTTTTTTATCATTAATCTTTCATTTTTATAATGATAATACTTTATGTATACAATTATAAACACACTACGTAAAGTCACACAATAATAATTATTAGGGAACATAAGAACAACTTATAGTTATGCATAATAATAACAATTAAAACCCTAAAGTCAAACTAGGGTCAAACCCCTAATCATTCTGTTTTTTCTCAGAAATGCAGAAAATAACTAAGTGTTCTGGGCTCATGTGCACTATGCAGACGCATGAGCACTGCTTAGGCGTTTTTCAACGATGCGGGCACATGAGCATACTTAGGCATTTCAACACTTAGGCGCATGAGCCACTCCGGGCGCATGGGTATTATTTGGACGCATGGGGTATACTTAGGCGCTTGAGCCTAAGACTTAGGCGCATGAGCTACTGTTCAAGCGCATGGACTCACACTTACAATTTCTAAGGCATAATCTGAGCGCATGGGTACTGTTTGGGTGCATGAGCAACACTTAGATCTTTCTAAGGTATTTTTAGGCGCATGGGCCTTATATAGGCGAATGAGCAGCCTGTTTAACATACTTCTCAATTATTTTCAATCCCAAACATTATTTCATCCTATTCTAAACTTCTTAATATCATTCTAAACATATTCTCATATAAACATCCAAAAACATCATCATACAACATAAAACATACAGGTACATACGCTTAAAAATTATAAATCATTTTAATACATTTTCAGCCCCAAGAAGTGTTAAAACATGTAAGAATACAGGGTCTAGAACTCACTTGATGTAGCAAACAAGTAAAACTCCTCCAAACTTGCTTGTACACGAATTCAAACACCTAAACAATCAAGAACACACATCCAAACATATAAACACATATAAATTGTTCTAAGGTTGAAAACCTAATAAAATCGAGCAAAATATACAAAGAAATGCTTACCAAGATTGAAAACAACTTGTTCTTCTTCTTGAAACCGAGAGAGAACTTCAAGTTCTTCTTTCTCCTTTTTCAGTTGAAAAAAAGAGAAGAATGTGGGCATGGCATGGGCGGTCATGCCCCTTTAAAAGTAAAATTTGTACTTTTGTATTATTTTACACAATACCCCCTTCCACTTGTCTCCTTTTTATTTCCTTCCAGATACTTTTATTTCTTTTCATTTTAACTAGAATTTTCGGGTGTTACAAGTAATCCCACCTCTTATAAAAGAGGGGTATTCATGTTGGGGCAGGGTTTTCTCACATATGATGAGTTTCCTTCTGATGAGGGTTTCGGGTTACGTACTCGAGCAATGGAGCAGATGGGTGTGCAAGTGGCCCATTAGTGATTTAATTTTCTTTTATAGAAAAAGTTACTAGTTAGATGCAACTAGTATTAAGCCCCTGCGTTGCAGCGGGAGGCGTAAAACGTGCAAAGTAGCATCAATGACAAACCATCACCAGTGACAACCAACATCAAAAAACTCGAATTAAAAAAATGAAAATGAGAAAATAAAAAGACAAGAAAAGTAGATGTTAAAACGTTGAACCATGTAGACAAAACGTAAAACATATAAAATGATAAGTAAGTTAACCTAGGACCAGCGCTTGTGACATGACCATTAAACGGGAAAGGATAAGCATAAAAATGTTAAACCACACATGCACATTGCAGCATGTAACTTGCAAAATTTAGACCGAAGTATAAAACGAAAAATTTATAAAATATGAAAATTATAGGGACTAAAGTCGAAAGTAGAATTTGTTGGGGCTAAATGATAAAGATGCAAAAGCATTGGGTTAATGACAAAAAAAAAGTTAAAAATTAAAAAAAAAAATAAGTACAATCCACTGATGCATACAAATCATATGTATACCAAAATTATGAAAAAGGAAAAAAGAAGACCAATGAATAGTAGCCAAGTGGCCAATCATCATGTGTCATTGTAGTTGTCAACCATGTAGTTTTATATAGGTACAACCGTTGATGTGCAATTTACAACCTTAATGCACTACTCAAGTTAATAATTATATTATACTAGTATTAAACCCCCCGTGTTGTTTTGGGGGCGTAAAATTATGTCATGTAGCACTAACGTCACACCACCGTTAGCGTCACAAACATCAGAAAAGCTCGTATTAAAAAAATAAAAAGTAAAAAACGAAAAAATGTAATCAAAAGAAAAGTAGACGTAAAACGTGAACCATGCACATCAACCGTAAAACATTAAAAACAATAACTGAGTCGATCTAGGACCTGCGCTTTTGGACGGGGCTGTTCAACGGAAAAAACTAGGAGTAAAAACATTGAAACACAAGCACATGTTACAGCGTGTTAAGTCATAACCTTTAGATCGAAACGTAAAACTAGGCGTAAAAACATTGAAACACAAACAACATGCACACTACAACGTGTTGACTCGTTAAATTTAGACGGAAAAGTAAAACGAAAAATTCATAAAATATACAAATAGATGGACCAAATTTGAAAGTAAAAAAATTGGAGACTAAATTGTAAAAGATGTAAAAGTATTGGAATCTTCTTCTTTACCCGGAGTATTTAGGGAGGAGGGGGCACCCTCGGGTACCCGCTCGGGTAGGCGGGTACCCGCTCGGGCACACTGCCGCCACCCTTGCGGTATCTTAGCGGGTAGTCGGGCTCGGGTTGTAGTAGTCAATGGTTAGCAGAGAAAACAACGACTTTATAGCTGTTATTTTCGACCGTTATCTTAAAAAAATTGCCCCGGAGACGGAGGTGACACCGTCGGAGATATTGCCACCGGGAGCGAGAGAGGTCGGAGGAGCAGGTGGAGAAGCTAATGTAGACTCTGTTGGTACGGTTGTAGGAGCGGTTGTCGAAGGAGCACCATCGGAGACGCCGTCGGCGATTGATAGATGGCAGATCCGGTGATCATAGCGAAGAGGATGACCGTTAGAAATCCGTAGGAGGCCATTGTTGTAGGGTTGAAGGGATCTGAAAGTGAAGTGATTGAGTGTGAGAGAAAGTGGTTTGGGGTTGTAGAAAGTTGGAGATGATGAAAGGGTGAGGAGAGTTTTATATACAGAGTTTTAAGTCGGTTTGATGGAGAGATGAGATCTGGGCCATTGGTTATTTTTGAATGATTCCAAAAAAATTAGAGTGGTGATCAACTTAAACGTTTACACGATAAAAGTTAATTTATATTTTTTAGGATTTTTTTATTGTATTTGTATTTGTATTTTTTATTATTTGAATTATTATAATTTTATTTTTTAATAAAAGTTAATTTTTTGAAGTATTTTAATATTAAAACAAAAGGGTAGTTCATGGTTGTATTTTCAACTTTTTGAACAGGATAGTTCAGGATACCTGTGATGTAACAACGCACATATCTCTGTAATTCATAGTTTCATACCCATGTTTATGATAGAGTTTCTTCAATTCTCTTGGTTTGCATTTGATTTTTTTATTTGGTTTAAGTATCAAGAGCCAACCTTAAGTTTATCAAATTACTCTTTTTGGTTTCTGTTAGTTTGATTCACATTTTCCCCAAAAGTCATTACCTTTTAATAATTTTTTTAAAAAATATATCACTGTAATTACTCTTTTTGGTCAAAGAAATAAAAACCCAATCGGAATCTTGATGCAGATGTTGGTAGATCTCATTCAAAAAGCTAAAGATGGAGGCTTGGATGTTATCGGCACGTATGTGTTTCAACTTATAAGCAAACCATGGTGATCAAAATATATTAAAAAAAAAACATTTAAATATCCTGTAGTTAAAGTTGTTTTATTATATAGAGTAAAACTCACTTGGAAAATAGTAATCTTAAATGCTTTTATTTTCATCAGTTGTTTGAAATATGTACTTACAACTAAACTTAATGTCCTTTCTCTAATTTTTTTAATTCAATAATTGGTTTGATTGTTGGTTTAGGTGTTATATGGATTACAAAAAGAGTTTAACTGCAAGCCAATTTAGTAGTACATTTTCTACCTTCTGCTCCAAATTTTGTGATAGTTTTTTGATTTTTCTTTGTCAACTGATGCTGTTTGTTTTTATGTTAACATATCCCTGTTTCTTGAGGAGTAGGTGCTAGTGTTGATTCAACAATCTAATTTGCATTATATGACTATATACATAATGAAGTAAAGTGCTTACATCTTTGAACTATAATTGACCAGCTTTTAATATAGGTTTTTCTTGATTAATAATCAACTTGTTTGTAAATTTATTATATGACTATATGTACACGACTCCTCTCATTGTTTTACCCATTTCACTTGTGTAGATAAACTGTAACCTAAATTATGAGGGTTTTAATTTGTTATGAACTATGACTATAATTTGTATACTTCTTCGAAACACATTCAAATCCATACCATTTTATGGTCACATTATATACATATTTTGACTTTTTGGTCCATGGTGCAAAAACAAAGATTCATTTTGACTTTTTGGTCACATTATATACATATTTATGGTTATGATACTTTAAACATAAACTATATTACGATTGTTGATCATTGTAACAATTTTTCAAATGTATTGAGAAGTGTTACATATTCTATATAAATTTGAATAATAAAAAATCATTGGCTTGACTTATGTCGTTTGTTCATAAAAATTTTCTCTGTTCTCCATTTTTTGTAGAATTGCAAGCATTCACACAAAATGAAAATGTTAATTGACCTCAAGACAGTCATGTGACTATGTGAGATTTCAAATAGTGTTGCATAACGTGTAGTACTTTAAAGTAAGTTGTGTTAATTTGTTCATGTAACATCTGAAAATTAGACGTGCCATCTATATACTTACATAAAAGATATTCAACTGCGGTCATACATTATTATAAGTGTTGCATTGCTTACGTGTTGCAGGACCTCAACATAATAATCAATAGCAAAAAAGTTGTTAAGTTTACTTCAGCAAATATCTAGGATTAATGGGTTATGAGAAGTTGCTGGTGAGTAACTTACCCTCATAGTTTACTTCAAATGTTTTTTACATATAGTTTTATTAATATAAATTTAATATGGCAGAATTCATGTACTTCCTCATAGAGAAATATGGTGTTGGTTTATGTGATCCCAGTCAATTTTACGAAACCACCAGTATAGACCTATTAGTAAGTAAATAATCTTCTTATTAAGATTTAAGTACTTAGAAAGCAATTACATACTTTTTTGACTTTATCTTTTCATGTAGATGTTCACATTGACTGTAAAACTAAAATACCAGAGTTTTTGGTAACTCTTGATTTCATACTCAATTCTTATGGACCATCAACAATGTTTAGTGCAATTCTAAAGTTCTGCAAGAAAAGAGATATCATTGTTGAATAAATCTTATTGTTTTAGCATTTAGTTTCTTGCACTCAAAAGTTAAACATACAGAGTGGACTTTTTACAAAGATTTGATAAATTGTACCGTCTCCATTTAAAAATCAAACTAATGCAACAAATAGCTCTCAAAGATCACAGCAACATTCTCCTTGCTTCAGCTTTCTTTGAAGCTACCGGTAGTGCATAATCTGATATAGGTGGTTGTATTGGGCTCATTAAACTTCTCTTGTAAGTATTTATGTTTCTTTAAATATTCATCACTAATCATTTAACGAGATTCCCACTATCCCTGTCTACTACCCAGCGAAATATAATACATGAGTTTGTAAGCATTTTTTATCATCGTACGTGTTTTCAGTTTAAAAAGCATTTACAAATTATTTTACTATATCATTTGGTTTATAACCTAGTAAAGCATATAATACAACTCTTGATGTTTTCAAATGAGGTGCAAAATGTGTGACCATGGCCCGTGGGCCTTAAGATCATGCAATTTGGGATCAATATCATTTATTGGAGTTACCTAATGCCAAAATTCTTTTGGGCCAAAGGAAACGGTGATATTTGGGCCTTACAATACAAAGAAAAATGGGCTTTTCGTTAATGGGCTTATTTCAGTTTATAGGGTAACAATGAAACCCTAATGAACACACACACATGACACACTGTTGTTTCCTTTATATAACATCTTCTTCCTCATTGTTTCACATCAGATCACTTGAAGAAATTAGGGTTTTTTGTTCTCTCAGGTATGGTGAATCATACACTTCAATCTGTTTGCTTTCAGTTTGATTTTTTGACAACCAGATGATGATTTTGGATTTAATTCTCACGACGGTCGTCTGAAATCACGCTTTTTTGTAAGGCTGTGAGAAACTGATGCATTGATCCATTTTCTCTGATGGTTATACACATAAATTGATTTGCAAAGTTGACGTTTAGACGAACATGATGATGATTGTTTAATGACTCCGATAATTCGTGATTGGAATCGAAACCTCCTACTCATTCTGAATGTTCGTCTTTTTTAAAAATTAAAATTTGATTACTTTGATTTTTGTTTGTGAAAGTTTAGGGTTTTGTGATTGATTTGTAATGGGTCTGAAGTTTGACTCTTTGGCTTTAATTTGAATGCCAAGGTGTTGAATCCAGCACCCAATATTAATATTTAATAATATTATTATTATTATTATTGTCCCTTGGTGTTGATTTAGATGGTTTTTTTAGTAGCCTCTCTATATGTCACTAAGGGGTACACACGTATAATTATCAAAAGACTCTTTGGATATTTATTTTGATAATTCAACGGGACATTGAACTAGACGACGACTTAAAGATTAATTTGGTGGACTGGGGTTGGCAGCTTGGATAGTTGGACTGATTCAAAATAATAATTTTAATATAATATTCAAGATGAATATATTTGAATATAGATGAAGTTTTTACGGAACAATGCAGGTTTTTATTATTATTTTGTTGTAGAAAGAAAAGATTATGAGTTATATACTTATATACACACAAATGTTGCTGGTTGAACTGTGTGAGCCGATGAAGGTTTATTTTATTTGGAGTTGTTTGTAAGTTACATTCAATATGTTTGTCAACATATTGATGTAAAAAAGTAAAGAGTACAATTCTGGAGTTGTTTCAGTAAGATTACATGTTTTAATATGATTTAGAAATAAAGTTTAAGATGGAAAAGCTGGAGAAGCTTATGTGAAACCTTTATATGTATGTAGCATTAATAACTTATCTACTATTTTCAATTTTATTCATAAATCTAACCAAAAATCATCAAAACACACCTCATAACTGAAAGTTTTTTTTTTACATAAGCAAATTTAAAAAATATTTTTTAATATATTATACAAAATGAGCATTCATACTAACTTTTCTATCTTTATTCTCATATTTACATAAAATGTTACTTTTTTACTTTTTTTAATTAAATAATAATTTTTATATATTTTTTTATTATTTTTTCTCTCACCTTTACTCATAGTCAATATTAAAAATATTATAAGATTTACAACTTTTTAAATATTAAGAATTACGGTATAATCTTCATAATTTTTAATTTCTTTCATGTATAACCACTTATAATTATTCAATATAAAATAAGACACAAGCTCAAGTTAAAATGGGATATGAGTTAGTTTTTAATCACTACAAAATTTGTTTCATCCAATTTGCATATTAGGACTTTAGGAGTCCAACATTAGTTTGTTTGTCTGGTTGTGGGAATAACACATATACTCAAATTAAGTTGAGTACCATAATCAATGAGCACTTTTGATTGAATGGTTAGAGCTTTGAACTAGCATCGGGGAGAGAGCTTGAGTTTGAGTTTTATTACAACACCAAATTTTAAACAATCTCTAAAATATTAATTTTCCTACTAAATTAATATACACACTCAATCATGTTAGTATTTTGTGTGTTATATGGTTGAATAAATAAAATATTAAATAGTTAGTAATAAAAATTTTAATTAAATTTTCATTACTAACTAATAAATTTCAACAATATCAAATCTTAAAAATATCAATTTATAGTTAATATTTAATTGATATCATTTTTAAACTTCCTTTCTAATATTTTGTTTATATTTTGAAAATTTTATTTCTTTAAACATTTTGTTTCAAAATAAATCTTTTTTAAAAAAATTGTTTTTAAAATTTTTTCTTATTGTAACTTTGAAATTTAATTATTTTCATCTCTTAAAATTTATTTTTCTAAATAACACTTGTTTTAAAATATTTCATCTTTCAAAAAGAAAATTGACTATTTAAAAAATTTCTTATTTTATAAAGAGAAATTAGATTTTAATAATTTAAAATATTACTCATTAGTCAATAATAATTCATATTATTAATCTGATCAGCAATATTGTTAGTTTTATTTTTATTATTAACAACAATCTTATTAACATAATTATTATTTCGTTCATAATAATATCTATGAACAAAATGAATAAAACATGTAAGTTAAATTAAGCCTAAAATAATTATAAATTATGATAATTGTACTACTAGAATTATTATTGGTAATAAAAGTTAAAGTTAAGAGTCTTACCGACCAAATTAATAATATTGTATGCAAATAGTAATAGTTTGGATTATCAAAATCCAATTTATCTTTTTAAAAAAATTTCTATTTAGATAGAAAGGTTCAAATAGAAAAACTTGCAAAACTAAAAAGTATAATAAGTAATCTTAATCATGCATCTTTTTGATCAATAGTTGAGATCAAATTGTAAAGAAAATTTTGTTAGATCGTTATTTTATTAATAACCACTTTTGTTGACTTTTTACAAGTTTTATCATTTTTTAAACGTTCATATACGCAATTATTTTTATATAAAAATTTACACCGTAAAAAAGAGCATTTACATCTTTAAAATGAGTATGGTATTGTTATATAAAAAGATAAAAAATTGATGTTTTTAACTCATATCTCATTATTGTGTATTTGTTGCAGTTAATTATGTATTTTTGTTGGTTATTGTGTTAGTTTTAAAAACTATTGTGCTTTTTTAAAATAAACTTTAAAAAATATAATGATGTAATAACATTACTTTGTATCTATGATATGTAAAATAATATAATAAATTAACAACTAATTAATCTAATACATTAAAAATAATAACATAATGTCTTATTGTGTTTTTTGATCATTATTGTCTTATTTTGAATAATATGAGTTTTGAAAGATACATTATTGAAATAACATTATTGTGTACTTATAATGGTAAAATCACAATGAATAATAACAAGTTTATATAATATATTAAAAAACAATAATAAAGATAACATGTTGTGTTATCTTTAACACTATAATTTTGAAAACTAGACTGGTGAAACTATATTATTGTGTCTTCTAATTGTAAAACACACTGATAGTTAACAAGTTTATAATCTATAAAAATAATGATAAAAATAACACAAAATTATCTAAAACGTAAAACACAATGATTAATACACATAACAAATGAAGTAAAATATATGACACAATGAACTGATATTTGACACAATGAACGTATATGACACAATAAGTTGATATTTTGATACAATAACCAAAATGTCATTTTCTTTAAAACAATATAAAGACACATGTCAAGCCCATAATACTTTTTAGACATTTTAGATTAAATATTCTTTTCATTATAACTGTACCCTTATTTACAAATTGTATTTATAGAAAGATAATTTCTTAATTTATTAGGAAAGAGATGAAAAGAAATTTGATTTAGAAGGTATAGATTTATGTCATGTTCCTAAAAAACTTATTTTATTAGTATACATATTACTAATTTTGGCACTAACACTTTGCTTGCAAACTAGAGACCGCTATAATAAATTAAGTTGTGTGTCGTTACTAATGAGCATGCTCCATTGAATGGTTTTAGCTTTTAAGGATCATAGAGAGAGTAAGTTTGAGTCTTACTACAACGCCATTATTGAAAACAATCTTTAAACTTATATTTTTCTTAACAAACTATTGTATATCCTTCTTTTAAAATTTTCTAATACATAATAAAAACTAGGATTATACCCTGCGGCATGCAAGGCTTGTTACCTGGTAATACAAAGAGTTCCCTTTATCGACTTTGGTTGGTTGGATTGTTAATGGCTTTGAAGTGATGAAACATGATTCAAATCCATGTTCGCGGGAAGATTGCTGCATGCATGCACATGTGTTTGACTAGTTCTTTAACATTTAGTATTTTGAATAAAGTGTAGCAGCTAGGTTGTTAGTTGCACCTATTCTTTAGGTCTGTTCCATATTTTATTCTTAAGTTGTAGTATTTATATTCGATGTATCCATTGGATAATGCATGCGATTGTGATCCACTAAATAATAAAAAAAGCTTATGCTCTTCATCCTTGTTTCTTTTTTGTGCTTTGTTTAACTCTTTTACCAACAAGTTGGTATAAGAGCCAATCTCTTATCCCTCGAACCTTGCTCTACCCTCCTTCCATGGTGATGCTACAATGAATGTTGTTTCACACACCCTGCTTATACCAGTGTTTAAGGGCGAAGGATATGAACAATGGAGCTTTTGCATGAAGACTATAATGAGATCCAAGGGACTCTGGGAAGTTGTCTTCTTATGCATACCCGTAAGCAGAGATGGCGCTAACAACAACAGGGAGGCTAAAAAGAAAGACGCTCAGGCACCAACGATCATCCAACAAGGTATTCATGACATTTTATTCTCTCGAATTGCCTTTGCAGAATCCACTAAAGGTGCTTGGGATACCGTCTCAAGTTCAGTCAGTTAAAATCCAAGGACTCCGTAAAGCCTTCGAGAACTTGAACATGAAGGACGATGAAACTGTGGAGATTACTTCTCACATGTCATGAACAATGTTGGACAACAGAGATCATACGTGAAGAATTGGCTGATCAGAAGGTGGTTGAAAAAAATCCTTAGGAGCATGGATCCTAAGTTTGATTATGTCATACAATCCATTGAGGTGGTCTTTGACTTATTTGAAGTCATACCGGTTAAACTTATGGGATTATTACAATCTTAATAAGAAATAATTAATAGGCAAACCTCTCTTGAGAAAGAAAACAAGTCTGCAGAAAGATTGGATGAACAAGCATTGCAGGTGGTTCAAGATCAAAGAGGACCTCGTGGAAAAGGACGTGGCAGGTCATCGAACAGGGGAAGAGGATTCGGACATGGTAGAGTGGGACTTGATCGCAGTACGATCCCTTAATGCCACTGTTGTAAGAAGTTTGGTCACCTTAAACGTGACTGCTGATACAATGATGAAAACCAAGCAAACATTAAAGAAGATGAAGAAAATGATGATGTTACTGAAGTAGAAGATGACATCTACTGATTGATGCTGCTCTTCTTCAAGAACATGACATCTATGATTTCATGTTAATAGCTAACTCACCCTCTAATGGTACCCCTTCTCACTTATGGTTCTTGGATTATGGATGCTCTAACCATATGACAGGTGACAAAAGGAGTTTCGTCAAACTTGATGAGTCATTCAAACTTGGTGTTCGATAGGGAGACAAGAAAAAACTAGATGTGGAAGGCATAGGAGCTGTGAAGATCTTGACGGGTGGTAACTAATTCAAACTACTGGAGCATGTCTATTATTCTCCAAACTAGAGTACAACTTACTGAGTGTCGATTAACTCATAAGAAAAGGGTACTCTCTCATTTTGATGATAAGAAGTGCTTAATTAGAAACAAGACTACCAGAAGAATACTCTTGGAAGTCTTTGTGGCTCGAACCAATATGTTTGTTTTTGATGCCACAACCCTTCTCACTGCTCATGATTCACAGCCCAAAAATGAAGAGTCCATGCGATGGCATCGTAGATATGGTCATCTTTATATAGATGGTCTCAAACTCCTGCATGATAAGAAGACGGTGATTGGATTACCTAAAGTTCAAAGTCCCCTTGTCTGTGAAGCATACATTAAAAGAAAGCTCTCCCAAACTAGCTTTCCCTCAACCTCATGGCGTGCCAAGTCAAAACTGGAGTTGATTCCCTCGGATCTCTGTGGACCGATGCATGTTCCCAGTTTAGGTAAGAGCCTTTATTATCTCTTGTTTATAGATGATATGACTCGTATATGTTGGGTATATTTTTTACTAATAAGCATGAAGCATTATTAAAATTTAAGAACTTCTAGGCTTTAGTTGAGAAGGAAAGTGGCAGGTTCATCAAAGTTCTTCAAATCGATCATGGAGGTGAGTTTTGCTTAAATGAGTTTGATAGATACTATATCGAGGCTAGTATTAAAAAGAACTCACCCCACATTACACTCCTCAACACAATGGAGTGGTTGAAAGGATAAATCGTATTATTATGAACCTAGTAAGAAGCATGTTCCAAGAAAAGATGTTACCTAATTATCTATGGGCTGAAGAAGTTGCCACTGCTGTCTATACTATAAATCATTCTCCTACAAAGGCCCTTTAACGAATGACTCCCATCGAGGCATGGACATGTAACAAACCAATAATTTAACATCTTAAAATATTTGGTTGTGTTACATATGCCTTGGTTCCCTCTTAGTTATGAAGGAAGTTGGATATGAAATCTGAGAAGAATATCTTCATAGGGTATTCATCTCAAAGTAGAGGGTAGAGATTATATAACCCTGTCACAGGAAAATTCACTGTTAGTAGGGATGTTAATTTTTTCGAAGACTCCAAATGGGCATGAAAGACTAGTAACTCTCCTCTTACTAATATTTACACCTTCCATGACCCTTTCCCTTATGATGTAAATCCAAATGAAGCTATCAACCACTTCCCTACTAGTACAAGTAATCCCTATTTATCTACTCCTCTTGGGTCACCATTATCAGACACAAGTATACCACCTTTACCTACCACTCTTGAGTCACTAACTCATGCTTCTACTTTACCACCCATCTTATCTCACCAACTAAGTCCTTCTCAAACACCCACTTCCTCTTATTACTCAAGCCTTGGCCAAACCTCCAATCTCAACCATCTTGGACCCCAACCACCTTATCCATCCAAACCTTTTAAACGTGTCAGCAAACCTCCTTCTTGGCTTAAAGATTACTATTTTGGAGAAGGGTTGTATGATGAAGATGATGTTACGGCTTATCAGTTTGCTCTTGCTATTTCAAATCCTATCTCGTACAAGCAGGCTGCTGAACATAAAGAATGGTAGGATGCTATGATCACTGGGCTCAAATCCATTAAGAATAATAATAAATGGCAATTAGTTTCTCCATCTATAGAAAAGAATATTGTTGGACTGAAGTGACAGTCCAAAACAAAAGTCGGATCAGATGGAAAGATTCTAAAGCGTAAGGCAAGATTAGTTGCAAAAGGGTATTCACAAATTCTAGGCGTTGATTTTCAAGAAACTTTTGCTCCCGTGGCAAGATTCGAGACTATGCATTTAATTCTTGCAGCTGCAGCTCAGTTGGGGTGGATAATTTATTAGTTAGATGTCAAGTCATCATTCTTAAACGATGACTTATCGGAAGACATTTATGTTGAGCAACCTAAAGGTTTTGTTGTTCCAGGAAAATCTCACATGGTTTATAAATTGCACAAAGCCCTGTATTTACTTAAGCAGTCCCCCAGGGCTTGGTATGCCAAAATCGATTGTTATTTTGTTGAACAGGGTTCTGTAAGGAGCAACAACGAGCATTGTATGTTAAAAGGAAGAATTCAGGTGATGTTATCTATGTGTGTTTATATATAGATGACATAATTTATATATCTTCTTGTGTTGATATGGTGAATGAATTTAAGAATGGCATGATGCAAGAATTCGAAATGATAGATATGGGGCAGCTCAAATATTTTCTAGGATTGGAAGTAAAGCAGACGAGTGACGGTATCTTTTTATATCAAGAAAAGTATGCATAGACTCTTCTTGATCGATGTGGCATGACGAGTTGCAAGAAAGAATTTACTCCAATGAACATTAATGAGAAGCTTCAACTTAATGACGAGGCTGACTATGTTGATCAAGGAATGTACAAGAGTATAGTCGGTGGCCTAATTTATCTAACCCATTCTCGTCCTGATCTATCATATGCGGTAAGTCTAGTGTCTCGTTTTATGCAACAACTGTCTAAGATTCATCTTGGTACTACTAAGAGAATTTTGAGTGGAGCTATAGCTTGGCAATCAAAGAAGCAACAAACTGTTGCTTTGTCAAGCACCAAAGCTGAGTACATCTCGCCTGCAAGTGCTTCATGTGATGTTGTTTGGCTACGAAGGCTGCTTGAAGATCTCAGATGTATTCAAGATAAGCCAACTGTTATTAAGTGCGATAACAGGTCAAACTATCAATCTGTCTAAGAATCCTATGTTACATAGTCGTTTGAAGCATATAGAGCTAAAGTATCACTTCTTGAGGGAAATGGTATTGCATGGAAAGATTGTCTTGGAGTATTGTAGTACTCATTATCAGCTTGTAGATATGTTAAAAATCACTTGCTAGAGACAAATATGAGTAGTTCAGACAGAAGCCAGGAGTAATTGAGTTTGAATCAAGGGAGGGTGATGAAACATGATATAAATCCATGTTCGCGGGAAGATTGTTGCATGCATGCACGAGTGTTTGACTAGTTCTTTAACGTTTAGTATTTTGAATAAAGTGTAACAGCTAGGTTGTTAGCTATACCTATTCTTTAGGTCTGTTCCGTATTTCATTTTAAAATTTTAGTATTTATATTCGATGTATCCATTGGATAATGCATGCAATTGTGATCCACTGAATAATAAAGAAAGCTTCTGCTCTTCATCCTTGTTTCCTTTTTTGTGTTTTATTTAACTCTTTTACCAACATGAGGTTGGTCTTAATGTTAGTTGCTTCGGTGTGGATGTTAAGAAAAACAAAGCTTTATATGTTAGAATAATATAGTTGTATGTATAGATAGCAATTAAAAAAAGAGATTAACCTGATAATATCCCCTTCAAGCCAAAGTAATGCACACACATACATTAGAAAAATATGTTTTAATAGATATCAAGAGAAAATGAAGAAGTTGCATACTATCAAGTAAGGAAAAAACAGAAACAAATATGATAAGCTATACAAAAGAATATTAAAAATAAATTGATGAATATTGTTTAGATAAAATTGGTACAAATTAAACTTACTAAACATAACAAATGAGCACCTAGCAAACTCAATAATCGTATGACTTTTCCAAATAATAACTGCATCAACTAAGGTGCTGTTTGTTTTTTCTGCAGGAAAACGTCTGCAGTCTGCGGACCACATCTGCAGACATCTGCAGCAGAAGAGGTGGACCAAATGTCTGCAGTCTGCAAGAAAAAGACTGTTTGTTTTGTTTAACATCTGCAGAATGCTGAAATATTCTGTAATTAAACTAAATTTAATTTTTAAACTTTAAAAACAACTAATACATTAATCATACAAACAATTCATACAAACAACAAACCATATACAAATTACTCATACAAACAAACTAATCATACAAACCATATACAAATTAATCATACAAACAAACTAATCATACAAACAAATTAATCAACTAAACCAATGCCTTACACTTTGAAACTGATATAATAACATCATACAACCAAACAAACTTCTGTGATTCAACAATTCATATCAACTCCATTCAAGATTCAAGATCAACATAGGGCAAAATCAAAAGAAAGATTCAAATCAACTTTTTGATTCCACAATTCATATCAACTCCATTCAAGATTCAAGATCAACATAGGGCAAAAGATTCAAGGTAAAAGATACTCACCTGAGGCTTGCCGGATCTGCGAAGGGCAAAAGATATCAACTCCAGTCGATCTGCGAAGGTCGAAGGTCGAACGGGGCTTGCCGGATCTGCGAACGGGGCTTGCCGGATCTGCGAAGGTCGAAGGTCGAACGGGGCTTGCCGGATCTGCGAACGGGGCTTGCCGGATCTGCGAAGGTCGAAGGTCGAACGGGGCTTGCCGGATCTGCGAACGGGGCTGGTCGAAATCTGCGCCGGCTGGTCGAAGGTCGAAGGCGGCGGCGAAGGTCGAAGGCGGCGGCGAAGGTCGAAGGCGGCGGCGAAGGTCGAAGGCGGCAGCGAAGGTCGAAATCTGTGCCGGCTGGGGTTGTGGGGTTGTGGGGTTGTGGAAGCGGTGAAGGTGGGGTTGTGGGGTTGTGAAAGAAATCTGGAAGAGGTTAGAAGACTTATGTTTAGGTCTTCTCCAAAAAGAGGACGGGAAGACATTTTTAAGTGAAATGTCTTCCGAAAAACAAACAGTCTGCAAGTCCAAATGTCTGCGCGTCCTCTTCTTAGTGAAGACAGAAGAGGCTGAGAAGATCTTTTGGGAAAAAACAAACAACCCCTAAGTAAACATGTGAAAAGCATTTGAATCAATACTATTACATTAAGATGATTAATCTACATGTATGTGACTTGAGGATTGCCCTAATTTTACGAACCAGCTTCTTCACAGGCAATGCCAAAAGAAGCAAACAATCAATACAAAATGTGTGAGAATGAAATAAGTTAAAGCGTTGAGTGGTTTCATTGGTTAATCTAGTTAACCAATAATACTATGGATCTTGCAAATGTTATTAAGTTAATTTCAATTGTTAACATAACCACTCTACATATTAAAATTTACAAAATAAATCCTTACATTTCTAAAGTTTCAACTTCATCTTTATAATATGAATTTACCTTTTTAATCCATTATATGTTATAGTAATTTCATTAAATAACTTTTGTTCATCAACTTGGAGAAGTGGATACCGAATATCGTACCGAATCTACTGGTTTGGTATTGGTTTTTTGATTCCTTATTGATTTATCCACTTTAGGTGGTTGTGTTGGGTCATTATAAGGCTGGTGCAACCAAAACCACTTCACATAGTCAATTTTGGTGCTACATTCAAACGCTTCCGAAGCTAAGTATGAGAACTTCCGAAGTCTGAAGAGTTCTTCCGAAGACAAAGTCTGAAGAGTTCAGCTGAAGACATCAGCTGAAGATATCAGCTGAAGACATCAGCTGAAGACATCAGCTGAAGAACAAAGTCTGAAGACATCAGCTAAAGAACAAAGTCTGAAGACAAGAGCTAAAGAACAAAGTCTGAAGACAAGAGCTGAAGACAAAGTCTGAAGACAACATCTGAAGACAAGTTCTACTTCCGAAGACAAAGAAGAAGTCCCCAAGCCTCGGAAGAAGCAGTCTTCCGAAGTATAAGTGGCTTCGGAAGAAGTTATTCTTCCGAAGCAATTAGTGGCTTCGGAAGAAGTTATTCTTCCGAAGCAATTTAACCTTCAAAAGACATTGTTATGACCAGTGGATATAAGTATGGTCTCTGCCATTCCGCTGCAGACCTCTGATACAGCATGGCTTCTTCCTAAAGAGCCATGTTGTTGACCATACTTTATTCCACTGTTTACCTTTTTATGATAGTACATGTTACCAACTTTAGTTGGTGACAAAAGGTAAGTCAGGGACATGTCCTGACGACCAAATCTCAGATAAAATGTATGAGATACCTTAACCTATAGTCTTGTAGTATAGGCGTTTGGTTAGAGGTTTCCAGCTGGTATCAAAGTATATCCGACTGTAGGTAGTATTATATATGTATTCTCATTGTAACTCATTAGATAGAGCTTGTGATTGTAAGAGTCTTGTAATCCTTTGAGTTGAGAAACAATATATAAAAGTACCTTGAAAATTTACTTCCTGTGTTTATTATTGCTTGTTACTTGTTATATTGTGATCAACTCTTGCTAGACTCTTTCTGAGTGTTGTTCTAGGTGAGTTTGAGAGCAAACCACTTGTTAAGTGACCAAAACCGATCCTGCAATTGGTATCAGAGCTTCTAGGCTCTTGATTGTGAGATCTTACCATCCAAATCAACTTGTTTTTCACTCCTCCCTACAACCCACTCACTCAAATGGCCGCTCTCACTAAAGCTGATATGGAAACCGGTACCATGACCAAGTCCCCACTGATCACCCCTGAAGACTTTGACACATGGTGCACTAGAATGGAAGGCTTCATCAAGTGTCAAGACTCAAGGATGTGGGACTCCATTATTAATGGTCCTTTCATACTAAGCACTATTTCTGCTACTGGTAATCGCATTATTCCAAAAGATGTTGATGATTACTCAGAAGAAGATAGGAAGAGAATAGAGCTTGATCAAAGGGCTATGACTTCTCTTCAAACTGCTCTTCCAAACTCCATCTACAGAGGCTTCAAGAAGTACAAGACAGCTAAAGAACTATGGGATGCATTGAAGCTTATGTATGTAGGATCCAAGGAAACCAAAGAGAACAAGACGGATCTCTTAAAGCAGCAGTTTGAAAACTTCACTTTCAAGGCTGGTGAGACCTTGACTCAACAATACTTCAGGTATGTTGAGATAGTTAGGAAGTTCATGTCTTCCCTTCCTAAACTATGGACACACTATTGCGTTATAATCAAGAGAACTTCAGACCTTAAGACTCTTTCTCTCACAGAGTTGTATGGTATCCTAAGTGCATTCCAGATGGAGATGGGCATGCAAAACTCTTCTGGTAACTCCAATAACCAACTAAGTTCAGCTCTTCATGTGGTTGAAAGGGAAATCACAGAACCACAACATCAGTTGTTGTGCTACCCTGACAACTCACATAATGGACCCTACATTACTCTACCTGAGACTCCAAGGTCTCAACAGGCTCAACACAACTCCTTTCAGGATAGTTGTGCCTTTGTCTCTGGAAGTGGACACTATGGTGATTTTCAATATTGCTTTGATGATCTTGAGTGCTTCAGTCCAGATGATGTAGAGTATGTGGACATTGTCCAACAGATGGCTCTCTTAACTTACAGAGCGAAGAAGTTCTTCAAGAGAACTGGAAGGCAATTCCCTCAAAACCCTGTCAACAGCAAGTTTGGGTTTGACAAGACCAAAGCAAAGTGTTACAACTGCAACCAACTGGGTCACTTTGCTAGGGAATGCAAGGCTCCCAAGAACAACCCGGGAACCCCACAGGCCTCCACACATCCCTCAATCCTCAAAGCCTGAAGAAAAGACAACTGAAACAGCTACAATAGCTCAAGAAATTGACTGGAGCTTCATGGTACAGGATGTGACTCCCGCTCAAACACTCATGGCCGGAACAAATGATGCTCAGGTATATGAATATCTTTGTACTCCAGCCTGTATTGCTAAAGTTAAACTCTATAAGGATTATAATATGGAAATCAGATCTGATGTTGAGTCTTTAAATATCTTAAAATCTGATTTTAAAAGAGCTGAATCTGACTATCAAAAGAAAATTGAGGAGTTAGAGAAAACTGTGTCTTTTTTAAAACATGAACAAACCAACTACAAGACTCAAATCAAAGATCTGATATCCAAGTTATCTGAAGTTCAAGCCCAGCTTGTCACTGCTGAGGCTCAGGCCAGGAAGCAAGCTATTGCTGAGCAAAACTTCTAAGCTATTCTTGCATCATCCTCACATTCCAAAATGTTTTATCAAAACAAAGGATGGTTGGGAACCAATGAAATAGCTCCACCACACTCTTATGAGTCTATTAGACTACCTAGATGTGGTACTAAGGAGCAAGAGGTTCCAACTGCTGACCCTTCTCCATTGGAATTAAAGGATGAGGCAAAAATAGTTACCACCACAGGGGAGAAATAGGAAGATGCACTCATCTCCACCTGTGAAGACCAAATCCTAACCACCAAGGCAAGAAGAAGCAGAGCTAAAGCTGCTAGAAGGACTGCCAACTAAAGATTGACCCAAAGCAAAAGGGTGTCTTCATTTCTGCTGGATTCCAAGTGGTAAGTACTTCTGATTCAGGAAAGGAGTGTAGTACCAGCACTCCTGTCCTATCAAAGGATCAGAAGTTGAAAGGGAAAGTTTTTGATGAAGAGAATAAGTCCAAGAAAGCAACCTTCAAATTCCCAAAAGACTAACATCGCATGCATAATGTGTGGTCTGCACAACCACATGGCTAAAGATTGTTACTACAATCCAGCAAGCACACATTATGCAAATAATGTTAGAAAAGAAGGAGCCAGGGAAGGTTTCGCATTTGGACCATTTCAAACGGTCCAAGTGATGAAAAAGGGAAAGTTGGTCTCGGAAGCCAAGTTGCTTTCGGAAGAAAGTATTTCTTCCGAAGGGAAAATGGCTTCGGAAGTCAAAGCTTCTAAAGTTCGAAAGAACAAGAAAGCTCCCTTGAAACCATCCCAGAAGAAGACTACTTCGGAAGAAAAGGTGGTGAAGGCTTCTTCCGAAAAGAAAGAAGCTTCGGAAGAAGACCATGCTGCAAAAGCTTCAACAAGCTCATGCTCTAAGATCAATCAAAGGATGGACTGGAAGATCAAGGAAGATGCTGCAGCCCAAACCTCTTCTTCAACGACCTCTATTGAACCCCAATGCATATCTTTTGGTTCAATTATGTCATTATCTTTGGAAGAGCCCAAGACCAGCAAGGCTTGGGCTTCCAAACAAAACTAACAATCTCATCTTATGTGCAGGGACATCCATTTGACAAGAACAACAATGTCTGGATTGTAGATAGTGGATGCTCCAGGCACATGACAGGGAACAGATCTCTCCTTCAACAATTCCAGAACTATGATGGAGGGCCTGTCCAATTTGGAGGTGAGGCTGAAGAATATATTTCAGGCAGAGGAAGTATATCCAATGGTAGAATAAACATTGACAAAGTTTACTTTGTCAAACAGCTTGAACACAATCTGCTAAGTGTTTCTTAATTCTGTGATCAGAAGCATCAAATGCTTTTCACTAAACATGAGTGCATTATCTCAAACCAGGGATGACAATTCCTCCAGAATTGGTGCTTCTTAGATCTTCCAGGAAAGGGGATATGTACAAGCTAGATATGAACAATGCTTTTCCTATGGGTGAAGTATCATGCTTTCTTTCCAAAGCTGATAGTGATGAGTCAACACTATGGCATAAACGCATGTGTCATGTGAATTTTAAAACAATGAATAAATTGGCTATAAATAACTTGGTACATGGTTTGCCTAAAAAGGAATTTTTCTGCAAAGATAACTGTGTTGCATGCCTGAAAGGGAAACAACACAGGTCATCTCACAAATCCAAATGTGTCAACTCCATCACTACTCCATTACACTTATTGCACATGGATCTCTTTGGTCCCACAAGTATAATGAGCAATGGAAGGAAATCATACTGCCTTGTGATTGTTA
Source organism: Flaveria linearis (assembly GCA_024085815.1). Classification (NCBI taxonomy): domain Eukaryota; kingdom Viridiplantae; phylum Streptophyta; class Magnoliopsida; order Asterales; family Asteraceae; genus Flaveria; species Flaveria linearis. Next base: position 11,115,940 of record CM044006.1, read on the forward strand.
ATGATTTTACAAGATTTACATGGGTATTCTTTTTAAGAACTAAAGATGAAACTGCTGAAACGTTAAAATCTTTTATTCTTAAAATACAAAATCAAATTGATCACAAGGTTAATATCATTAGAAGTGATCAAGGGACTGAGTTTAAGAACTTTGTTCTTGACTCATTCTGTGACTCAAAAGGGATTGCCAGACAATATAGTGCTCCCAGAACTCCTCAACAAAATGGTGTTGCTGAGAGGAGGAACAAGACACTTATTGAGGCTGCTCGAACCATGTTAGCTGATTCAAAACTACCTCTAAATTCTGGGCAGAGGCTGTTAGCACTACATGCTATGTGCAGAACAGGGTTCTTGTAGTTAAGCCCCATGGAAAAACCCCTTATGAGTTATGGAACAAGAGGCCACCGTTCATTGGCTTTCTAAGGTCCTTTGGCTGCAGGTGTACCATAGTTAACACAAAAGACAACTTAGCAAAGTTCACTGAGAAGTCAGATGATGCTATCTTTGTTGGATACTCTTCTAGATCCAAAGCTTATAGAGTATACAACATTAAGAATCAACAATTTAAGGAGTCATCCAATATAGTTGTAAATGAGCACACCCCTTGTGTTAGGGGGAATGGACCTGATTATATCTTTGACTTAGAATTGTTTCCAAACTATTCTAAACCATCTTGTGAGAATGTTTCAGATGGAACAGGTGCTCAAGGTGATGCTGATGCTGATGCTAATGCTAATCAACTATTTGAGCTTCCCAGACCTCTTCCAAATTCTCCAAGAGCTAAAAGACAACAAGCTTTAACCATTCACAGATCTGATAGTATAACTATCTCAAGGAATAATGAAGCTTCAACAAGTGAATCACTTGATGAACCTCACAACTCTTCAAGTGATCCATTATAACACCAGGTTGAAGGAAGTAGTATTCTGAAGGAATAGGCAACTGTTAATACTACTTCACGGCCAACCATTGATGATGTTTCTCAGTCATTCAATCAGTCCTCATTAAATGACTTTGAAACAACAGCTGGACAGAGTGATCCAGTTCCTTATCAGAATATGTCCAACCTGGACTTATCTCTGCAACTGGAAGTGATTCCTCGTCTTAGGATTCACAACACTCATCCACCTGAGAACATCATAGGGAATGTCTCTGAGGGTGCGAGAACAAGAGGGCAAACTCATCATAGGAACGTCTGCTTGTACTCATGCTTGTTATCTCAGATAGAACCCAAGAAGGTGGAAAATGCCTTAAAAGATAGTAGTTGGGTTGAATCGATGCAGGAGGAGCTGCTTCAATTCAAAAGAAAAAGGTCTGGAATCTATGCCCACTACCATCTAGTCAAGTACCCATAGGCACTAAATGGGTTTTCAGAAACAAGAAAGATGATAAGGCTTGATTATCAAGAACAAGGCAAGATTAGTAGTTCAAGGATACACCCAAGAAGAGGGAATTGATTATACTGATGTCTTTGCACCTGTTGCAAGACTTGAGGCAGTTAGGATCTTCCTTGCTTATGCTGCATCCAAGAACTTCACTGTCTACCAACTTGATGTCAAGTGTGTTTTTCTATATGGGGATATAGATAGGGAAATCTATGTATGTCAACCTCCAGATTTGAAGACCTACAGCACCCCAACTATGTGTGCAAGTTGGATAAAGCTCTATATGGGCTACACCAAGCACCTAGGTTGTGGTATGAGACTTTGTCTCTGTTTCTTCTGAAGAATGGCTACACCAGAGGTACCATTGATAAGACTCTCTTCATCAGGAAGATTGGAGAAGACATTTTGCTCGTTCAAGTCTATGTTGATGACATCATATTTGGTTCTTCAAATGACCAAATGTGTGAGGACTTTAAGAGCACTATGAAGCAGAAATTTGAGATGAGTTCCATGGGAAAAATGGACTTTTTTCTTGGAATTCAGGTGAAGCAATTGAAGGAAGGATTCTTCATCAATCAATCCAAGTATGTCAATGACATCTTAGAAAGATTTGAGATGAAGGACTGCAAACCAGCCAAGACACCCATACCTAGAAACCATAATCTTTGCCCTGACCTTGAGGGGGATGATACTGATCAACATCAGTATAGAGCAATTATTGGTTCTCTGATTTATCTCACTGCTAGTAGACCTGATATCATGTTTGCTACTTGTATTTGTGCAAGATATCAGGCTGCTCCAAAGGTGTCTCACCTAGCTGCTGCAAAGAGAATCCTCAGATACCTCAAAGGATCACCTAAATTAGGTCTCTGGTATCCAAGAAATAGTGATTTCAATCTCTATGGATACTCTAACAGTGACTATGGTGGCTGCAATATTGACAAGAAATCAACATCAGGAGGATGTCAATTTCTTGGTGGAAGGATTATCTCATGGCAATGCAAGAAACAATCCTGTGTCTCTACATCAACTGCTGAAGCTGAATACATTGCTGCTGCTAACTGTTGTGCTCAACTGCTATGGATTCAAAATCAGATGTTGGAGTATGGATTCAACTTCATGACTACTCCTATCCATATTGACAACAACAGTGCTATCTCCATTACTAAGAATCTGGTGAAGCACTCAAAGACAAAGCACATTGATATCAGGTATCATTTTATTAGAGATATTCATGAGAAAAATCTGATAAAGTTAATCAAAGTTGACTCAAATGAACAATATGCTGATTTACTCACAAAAGCTTTTGATGAACAAAGGTTTAAATATCTCATATCAGCTATTGGGATGATAAACATTGATTAAACTACCTCTTTTGAAAACTTTTTAATGTGTTAAGCCTTGTGTCAATACAATTTAAGCCCTGTTACAAAAGATCTCTTTGAAATATTCCAAGTGTAAATTTCTTCCGAAGAGGAATTAACTCTCGAAAGATATTCTAAATATCTTTCGAAGTCAAATTTCTCCATGGAAATCTTCTTCTCAGAAGAGTTTTAAGTCTCGGAAGAAGCGATTGATTTCACTTCAGATCTACTTCCGAAGCTTATAAAACTCTTCATTCAGAAAGCAGTTCTTACCTTCGGAAGTAATGCTTTGCTTCGGAAGAAAGGATTGCCTTCGGAAGACAAATTACCTTCGGAAATGTTTTACATTCGGAAGGAGAGATTTTACTATGTAACGAAATCTTTTTGGGCCCCACTCTGTAAAAGGTAAAGATTTTGTTGATAATGACTCATTATTTAAATTTATCCCTTACCGCCACTGTCATTTCATAACCGCAAACCCCCACCCTACCTCCATTACCGCAATTCTTCCCATTTATATAATTCAGACTATTCAATTTCATCTTCTTTTACTGACTTACTGCCCTACACATTTCCTTCACTTTCAATCCTGAAATTCACCCAAATTCAAGCTTACCTTCTTTTACAATGGCGCTAAACCCTCAGCACAACCAGGTCGCATTACTTGATTCGTCAAGAGATGCTGACTTCACTGAAATCATCACCTTTCTTTCTGAATCAACCTACTTCACGGTGCTTACTGTTAACCCCACCGTTTACTCTAACCATATGACTGAATTTTGGAGAAACGGTCAAGCCAAAATCCTAAATGGGGTTTTCATCCTAAGGACCCGCATTTGTGGACAGGAGTTGATCATAAGTGAACAACTCATCAGGGAGCATCTAGAGCTTTATGATGATGGAGCTCCTACTGAGTTTCCCAAAGAAGACTTGGATAGCACATACATCCTCATTGGATATGGTGGAGATGTGAGCAGGTCAACCGTCTACAAATTCAACTTCTCATATCATTGGAAGTTTCTTCTGCACATCGTCCTGCACTGCCTATCCAACAAGTCTGGGGGATGGGATCAAATCCCATACGAACTAGGATGCCTAGTTCACGGGTTGGTGAGAGGCCTGCGCTTCAATTACTCAAGGTTTGTGTTGACCAATTTAATTGGAAATCTTAGAAGGGAGACATTCTTCATGTATCCCAGATACATTCAACACTTCATAAACTGCGAGTTGGAATAGAGCAAGCTTATCTGCGCAGCTGCTCTAGCCGTTCCTCAAGTGCGGCCTGCAATCTTCAAGACATTGAAGAAGGTGTCCATCAACTTTACTAGAAGGTATACTCCTTTACCTCCAGACATGATTAAGCCCATAGCTCCTGGTGACATCCCAGTTAACCCCACAGGTGATGAACCCACACCAGCAACCACCACCACAATGCCATCATTACCTTCTCCACCCATCAAAATCACATATCAGAGACGTCCCAAACGAACCCTTGTTCAATCTACTCTGATTGAACAAGCTCCTCCAGTTCAATCCAAAGGACTAAAGTGGAAACATGGGCTCCTACTCAGTCCGAGGTCCCACCATCCTTCACCATTGACCTCAACATAGGTTTTGAGCCTCCTCGGTCTCAAACCCAAGAGCCCGACACCCAAGCCTTTAGCCCACAGGGTGAGTATTTACACTCCCCTGTGCAGCCAACAAGGGACAGCCCCACAAGAGGCTCAATGCCTGTAGACATTGATCTAGGTCCCGGGTCAGTAGGTTTAACCTATCTATCCTTCACTGACCTATTACTCCGAACTGATAAGAGATAACATCTCTCCATGGCCATGAAGTTGATCTACAACACCCTCTCCAAGATCAACAGAGCCTGGAGACATCCCTTATCTCCAGCCCCCATCAGAAGCCAACAATTGAGGTGAGTCCCACTGATGTGGAGGGGACTCATGTAGGCTCAGCTGCCACTACTCAGAGTGTCTCATTGAACTCTCAGGACAGTGGTAACATCAATCAGACTGAGTCTACGACAACTTTGCCCATTGATGTCTCTGAAAAAGATGACTTTGAGCAAAGGTATCCAGGGTGCTAAGAAGCCACATCTGGTGGTGAGACTGAACAAACTAGGTATGTTATCTCATCTCCCCGTGATTCTTCACTTGAAGATGAGGGAAGTATGCAACTCACTGTTCAGTACCTAGTCTCTAAGGTCTCAAACCTTGAATCTCAGGTTAGGATCTTAGAGAACAGAACAGCCACTCAGCAACTTGAGATTGATAATCTCAAGGCTAAACTAGCTGAGAAACAGACGGAGAGGTCTATTAGGCATGTACCTATCCAAGTCTCATTGACTTCTTCCTATAGCTCATCTAGCTCTCAAGATGATGCTACCAAAAAGGGGGAGAAAGATCAGAGACAAACACCACATGAGGAACCACTGATCCAATCCTCTACTTCCCAAATCATTACCTTACCTGAGTCATCTCAATCAATTCTCAAGATTGACTCACAAATGCTTCATGATCTCTACAGACTTTTCACAAAGTTTGTATTGAGATCCTTTTAGATCAGCCCAGCCCTGACACCACGCTGATCTACTTTGGAGCTGAAGAGCTTCAAAGGCTGACTGCAACTTCTACCACTGTGGAAGAAGTTGGTCAACCTAAGGTCTACATAGAACCCAAGATTAACTTCGAAGGAGAAATGGGGACTGATGGCCAAGCAACTGAAACAGTTGGGACAGAACTTGCATCAGCATCTTCTTCCGAAGCTCAGGCTGAAACTTCCGAAGCTGAAGTTGAAGCCTCGGAAGAACATGATAAGTCTTCCGAAGCTGAGATGGAAGCTGCGGAAGGACTGTTCAAAATGTCCGAGGAACTGATCATCACAGATGTCATTGCTGAAATAGCATCTGAGTTGAGCAGGGAGTACATTTCTGATCTACCTCCATCCCAAACACCATCTCTGCCTCTCTCTCAATCTGAATCCTCTATCCAAGAACCACCGCAGTCAAAAGACAAAGGCAAAAGGAAAATGACTGCGGAAGAGATTCAGGAAGAGGAGAAGATTGCAAAGCTGAAAAGGAAAGGTAGATTCCCGGATGAGAAGCTGTTAGCTGCTAGTTCAAAGGCAGTTGTAGCCAATCAGGAGGCTATCAGCAATAAGAAGAGAGAAGAACTCATTGATCAGCTCATCAACCTAGGAGCTGCAAATAAGGAGACACTCCTGCTACCACTAGAGGAGTTGGTGACTTTGGAGAGGTCAACCAGGCTAAGACAAGAAGAAGAAGCCAGGTTGGCCTTAGAGAGGGAAGAAGAAGAGCAGCGGATAGCCACCTTACAGCTGAGGGAAGCTAGGATTAAATTCCTACTCTCTAGAGGCTTCAATCTTCCAGAACTTTCTCCACATGATGATGATATGATCCTTTTGCTCCATAACAAAGAGCAGGATCAAATGGAGAAAGAAAGGAAGAAGGCTGCAAGGGAGAAGATGAAGGAGAAGAAGAAGAAGGAAGAAGTAGAGAGGGTCACTGCAGCCAAGAGGTCCGGTGACAAAGCCTGGATGAAAGACTATCTCCGGGCTCACGGGTTCTCTGGCAGGCAGGTGGGACCCATGTCCGAAAGGACACTCCAACGGATAGTCAGCGAAATAAAGGCTGACATCCGTAGGGGAAAGAGGAAGGAGATGTATAGAAGGGGATAGGGAATGATCTTCACCCCAATCACTCAACCATAATCAACCACTCAACCACAACCAACCACTCAACCACAACCTACATCAGAAGAACCAATCCTTCTCCTTTCCCATCAAAACCGAGCCCTTAGATGAAACCTTCACCCTGAACATACAACTCTACCCATACCCACTTCATCACCTCAACCATCTCAACTTCCTATTCTTAAACCCAAAACACAACCCAGAACCACTGAACCCAAACCTACCCAACAGATACCCAGATCATCCCCTCAGCCTTCTCAACATCTCTCTCTTAAAGAGATTAAGGAGATCAAGACAAAGCTCAACAACTGCACAACTGTGAGCAGCATCTCCTGTGAGGGAGATCTCATCAACATCACCTATGTTGATGAATCTTCAAGCTCCCTCACCCTAGGTCAATTTCTTGAGTTGCCTAAAGGAACTTTGGGCCAGGCTGCAGGACTTTTGAGTCTCAACTCTGACTCTCTTAATGTTAAAGAGAAGAGACTTAGAAGAAAACTGGCGACTCTAATGGATACAAGGATGGAGGACAGGATTCCTAGTCAGTCTCCTGTGCCTAGGAAAAGTATAATCCAGTGGAGGTTCGATAAAACTTCTCATAACTTTGTTATGGAAAGGGAGAATGGTGAAATCAACCAGCTCAATGCCAGTTCTCTATTGCATCTTAGGAGATTTGACATTGCTGAGCTTGCAGAGAAGCCATTCTCCAACCCCTCCAACTCTGAGACTGCTGCTCTTATCAGGAATCATATCAGCAGTACTTGGCTAAACTAACTGCAAAAGCCAAGATCGAAGAAGAGTTGAAGATGAGAAGACAGGAAGAAGAGGAAAGACCTACCACCAAGGGTACAACCTTTCTACAGATGGTGGAGGGTCCGGACTTGGAACCTATAGTCGGATGGGAATATGACTATAATTCCCATTGACTAACTCTTCTCAGAGGGCCACAGCAAAGGGTACATATAATCCAAGGTAACAGACTGGATGTTCTGTCTACCAAGGATTTGTACAAACTTCTCAGCATCACAGGGAAGGACAAGCAAATAGATAGTTATCTGTTTTCCCTGGTGCTGAAAGTTTTGAGAAGTAGAGGGAAGTGAAGTTTTGGTAGCATCAGCCTAGGGGGAGTTTGTTGGGTCATTATAAGGCTGGTGCAACCAAAACCACTTCACATAGTCAATTTTGGTGCTACATTTAAAGGCTTCCGAAGCTAAGTATGAGAACTTCCGAAGTCTGAAGAGTTCTTCCGAAGACAAAGTCTGAAGATATCAGCTGAAGATATCAGCTGAAGATATCAGCTGAAGACATCAGCTGAAGATATCAGCTGAAGACATCAGCTGAAGAACAAAGTCTGAAGACATCAGCTGAAGAACAAAGTCTGAAGACAAGAGCTGAAGAACAAAGTCTAAAGACAAGAGCTGAAGACAAAGTCTGAAGACAAAAGCTGAAGACAAGTTCTACTTCTGAAGACAAAGAAGAAGTCCCCAAGCCTCGGAAGAAGCAGTCTTCCGAAGTATAAGTGGCTTCGGAAGAAGTTATTCTTCCGAAGCAATTTAACCTTCGGAAGACATTGCTATGACCAGTGGATATAAGTATGGTCTCTGCCATTCCGCTGCAGACCTCTGATACAGCATGGCTTCTTCCTAAAGAGCCATGTTGTTGACCATACTTTATTCCACTGTTTACCTTTTTATGATAGTACATGTTACCAACTTTAGTTGGTGACAAAAGGTAAGTCAGGGACATGTCCTGACTACCAAATCTCAGATAAAATGTCTGAGATACCTTAACCTATAGTCTTGTAGTATAGGCGTTGGTTAGAGGTTTCCAGCTGGTATCAAAGTATATCCGGCTGTAGGTAGTATTATATATGTATTCTCATTGTAACTCATTAGATAGAGCTTGTGCTTGTAAGAGTCTTGTAATCCTTTGAGTTGAGAAACAATGTATAAAAGTACCTTGAAAATTTACTTCCTGTGTTTATTACTGCTTGTTACTTGTTATATTGTGATCAACTCTTGCTAGACTCTTTCTGAGTGTTGTTCTAGGTGAGTTTGAGAGAAAACCACTTGTTAAGTGACCAAAACCGATCATGCAGGTTGTATAGCGCTGCCGGATATGAACCAAGGCACCACCTATTCTCTTTCTGTTACAATCACCGATTTGAAAACCCCAAAGGGTTTAAAGAGAAAACAAAAACCAATAAAGAAAGTTGAGAAAGAAGACACCAACGATGTAGGAAAAGACCGGCGTAAATGTCCATTGGTAGAACCAAATGGCTGCTGAGAGAGGTGGACATTCATCCCTCTACTGAATCTTTGATTCGCTTCTACTTTCACCGTCTATCAAAAGCGAGGCTTGGTTGAAGCAAAAGAACCACAAACTCTGGTGTTCAAATGAAAAAACCCTATAAAAATACTATTCCTCTCCTTCAATTTAAAAAAACACACACACACACATACATACATACACACACAAACACACACACACACACATATATATATATATATGTATAAAATTTATATTTTTCTTGTTTTAATTAGAAAACTAGAAATTTTATCATACATTATGTCATTATATTTAGATATTAAGACGAGTTTATCATGATCATGTATTGCATAATTTTCTAGAATAACTTTTCGTTTTGAAAATCCATGCACCTGAATGGTTCATCAAAAAGAAAACAACAATGTCTTCTAACATTTCTGATTGTTTTGTCTACCGGATGAAATGTAATAGATGTTCCATCGTCTAAAGGTTTTTGATATCGTTCTTCTCTTATCCCATTTGTTTCTCCTATAAATGTTCTTAAATTTCATACAATGTGTTTTTCTAAGAAATATACCGAACTACACATCTAAAATTTTTATGTTCCAATATGTATTCTCGTGTTGTACTTGACTGAAATTTATCATTAATGTTGTCACCAAAACCCAAAATCAAAATAAAATTGTTTTCTGATCTAACCTTTTCCTTTGTAATAGTTGGCACAACATGAATTTTGTTTCATTAAGTACTTTTTATCATTTACTTTTACATAAATAATATCCATATGCGATTTATTTGATAATGCATCTGCGCCTTTCTTTAACATGTGCTCGGTGAAAAAGGTTCATTTTAATAAATAAAATGTTGAAATATGGCAAAATAGTAGGTGGGTGTGACCTATAATGAAAAGTCCTTTGTACCCTACCCTTCAGAACACGTTTGGTTGTTGATATAATAAACTCACGATCAAGGTGAGTAATAAATGAAGCAAAAACCTAGAACTTGTCATTAAGAATGTGATCTCTGAAAATAAGGTTACATATGGGGATAAAGTTGTAATTTACTGATTCTTTGCAAGACATTTAAAGATAGATCAGTTTCTTAATTTATAATTTTAATCTACTTAGATACATCTATTACAAAGCAACTTTTGTTGCTACAGGAAATTTTTTTGTTTTTAAAGATTGGCCACATAGTTTTTTGAGGTTTAAGTTTTCGAACTAGACAATTATGATTCATTTTCTAATTTTTAGTTCTTTACACAATCCAAAATTTTATATTAGATTTTAATTATGCATCATGTAAAACAGAATAAATTTTTGGCATCGTATGTTAGAGTGAGCGACGTTATTGTTGAGGTACCATGACGAACCGTACCATCAATAAGTGAAATTATTGTTGAGGTACCACTTATCACGTGATTGTTGAGATTTCGTACGCTAGAGCGAGTGACGCTATTTTTTATTATCGGAACAGTCATCGGTGTTTGATTTTATGATTCATAATGAGCCGAAACAATGACACTCAAACTCCCACTTCGTTACACAAGGAAAGTCTGACCACAATTTACTCGCCGCTAAGCTTGCGAGAAAAAAAACTAGGTTATTATAATATTTATTGATATGTGGTTGGATACAACAAAATAATTTATTGACATTTAAGTTCTATTTATTATTACAAACAAAGTTCTATGAATCATGACAAGGACATGCCCAAGAAGATCCAGTGTGAAACATATACTTGTATTGTCAACAAATGACTAGGTCCAAGTTTACTATTTGCTCATAATTGAGAAAAATGCAACCCATTTATCACTTCATTCTCTTATCTTATATTCTCTAATCCAATTTCTTATTTTTATCTATATAATTATACTAAAAATCACTACTCTTTTTTTTTTCAATTAAATAATATATTTTATACATTTTTCATTAACTTTTCTCTCTCCTTCACTCACAACCACTTTTAAAAATATTAAAAAATTTATAAGGGTTAAACAGTGAATCCTTAAATTTACAGATGAACAACAACATTTTCTCTCTCCTCCACTCACAATCCCTCAAAAGTATTCCATATAATTTAAAAACTCACACTCACATAATTATAAGGCATGAGTTGTGAATGCTCTAAGTTAATTTGCTATTAGAACTTTGACTACCATAAAATCCACCTCAGTGACCCAAATGATTTGGCCCTAATTGCAATTAATGCATCCGATTCATCAGGATATAAAAGCATTTATAGTTTAATTTTTTTATCTTTTTTCTTTTAATAAATTGTATTATTATTATCATTCAAATTACCTATATTTTTCTAAAGCATAACCCATGTTATTCATCATATCTATCCAAATCTCAATAAAATAATATTTAGTTATTATTTTTTAACATTATTTCTCTTTTTTCCACTTATATCCACTTGAAAAAAATACTATAAAATATAGAGAATAGTATTTAAGAATATACAACTTCTTGTACACTTTAAAAACAATTCCCAAAGTTACAAAACCACTCTATAGATTCAGAGTCATTGGGTTTATCTTTCTCGAATATGGATTACAGAAAATTGTTTGAATTGACAGGAACAATTACATCTGGTACCATCTACTAAATCAAAGTTCATTTCGTTTGATAATTTCGATATTCATGATGACATTTAAATTCTTATAAAATATTAATTAGTTAAAGCTTAGGATTACCATATTTGTGAAGGGCCTGAGAACGATACACGAATTAGATCATATACGCATGTAAACGGTTACCTTGTATCAATCAGACAACTCCCAAGCCTTATGAGATCATTTAAACAAATCTTTTGTCTAGTTGGCACATTTAATCTCATTTGTGCCTACCATCCTCTATGATTGGCATGAACACTTCTCACACAGGTCGAGTAAAAGGTTAGCATTTTCATAAAAAGGGTGAACTGCCGCAAGACTTTTGGAATTCATGATTCACCTGTCCTATCAAACGTAAGCTTATATATACGATTGAGACTAATAAATCTAGGGGTTTAAGAATTCTGTTAGGATACGTGTTACTAAATCATCATTTATCTTTTGATTAAACTGTTTCTAAAGACCAAGGTTTCCACAAAAACAATCAATAAATGAGAACATAGTTTCCTATTGAAAACATGTGAGCTCTTGAAAGTCTGTTTGTGAAGAACAAAACTACTTCTGATGAACTGCACACTTTCAATAGCTATCTCGATTTCGACAAGCTACTACTTCCGATCTTTTGTCTTGTGTCAGTTCCAATTAGCAGTTGAACAACCTTAATATCAAATAATCCACTATGATCTATTATTTAATTATAAATTTTAATAACAACTTTACTAATAAGTAATAACACACATAACTTTTTTTCATTAAACAAGGAACACCCAATAATATAATCGTCATAATGTTATACTCGATTTCAATTATAAATTTTTATTTTTTTTGTAATCCCATTTATGATGATTATGCTACTAAAATTACTCTAGTCAACTTATTAACACGAATTATCACGAGCAGATAAACAATAATTTAGATCAATTTTAATTCGCTATTAAATAATTGGTCAAAACTTAGAAACCTTACCATTTATAAAAACATAAAAAAATATTTTATTTATATACAACACATCCCTATGTTAATGTTGAAATCAAAGGGTAAAAGAATAGAAAAAAGGATGTGAATCCACGGAATGAAAGAAAAATGGTTGGACCTTAAAAGATGGGGTTGAAGAAGAAAGTGACAATAATGACTTCGACCCACCCCTGAAAATCAGTCGACTTTCGATTCACAATCATACATTCATTCATACCCATAAACCCCATGGTCAAACCCTTCTCCCATCTTCTTCCAATTCCCTATTTTGTCATCAAATCCCCAATCTTCAAGCAAGAAAAGTAAACCCCTCAATCAACGCGTTTGTCGCCCTTTTCCCACTTGCAATTTCGCACTATTAATCATTTCCCACATTCAAAGCTCGTATATCTTCATCGTTATGGGCCTCGATTCATTCATCTTCGTGAGTTGCCGTGAGCTTTGGATTTGGGTTGTTAGATCGTCGTCTGATTGAACGATTCAAAAGGGTTTGTGGGTTCAGCTCCGATGGGTGGGGTTTGTACCGGGGGGACGTTGAAGCGGAACGCAGCCACCGCGACGGCGGAGTACGGCGGCGATAAGGGTAGTGTGGGGTTTTCGGGGAAGTTGAAGTCGGTGAAGAGCTTTGATGATAATAATCAGAAGGAGAAGAAGAAGAAGAGTGATTATGATGATGGTGATGTTAATGGTGATGGTAATGGTAATGATGATTTGAGTTTATCTTCTGTTTACACAGAAGATGATGTTTATCATAGGAAGACGACGTCGTTTGATTCTGGTGAGCTGTTCTCTATTTCAAGGGAGTTGAAACCCTCTACCCCTGCTAGGGTTGCTAAGGTATATGTTTATTATTATCTTTGGTACAACTATCCAACCTTTATTACTAGTTTGTTTGTTGTTTTGATAATATTGCCATTTATATGGATCTTGATTATAAGCTATGTTTGCAGCAGAATCTTTAGGAGCTTTTGGTGCTTTAGTTTTTGTTTTTTGACAAAAAGGAACTAAATTTTTTAAAAAAATGAGTTATGATATGTCCTTCGAACTCGTACATATAACAACAAGTGCAATACACTTGGCAAAATCGAGAGAGGAGATGAGGGAGAGATAGAGGATGCTAATTGTATTCTTGGTTTTAAGTTTATGACTTAAGAGGATATTTTTGGTTTCTATGAAGAAGAAGCCTTGTTTAGATGACAAAGTTACTTAAGTTTCGGAAAAATAGGCTAATCAAGTATTTAAAACATAAGAAGTGTACTACATAGAAAATACTATACTTTTGTAGTTTTAATTATACGTGTGGTTTTTAATGCATTTGTATGCTTTTCAGCTATAACTGCAACTACAACTACATTTTGCTAAAGACATCTTTTTCAACATTTTGAAGTGAGAGTTACATCCATAGCTCATAGCTCTAACTATACGTAACACTAACACAAATCTTGTCAAGCATACGCGTTATCGTATTAGAATGATTGTTTATGTTGTATGCAATAGTCTTTGGTATTGTAAAGCACAAGTTGCTCAGAGGCGTTTAGGTCTCGAAAGCCTAGGCGCGAGGCTAGAGCTTCACGTTCGCGATGCGTTGCTCTATGTTCAACCAAATAAGCTTTATATGCAACCAAAAGTTGCATGTCTCTTGTTTCTTTACGTATCAGCCTTCTTCGTCTAGTAAACCATTCATTATCTCTGCATTCTCATGATCATTTTTACATATCAGCTTGCTTGAGACCCGACCTTTTGACCACATGTTCATGAAGCACCGCCTACAATCTGTTCCAATGGCCTCGTGCTTCACACGACACTTTTTGAAACCAAGCAAAAGTATATCTAGTGATGTATGCTAGGTTTATGTATGTTGTGTATCTACAATCACGAGTGCTGGTCTTGAAATGGAAGGCTTAAAAACAAGCAAACAAGCAATCCTTCTAAATAATAATCGTAATAATAAAAAATGACATTATTGTGCGTAACTTGGTTTTTAAAAGCGAGAAACACATCGAGGCGACAAGGTCTAAAACCGAAGCGCAAATGCAGTGGGCTTTTCGTACGCGAAGCGTTAAGCATTTATATAATGTTTTTTTTCCTATAGGTTTTAGCATCCCCTCCCAAAATATAGCTATAAATAAGGTTTATATATGCTTTAATGTATAGTTTACCTATATCAATAATCTTTCTAGTAACATTTAAGCACTTTGAAGCAAGAAAACACCCCCTGTACAAGAAGCGAGCGCCTCAGAGGGATTTTTTCCTAGAAAAATCTTGCTCTTCTTGTACAACATGCGCCTTATGTTACAAAAAGCACCAACCCTCGCCTCAAGAGTCGCCTTGCGCCTAGGCGCGCCTAAAGCTCTCTTTTTAAAACCAAGGTGCTGTGAGAAGGATTAAAGACAAACAAATAAAATGGAACAAGTAACGTTTCATTTTAAAGATTGACGGTAGTCAGTAGTCACAACCAAAAGATTAAAAATGCAAAAACATAAACGCAGAACTATTTGAGAGGTTTTCACACGCTAGTTATCACACACTAAAAAGGTGTTTATTCTTAGTAGGACTGCAGCTTAAAGAGTACACATTTGCAAATATTTTTTGTTGGTATATTCTTAGTTGTTGTCGCTGACGTGTCAATATCTTTGGAATGGATATAACTTAAGTGTGTTTGTCGTTAGGCGCTTCACAGCCTTTAGAACTTTTTCTTCAGTACTTCAGATTAGAACACTACAAAATAATGAGTCTAACAACAAGCACATGTATGACATAATAAAGTCACTGAGTTGAAATGCATGTAGTGGAGATTAGAAGTATGATGATGATTGTTTAGAAGAAATTGATGACCATTGACCAAAAAACTATAGCAATGTACTTCCAACCCTGGTCTTTAAAAGTCTTGGGTCTTGACTAAAGCCTATATACTTTTCAAATTTAATAATTTTGGCTAATTTTGACTGAGAATTGGGAAACTTATAATATGCTGACACTCCTGATTGGTTTTTGACATTCTGTAATGGTATGTATGGGACAAGTTGTTTTCGTTTTACTCTTATCTTCTATGATTGGATGGTTTTAATTATAGTTCTTGAAAGTCACATGGTTATAATAATGATACTGAAAGTCCAATGACCAAAATAAGAAAATGAAGGGGGACTGTGTTGCTATGTATTACAATGTGCCCTCTTTTTGCCTTGGTTTCATCTAATATTATTAGAGGTATATTTTTGGCTTATTTGCTTATGAATGAGTCAAATACTTTTAAGTTATATCTCTTAATAGGCTAAACAAGTAGAGAATATCCCAAAGCTGTTCTTGATGCATGCAACCTATGTAAAAATCTTGATTATTATTGTAATAATATATTATTGAAAGTTTTGTTTTTCAAAGACATTGTTTATTAAAGACTCGCCTAACAAGATAGAGGATGATTTATTGTATGATGTCTTGCTATCAGTATGGCTTTTGCTATCGAGTCGGGGGTCTCTTTGGAAGCGGTCTCTCTACCTAACAAGATAGAGGAAAGACTCGCCTACACCTACCCTCCCCAGACCATGCTCTTGAGTGGGATATACTGGGTTTGTTTGTTTGTTTGTTTGTTTGTTTATTAAAGTGTTTTAAAAAACTGGATGACAAATTATTCGGGTAAAACCCCTCTTGTTTGGCACGTACACAAAAGACAACTATGTGACCCGTTAAACTGCCTGTCATAATTATGTCACTGTACTCACATGGTTCCCCTCTTGAATTTTGATAGACACCTCATGTAACCACATTTCTTGGTAAAGCGGGTAATGTTGGCCTTGAAGTCCTGGACACCCTTGGAAGCAGCATGGCAAATTTGAATTCCCACAGTGGATTTGTATCTAATTCAGCTTTAAAGGGGAATAAAGTATCTATTTTAGCATTTGAAGTGGCTAATACTATTGTTAAGGCTCTACTCTGATGCAATCCCTTTCAGATGAAAACATTCAAATCCTAAAAAAGGAGATCTTGCATTCAAAAGGTGTACAGCTTTTGGTTTCTACGGATATGAAAGAGTTGTTAAGAATTGCTGCTGCTGACAAGAGGTACTATCATTCTTGCAGATTTTTTATTGCCATTGGAGTGAACATTTTTAACTCATTTAAGTTAAAATGGGTCAATTTGGATTATCTTATTGCTTACGGGTTCATTTGGTAACTTCAAAAAGCTTAGTTAAAATAGAATTGCATCAAATAGGCTAAAATAACCCATTATATAATCAAGTATAACCACTTTCTAAATGATATATTAAAAAACACAGATAATATTCCAATAATAATTATTGTCATCTTACTTTTAAGGTATTTGAGTGTGTGCTTTCAAAGTAGTTTTCCCTGGTTTAAGATATAGCTTAAAGCTTGGGATATGTAACTAATTTCACATTAACACAATAAAAAATTCTGTCACAGCTTCTTGTTTCTGATTATCCAAATCTGCTTTATCACGCATATAAACACTCCTAAAAAGGAAAGATAAAAGGTTACTTGTTTCTGAACCCATTTCCTAACCTGATCGACCCGCCCATTTTGCCACCTATAGCTACTGGCGGTAGCGGTATGAACTTTTATGTCAATTTTTATTGTCGAAAGCAATTTTGTGCTCATTTCACCATATTCCTTTTCATTTAGAGAGGAATTTAAATTCTTCTCTAAAGAAGTGGTTAGATTTGGAAATATGTGCAAGGATCCACAATGGCATAATTTGGATCGTTTCTTTGCCAGGTAAATCTGAAAATTTTGAATTGCAAAGTAGATCTTCCTTTCTTTTCTTCTCATGATATTAAAACATATATGTTAAAAACATTGTTATCATCAGATTGGATATGGACCCCATACCAAACAGTCTGCTAAGAGTAGAGGCTGAAATTACTATGCAAGAACTTGCCAATTTGGCTCAGCATACATCAGTAAGTCACTTCTGTCTATTTATTCTTTAATTTAAAGTCACAATTTTGACTCATTTACTTATGAAGGGGTTGTTTTAGTTATGATTTATCTCGCCACTCAAAAGTGTTAAGTTTTAAAATGAAAAGTAGGAAGCTATAACTAAGCAAGAGAAATGGGATGAATATCACCCAAAGTGTATTTTTGATGTAATGAACTCTTAAATTGTGTCATTCAAAATTTAAATTATTATTAAGAAGATATAATTTTTGTAATGATTATCACATATTAATTATTTATAAATAAAATAAAATTTTTGGACAAAAGGTGTTTTGGTTCAATTGAATCTGACCTGTTTAGACCCTCTCATTTTCTTTTTCTGCTTAAGCCATCCTTTGGCTAGCATTTTGTCCATGTTGCTAAAAAACCTATCTGGGCAGGAATTGTACCATGAATACCATGCTTTGTGTCGATTTGAACAAGACCACCGGCGTAAGCTTGATGAAGCCGAATCCTTGAATCTTCCTCGAAATGGTATCATAACAATAACAAAATTTGTGATATCGTTTGTGCATAGTGTGCGTGTATAGGGGGCTTAGGGTGAGAGTGTATTCTAGTTTTTATATAACAAAAGGGTTTGGCTCATTTAATTAACATTTTCTTCTTTTATAGGAGAGAATCTTATGATATTACAGAGTGAGCTAAAGCATCAAAGGAAAGTCGTGAGGAACTTGAAAAAGAAATCTCTTTGGTCCAAAAGTCGGGAAGAGGTACAAACTTAGTATAGCTTAAAATTTGATGTGGCAATAGGGGTCAAACATGTCAAGCATATCAAATGAAATCTATTCGCAATGCATACAAGTTCCGATTGCGTTTTATTTCAAGAAACATGTTGTTCGGGTCGTAAAATTGTTTTTTAATCATTGTTAACCCATTCATTGTTATAAAAAAAGAATTAAAAAAGGACAAAAGGTATATGCACGTCAACCCTAGCCAAGGTTTAAAAGTACGAAATTGAGCCTCGAGGCGTTTCCCTTCGCCTCATGAAGCGTAAGCCCGAGACGGAATTAAAAAATAAATATAAAAATTATATATCTTATAAAAAAAAATACAGACTAATTTCATCATCGGATTCATCAAAAACACACATTAAAAAGACATGGAATGTTTGAAACTGACACAAAGAGTCTAAAACATCGAAAACAAACATTAAAACCCCTTGAGGCGCACCCGAGGGGCAACTTTTCTTACCACCTCAGTCCTATGAGGCACACATGCAAAAATAACCCCTGAGGCGCCACCTCAAACTCATTTTCTAGGCGACTCGCCTCGAGGCGCAGGCCTCAATCGATTTTTAAAACTATGACCCTAGCTGGCTAGGCCTGGTTTGACCTGTAAAAAAATTAGTGTGCTTCATCCCAAGCCATTTTTAACCCCTTATCCAATCCACATTATCATGAATTCGTATTTCTATTCATATTGTTTCTTTTTGCATATCCTGGTAGTAGGTTGTGGAGAAGCTTGTAGATGTTGTCACTTTTATCCACCAAGCAATCGCAGGGGCTTTTGAAGAAAATGGTACATTCACCTTGAAAAATGCTACATACTTAAGTTATATCAGATGCAAAATGGGCGGTTTGGGTGATGGTTTTGGGTCAAAATGATTCAGCTTGACCGGCAACATTTTTTTCTTTAGTTTTATTGAAAATTAAGATCTATTGTATCAAATACGATATAGCAACTATATTAATATGATACCAATCTATTTTCTTTTTGAATAAAGAGGTTTTTAAAAGTTGTAAGCATCTGAGTACATTTCAGGCCTCTTTCGACATATGGAGCCACTTCGTTTTTAACAATGTTTTTAATGTTTGCCCCCGCTTGATATATAATATAATCTAGAAATGGGTGAAAAGTGCCACCTTTGTTCATTTCTATCAGGCACAGATTAAAACAAAGATTCTTATGTTACGTGTGCACTTTATCTTTCAGCTGCAATGTCGAAAAAGAATGACAAGGAGACTAGCAGAAAACCCGAAAGATTAGGCGTTGCTGGTCTTGCTTTACACTATGCCAACTTGATAACTCAGATGGACAACATCGTAAGCTAAAGACAATCTCTATCTTGTTTAACTTTTCATAGTTTTATAGTTTGATGAGTGTGTGTAGAGAGAGGGTTGTTTGTTCAATGTAGAAAACCAGGTTTTAGGGTATTACGAGAATTGCATAAGCACATGTAGCTAATCTGCTAACTTTCTCCTATACCGTTGTATCTAGCCAACATTACCTGCAAGTGTTTATAGGGTTCTCCACTAAATATTGGTTAGTATTGAAAGTGCCCCTAGACACAAACACGTATATAAATGGGGTTAAACTTTTGTTTGCAGGCATCTCGTCCTACATCCTTACCTCCAAATATGAGGGACAATTTATACAATGGTTTACCAGCAAGTGTCAAAGCAGGCTTACGTTCTCGCATACAAGCTCTTGATTCTAAAGAAGTGGTAAGTAGTCTCCAGCATAGGTTATATATCCTTTCTAGGTAAATAATTTGACCCATTATGGGGCAATTTGGGTTATATTTTCTATCCAATGGTTCAAGCATAAATATTAGCTTCAAGTCAAACCTAAATTGTATATTGAATGCATGAAACCTCCTAAACCATTTTATACTGAAAAAACAGATTTTTACTAAAAAAATATAATTTGTATACTCATATATAGCACACTGACCGTTAATAGAAGATTCTAAAAAGTTTTGGACCAAAACTGTTTCAAGTCGACGTGTCTCAACCTATATTAATGTGATTATACAGTTTTACTTGATACAAAATTGTGGTTTGTTTCAGATGGCAATGCCTAAAATTAAGGCGGAAATGGAAAAGACTCTTCAATGGCTCGTTCCTATAGCTACTGATACTACCAAGTATGTTTTTTAAGTCGTCAAGTACGCCAATATTTTGATAATCTTTTCCATGGTACTGATATATCATTCATGATTTTCGTGTGTTGGCAGAGCACATCAAGGATTCGGGTGGGTTGGTGAGTGGGCAAACACAGGGTAAGTTGCCCATTTTTATTATTATTTTTTGGTACTTTTGATATTTCCTTTTCGAGAACTCTTAAACATTGCAATGCACATTGATAACACTTGTGTGGGGCCAAGTCAAGCTCAAGCTTCATCTCCAAGCTTGACCTTCATGAAGCTCGAGCTTAGGCTTGTTTTGAGCTCAATGTCTAAAAGTCGAGTTCAACTTGTTTATTCTATTTATTTATTATTTATGATTTTAATTATATATAGCTACATCTTTTATCATCTTTAGATGTATAATAATATATTTTTCATGATTTTATATATTATTTTATTATATAAATATTAGCGAGCGTATAAATATTAACAAATGGGAGTTTCATATATCATTTGATTATATGTAGCTCCCACATGTTATACGGGCTTCAATATAGAGCTCGAGCCCATCAAAGCTCAGCTCGATTCAAACTTTTAGTGAGCGTATGTCAAGTATATCACAAACAGCTCCGCTCAATTACACTCCTATTAATGCTCACTAGTTTTGTTTTAAACAGAAACGAGTTTGGGAAGAAGACAGCAGGGAGCAACAACATAATCCGGCTGCAGACATTGTATCATGCAGACAAACAAAAAATGGATCGCTACATACTTGATTTAGTCATCTTACTTCACCGATTAATTAGCCTTGTGAGATACAGAGACAAAGTACCCAAACACACCCCGACCCGATCTCCCATTTTCAAAGGGTCATTGACCCTGCATCCGAATGGTCAACATCAACAGGTTAAGATCTCACCGGAGGACAAAAATCTTTTGGAGGAAGTGATGAAACGGAGAACCTTGGTTCCCGGAGTAAGCCGAAGTCAAGAATTTGTGATAGGGAAGAAAAAGAAACCAGCTTTTGCATCGAGTAGAAGCATGGGGAGCTCTCCTCCAAGAGATTTGAAGTATGCAAATGCTAATATGTTGGATGTGTTAGATGGGTTAGGTACAACATTTTGAGCTATTGGGACAACCAATTACAGCCATTTTTGGTTTTGGTTAATTTAATAATTATATATGTATTGTTATAATAAATTAAATGTGTATATAGAACCTTATATAAGAGTGTAGTTAATGGCCAGACATTGTCCATTGTCATGGTAACTAAAACTGCAAATATACATATATTTTTTTATTTAGGAGTTTTTTTTACAGGTACACCTAGATAGCCTGATGTGTTATTCAGACACGTTAATCAAAACACAAACAAGTTGCATTGTATATGTGTAATATGTGTCTGACCGAAACCGAAGCAACAAGTTCTGCCCGCTAACGGGCTGTTTAGAGCCATACGACTATATGAGTTTTGCTATATGAGCCGTAGAGGCATTATGATCCGTATTACTTTTTGAATTATTAAATATGTTTGTTTTATGTATCATTTGATATAGGGATGAGATCGGTACCATTACGGTACCGAATATACCGATACCGAAATTGCCGAGAAGTGGGTAGCGAATACTGTATCGAATCTATCGGTTTGGTATTGGTATCGGTAACTGTTTTTTGGTACTTTACCAATTTGTTACCGTTTTATTTATTTATTTATTTTTCTCTAATAAAAATTTAAGAATTTATAATAACAAAAACATCCAAATATGTCTTAAAATTATATAAACAACATTCATAATCTTGAATTTGAAACACAAAACACTAAAATTGTATCAAAATGGTAAAAGAAAAAAATATCTATTTTTTAGTACTCGGTACTGAATCGATACCTTTTGGTATTTACCAGTACTGTTACTGAAATTAGACAAAATCCAGTACATTACTGTTTTTGTTCAGTCAGTACCGGTTTGGTATATGTATTCGTTCGGTACTTGGTACCAAACGTTCATCCCTAACACGACACCATAATCCAACATTTCTTAAAACTCTTTTAGTTTAGAAGTAAAGTGAAAACTACACTTAACCATAATTTATATATTGAAAATGAGTACTAAGAATTTTTTTTGTGCTCGTCTTCATATGAGTCATGATAACACCAATAGATCATATGTAACCGCCGTCTTGCCATGTTTGGATGCAAAAAATGTTGAATGTGTGATGAAAATAATAATTTAGATGAACTAGTATTACGTCCCGCGTTACGGTGAGGACGTAAAACCATGCTAAGTAGCATTAATGTCACACCGTCACTAGCGACCTCAACATAAAAAAGAACACACAAAACAAAAGAAATGAAAATGAAAAAAAAGTAGACGTAAAAACAATGAACCATGTACGTCTGGTGCGGCTTGTTAATATGTAAAAATTAGAACAAAAAGCAAAACACAACCGGACCGTTAAACTGAACAAAATAGAGGTAAAAACGTTAAACTAAATACGCATATTGCGGCATGTTAATTCAAAAATTTTAGACTGGAACATAAAAACAAAAAAATTATAAAAGATGAAATGGATATGAGACAAAGTTGAAAGTGAGAAAAACGTTAGAGTTAAATGTAAAAGATGAAAACTATTAGAGTTAAATATATACGGTTTTTTAGAAAAAACCAAAAGTACAACCTATAAAATATAATGTACAACTGACAATGCATAACCAAATTGAAAACTAGTAAAATATAGAGTAAATTATAAATTTTGTTTTTTAAGTATACTTAAACTTATGTGTCTTATCCTTTAACATTTAATAAGTAAACTGAACGTCCTTTATTTGAAAACTTATCACGTTTTATGTCTTTTTTAATAATAAAAATTAACTTTTTCAGTTTGTTTTTTGTAAAATGATCTACCCTTACAACTTAAAGGACGAAATCTGTAATTTTCATTAATATTTTATTTTTTATTTTTGTTTTTATTTTATTTACTCTACTTTTCTTTATTTTTTTTCTCTTTTATAATCACTTTTATTTTTATAAACTTATTTTTTTAAATGATCACTTTGCCCTTAACCCCCTAAATGAAGAAATATGTTATTATTAATCTTTTATTTTCTTTCTTTATGTTTTTTATTTTTTTTCTTTACTTTTATTTATTTTTAGCTTCTTTTGTTTAAAAAATCATCATAAATGTTAGTAATAATTTAGTTTTATATTTTTTATTTTTTTACAAATTTAGTTTCATTTGTTCACTTTGTTCATTACCGATCTGGTTGTCAAAACTCGATCAAAAACAAGTTATTATATTGGTCTTAACTACCTTTATTATGTAAGGGTAAGTAAGGTCGTCTCTACAGGGAATATATGAAAAGTGTTTAGCAATATGACTTGATTAACTTAAAAACACAAACTTTATAATTAAAAATTGACACTTTAAATGAATTGAATAACACAAGTGTAAAAGGCAATAAACTTTAGAATGAATTTAATAAATAATGAGAAAACAATCACTTTCGGGTTTCCAATTCTGCAATATTAATAATTGGTATGTTTAATCTAGGGTTTGTAAGAAACAATACTTTAATATCTTAGCTTTTGATTAAAATAATAAAAAAGAAACAAGCTATTAAGATTCTTTTATTCATAATGTTATCAGTTTATCTATATCAAATTGTCTACTTTTCTTAAAGAGCTCACAATGCAATAAAACCGAAAATCGATAATTAAGCAAACAACTTTATTTATAAACACACCTTTTAGATCAACCAAAACATAATGTTTCATTTAATAATTTAATGTTCAATACAAAAACCTATATAAAGCATACCAATTGTCTCACTTACAAGAATCGTACTCCCAAAAGCAATCACAAAAAGCCTAGCCATGCATCATCTTCATTATGCTTTCAATCTTGAATTGGAGAATGTTTGTGGATGATTTGGGGAGCCTTGGAACATCAAAAATTACCTAAAGTTCGTCACTTTTCATCTCCAAGAAGTTCTAGATCGAATTGGGATTGATTTGGCTTTAGATAAACTTGAAAATCCATAAAATCTGGATGTTGTTAGGCTATCGGCGTATACGCCCACCGACGTATCATACGCCCACCGGCATATGAAATGCCGCCTCATACGTCGCCTCATACACCGCCCATACACCCACCTTTCTGTTCCTTTTATCAAATACGCCTACAAATACGTTGCCTCATACGCCGCCTGGCGTATGATACGCTCAAACCCGGAGTATCATACACCGGGTCTCATTTTTGACCTCTTTTTTTCCATTTTTTTGTATCTACATCTTAAGTCATTCAACTTTTATGTTTTGCTTATTTTTCTTCCAATTAAGCTACTTTAAGCTCCAAACACCTATGAATCAAAACATAAATAAAGTGAACTTGTTTTACACTTATCATGACGTAAAATCGCACATTTAGGTAAATTGAACACTGAATTATTGCTACACGATCAATTACCTTTGTAATAAAACTAATAGAAATTAAACAACTCAATTTTTAACTTCTTTGGTACAAGAATCTTTATACATTTCAAATTATTTGGTATTTGGTTTATATTCAAAATCGGTTAGAGAAAGTAAGATTTTGGTTTATGATATGAACTTGTAATTTTCCGTATTCAATCAAATAGTTTGTTTTTAAATATAAATATAGTGTGATAGCTCGTAACTTTAATTGAAAATAAAATACTAAAAGGTTTATAAAAAACTACTCGGAGGTTTTAAATAAACAAATCGTTCATATTTTCTTTAATTAAACACATTTTTATTAAGAGTTTTATTTAAACTGTTAATAATGATTTTTTATCAAATATAAATCAAAAGGTAATAAAAAAGCAACAGTAAAACAATCGATTACCAGTTAAAATTTTGTAACATAAAAAGGTTTATTTTAAGCTTTTCAATTTGTTCTCGTACGATTATAAAGGTAGATAACTAAATTCTAAAAACACAAAAATATAATAAATTAAAAACCCATAGATAAAAGTATATTTTATAAAAAAGAATTAAATAATTAAGTAATAATATTTTAGATAAGTTTAAAAAGTAAAAGGTGAAGAGAAAAGATAAGATAAATAAAATAAAAATAAAATAGAAAAGGTAAAAGATTAATGAAAAGTACAGATTCGTCCTTTAAGGAATAGTAACAAAATGATCCATTCACATAAAACTAACATAAAAATTTGACTTTAGTTAGTAGAAATGACATAAAACGTGATAAATTTTCAAATAAAGGATGTTCAGTGTTATTATCAAAATTTAAGTACAAGATTTATAATTTTAAAAATACTTAAATGACAAAATTTGTAATCCTTCTACTTTAATAAATGGTAACTATGTAGGACACGTGTCAACATCATATTTATTATCAGAAAAATTTTTCCGCTTCTTTCTCTTATTAAATAATTATCTTAGTTACAAATAATATTATTTAAGTCTTTTTTAGATTAAAAATGGTTTTCTAATAAATTAAGAAAGATATCTTTTTAAAAAAATAAATTTTTATAAATAAAATTCTTTTTCTAAAACATCAAACTTATTTAAAAATATAAAATATTTTAAATATAGTGTTTTTAAAAAGTATTTTTTATAAACCAAAAAAATTAAAAATGATAATTAAAATAAGGAAATTTATAAAAATATCAATTTTTTAAACAAAATGTTTGATTTTTTTTTCTGAAAAAAAATTTAATAAGTTGATATCGTTATTTTATTACTTATAGTTTGACCTCCTACGTAATTTAAATAATATCTCATCTTAGAATATTATTTTATAGTTAAGTAAAATTTTATTATATTTAATATTTTATTTATTCAACCAGTGTAATACACTGTTTTACTAAAGTTAGTTTACTCTAATATATATAACTAGCTATAGTAACCCGTGTGTTACACGGGTTGAATAAATAAAAAATTAATATAACAAAATTTATTAATTATAAAATAATATTTTAAGATATAATATCACTGAAATTATGTATTAGAAATTACTGTAAGTTATAAAATAGTGATATCAACTTTTTAAAACTTTATTTTTTTTCAAAAAAAATAAATAAACGTTTTGTTCTAAAACAAACCGTATAAAAATGTCATTTTTAAAACTTTTCTTATTATAACTCTTAAATTTAATTATTTTTGGTTTTAAAAAAATAACTTTTTAAAAATACCAATTTTAAATATTTAGTATTTTTAAAAAAAGTCTTATGCTTTAAATAAATGTATTATTTTATAAAAAAATTATTTATTTAGAAATAACATTAATAAATAAATCTCTTTATTAATTTATTAAATCTAAAAAAGTCTTAAATAGTATTATTAGTAATTAAGGTAATTATTTAATAGGAGAGAGATGCGGAAAAATTTTGGTGAGAATGATTGTGGTGTTGACACGTGTCATCCCAGATACCTTTTTATTAAAATAAGAAGATTAGAGAAGAGAAGGGTTAACTAGATTATTATAATATATCTTAATCACATATGTCGGTGACTACAGTAATCACCCTTCAGCACAACGTACAACAATGTAATGAACACATTTGTTGGTCCACGTGGAGTCGATTCACCACACAGGCCACCATACCATCGACCAAACAACGACGAGGCGAAGTAGAGACGGGCGGTGACTGCACAGGGTACGCGGTGGTTGGGGAAGCAACATTTTGGTCGGGATTGCTGGTGGTGATGGAGCTGAGTGGTTAAAGTAAAGTTGAAAGAGAGACGAATTGTTTAGTTTTAATAAGGGATAAAGGTTTTGTAATTTTGTATCGACTATTGATGAATTGTCAGGATAGTTAAAACATATTAAAATTTTTTTTTCTGAACTAGACAATTGTTTCTTTTTAATATTATCTAAGTATAAAATTCATTGTTAATGGTTAGAATTGATTTTAATGATGTAGTTAGAATTAGTAACGTGCTAATCACATTTTTTTTTTCTGTCCTGATTTGAGTGAGGAAATGCTGTTTATAATAAACCATGAAAACTAATAAAATACTTTGAAATTTTTAATTTTATTATTGTTTTATTTATCTAAGTTTGTAAACAACAATGGTCACAAAGTTTATCAAAATGAAAAATTAGAAGGGTTGGTTTGTTCTTGGTAGGGTGAGGGAATCCACCCCTCTTCAAACCCCATTCCTCTTCTTTGATTTTTTTTTACCTAGCTTTTCTGTTGTTCAAAAGAAATAAATTCTTTTAGCAAATTTCTTTTATTACGAACTTTTCATTCCTTTAAATGGTTTCGCTTACATTAATTTGTAATTATATTTACTATTGTTTTTCCATACAATTTTTTCTGAAACGTTAACTATTTCGTTTGAAACAAATTTTTTTTAATCCGTAACAACAGATGTATCACAATTTTATAAAAATATCAAACCCAAGAGAGCCCGCTGCAACGTGCGATCTCAATTCTAGTTAGATTAATTATCAGACCGAAATGATAGGGTGAATGCAAATGATGTTAGTTTACATGCATGAGAAGCTTAATGTCTCTAGAACACGCACTCTGATGATGATTTCAATGATGGAGCTAGGGGTGTAAACGAGCCGAGCCGAGCCCGAGCTCGCTTAGGCTCGAGCTAGGCTCGTTTTGGTTTTAGGAAGCTCGAGCTCGTTTATAGTTTTATTTATAAAGCTCGAGCTCGACTCATCAGAAAATTTTAAAGGTCAATCTTGGCACCGGCTCGGCTCGTTTATTGTTAAATTATTAAATTTTATTTTTTTTATAATTACTTTTATAATTATTCATAAGCATAGTTTTTATATATAACATAATATATATTATTTAACTATTTTTTATCACAATAATATATTTAATAATATAATTTTTGTAAATATGTATTTATGTATATTTAATATGTAAATAAAAAATATATATACAAAAAACTCGTTTAGGCTCGCGAGTCAGCTCAAGCTCGATATCCTAAAGCTCGGGCTCGAGCTCGTTTAGTAAACGAGCAATAATCTAAGCTCGAGCTTGGGCTCGGGATCGAGCTCGTTTAAGCTCGGCTCGATTTGAGCTATTTTCGAGCCGATCCTGAGTAGTTTGCGACCCGGTTTGACTCGTTTACACCTCTAAATGTAACTATGATTGAAGTTCTTTTTTACTATCAAGACAAAGTTTTTCACAATTAAGTTTTATTTATTTATTTATTTTAATGTATGATGAATTATAATCATATTGAATAGACATTCTATACTACTCTCCATCCTAGCGTGTTGGGCCTTAGAGCCTGCAACCCAACTGTTTCATATTCGATTTAGGATCAACATTTTTAGCCTTATTGAGTTGTAAACTTTAACTTGTTACTGTCCCCGCACTTTGTGGCTAAACTCAGTATTAATGCAACACTAGGTTATTATTCGTGTATTACATGGTTAGTTAAAATAATAATAAAGTGATTGGTAATTGATGAAACAATTTAATTATCACATATAATAAAAGACATTATTTTTAACGAGCAATAATAGATGTACAATTACATTGAGAAGTATATAATGTTTCTTACAAATATCTAAAAATCTTTGTAAACAACATTTGTTGTTTCATTAGTAACATTACCGTCTTTATCTAATATTAATAATTTGACTTGGTCTCTAGTCTTTACCCTTGATAATACAACATATACAACTGTCAATAAATAAGAATTTGGTTATTTTAGTTAGAGATCAACTCTAAATAATGATTATCCTTACCCTTTTGTTATTTGTTATTACAAAAAATACGGTAAGTAAAAATTGTCTTCTATAGAATTTGAAATGGATCTTTTCATCAGATGATACAAGATTAATTATTAAAATAAATGTTTTAGTAACGATAAATACGTTTCCCAAGAGATATCACTTGGAGACGAGTATCTTTATAGCCCATTTTACAACTTCTATGAGAATATAAAGTCTAAACATAATAATACAACGTAGTAAAACGAATTTTACTAAGATACAATGCATATATAAGAGCTAGTCATTCCATAAGTTTATTGAATAAACTAATTTAGGAAGCTTTGAGCATAAAATATATACGTTGGACCACTCGTTAACATAATCCTCTTTAGCTTGTCATTTCAAGTTTACATGAATGACCCAATAGATATAAACATTAACATTACTCGAACATCTTTGAACCATGTATGATAATTTGACAATTACCTGAAAAAGCATCCAACTTGAATATAGAATATCACAAATGATCTTCACCGCAAATCTTCTCTGACACTGCTTCAATAGATCACCTGAAACAAGATTTGATGCATTCTTAAGTAATGCTTTCAGAACCGGATTGGACAGTAAATCAAACGCTTTATTGGTTCACTTGTGTGGTTATGAGAACTGGGATATAATTTTCAGTATTCAATGAATATATGTAAGAAAAATACTGATAATTTTAAAAATATATAAAAAAACAGACCGGTCCAACCCCCCGGTTCGACCGGGTCCAACCGCCGACTCAGGATAAACCGGCCGATTCAATGCCTCCAAAACAAACCACCCCTTATCAGATTGGTAGCTATGGCGAATAGCGGTCGGACCGGTCGATCCGATCCGACCCTCACAACATTGTTCTTAACTTGAAAGTCAAATTGCACATAAATAAATTTACAAATAAATAAAGCTATCATGATTATAATTAAACACATACTATGGTATTTCAAGACAACGAAAGCGCAAGTCATAGAGTCATAACATTAAGCAACAATCGATTGTCACCTAAATTCATAACCCAACCATGCAATCTTAATTATGTGACAAACAAACTACTAAAACCATCAAACTATATCATAAAGTCATCAAAATGCAAATTGCATCAGAAATTTTATAATTTGCATCACATTAAAAATAATATAAACGTGATTGTTAACTATTAGAGCATTTCCAACCTATCTGCCGTCCCCCATCCCCCCCCCTCTCTGTATTTAAAAAAAACCAACATAAAAATCCACTCCATCTCATCCCCCATCCCCATACCCATACCCTATATTTTAAGGAAAAACATACCCATCTCTCATACGTGGGACGCACTAATCATCCCTTGTATCTATTATTTAATTTGTTTCTAGTAAATGTAAGTGAAACAAAGAAAAAAATAATTACAAAGAAAATAAAAAATATTATTTAATTGAATAAATGTAGATATGTGGAATGAGATGTGAAATATTTTAAAACTAGATGTAAGTTTAAAAAAATGATATAAATTTTGATAAGTTATAGAGATGGGGATAGTTAAACTTTGTATAGTGAATTGTACTGTATGTTGATAATGATAATTACAAGGGGTATATATAGAGTATATATTTACATTTTAGAACCCTCTAATATATAATATTAATCACTAAGTACATAAGCTGTCTAATATTCCCCCGCAAGCTAAGGCTGGAAAACGACCTGTAGCTTACGCCGTAATTTTGTAAACCGCTGTGAGGGTGAGGGCTAGGTGAAAACATCAACAATTTGATAATTAGTTGATATGAATTGTACCGAGAGTTTTCTCTTAGCAACCTTTTCTCTAACAAAGTTGAAATCAACTTTTACATGTTTTGTTCAAGCATGAAAGATTGGATTTGCTGATAAGTATGTAATAACGAAGTTATCACACCATAGCACCAGAAAGGATGGCATAGGAACCTTAAGTTCTCGCGGGCTTCAATCCAAGTGAGTTCAACAACTGCTAAGGTTTTATACTCGGATTCTGTTGATAATCGAGAGACAGTGCGTTGCTTTCTTGCACATCACGACGGTCATCAGGACAACCAGCCTAGTCTGCATCAGAGTAGGCATGCAGAGAGGGACAATGAGCATCAGTGTAAGCATGCGACGTTAAACCAAAAGATTGTTTAATCAGTAGGCCATATACAAGAACATAATGACCACCAACCCATTTTCGCCCAGTTTCTATAACAAATCACAATCATATGTCTCAATATTAACATAAAAGAATTAATGATTGGGGCTCATAAGCGTGCATCGAGTAAAACTGTCATGTTTAAATCATCATAGCAGTTCAATTATACGTTTCCTTTTCTTTAAACAAAATAAAAAAGTATTAGGTTAAGAAATAATAAATCATTGTGGCTGCAAACTACGAGTTTACCTCACTATAACAACAAAATTATCATTTTTGTTGTCATTATACCCTATATCATCAAACCAACCGATTAAAGATCATACTCGTCTCTGGGGCATGTTGCCTCACCATCATCGACAACAACAATACAACAACATAAAGCATCACCTACAACAATAAGCAAAGAAAAGAAATGCATAACTACGACATTACCACTCTCACAAGCCACACGAAACAACAAACCAAAATCGTTGTGTAGTATCAGAGACAACACCACAGCGGACAACGACGATCTCAGGTGACATCCATGATTGGCATCCCCGTTGTAATCACGACGGGGTCACCAACTATCAACATAGTCAGCCGCCGGTGACCGGCACCATTAAAAATGATGTCCACAGTGCCAACAATCTTGAGAAGATGAAGCATAAAAAGACACATGGACGGACTGATTCAGTAGTGTAGCATCCTTGATTTTTCATGCGATGATTTTAGTACTTCAATATAACCATTGGCTAAATTCAAGAACCTATTTGTAAAAACTATCTTACACTCCATACATTGTGATTCATTGTGATCCTATAACATGCTAATGTGATTCTATAATAATATTTATGTAAATACTAGATCTTGCTTTAAAAAGTAACTTGGAAATACCCTAGAATTTATCAAAGTCTAAGAATTTAAATTTCAACATAAGCGAAACAAATGAAAACCATAAGGGTGAAAATTTACATATGTGTAACTTAGGGTTACATATGTAACTTTTGTTAAAATGATAAAAATTTAATTAATTAAATTATGCATGTATAATTATAAAATTACATATATATGTATATATATGTATATATAGGGAGAGGATATGCTACAAAGGCTATATATTCTAAAAAGGGTGAGAAGTAATTCTGGCCATTGGATCAACTCATTAAAATAGATCAATGGTTTAAAAAAATGCGGTGGCAAACATGTAAATAAGTGGAAAACTGCTAACAGGTGGAGGGGCAAAAAAGTAATTTGACACAATGGTTGTTTGACACAATGGTTGTTTGACACAATGGTTGTTTGACACAATGGTTGTTTGATACAATGGTTGTTTAAAACAATGAACAATGGTAGTTTGACATAATGGTAGTTTGACACAATGCTAGTTTGACACAATGGTAGTTTGACACAATGTTAATTTGAAACAATAGTAATTTGGTATGTTGACATGTTGTTATATTTTGCTATGTGTTGGCATGTTAATATTTGTTGCTATATGTTGCTTTACATTACACAATAGTATTTTGGTAACTTGTTTTTATCATCAAAATCAAACGTAAACAAAACTCTTCAAATATGACACAATGAGTCTTATGACACAATAAATATAATGACACAATGAATATAATGACACAATTAATCTTATGACATAATGAATCCTATTCTTGAATAGGCATAGAATCAACTGTTGAGGTGCTTGAAGCTTGTTTATCCTTAATGCTTTGAAGATATAAACTGTAATTGCGTATAATGTGACCAGGTTGTTTGCAAAAACCCACAATTTCTCAACTTTTTTCCTGCTTGTTCGATAGCTAGCTCATGAGCTGACTTCATTCTTTTCGGCCTACCTTTTGTCTTTTGCTTAACAGGTACACGGAATTTTGCTTCATTTCGTTCACTCCCCCCAGTTAACTCTGCAAACCTATCTCTCCTGCTTGGAGGTGGGGCGACCATTTGAACTTCATCAGCCTTAGACTTGTAACTATTCAAATAATCAAGATAAAAACACAACTCGTCTTTGTTCGTAACCAACTGATTAACAATATTTGTTTTATTCAGACACAATGACAATACAAAAGACACAATGACGAACAAAAGACATAATGATAATATCTAAGACACAATGATGATGTCAATCAATAACAAAATTCATATAACAAACACAACAGTATAAAAGACACAACATATAGAGACTCACCTGATATTTATAAATATGTTCAACAACATATTGATAATGTCCAGAGTAATCTAACAGTATAGACACAATAACTGTTTTATTAAGACATAATGACAATACAAAAGACACAATGACGAACAAAAAGACACAATGATGATACCTATGACACAATGATGATACCTATTACACAATGATGATGTCAATCAATAACAAAATTCACAGAAATAAGACAGTATAGACACAATGATGATCCAAACGACAAAATTACGGTGCGAAAATTAACATACGATTTCAATTACAGTATATAATCGTCTTCATACGCACCAAACTGATGATCAATCGTCGACATCGGCGAAGCAATTGATGTAAAGCAATCTTCAACAGATGAATTCGATCGTTTGAATCTTCAACGATTGAAATTGATGTAAGCTGAAACTTCGTACGTTTAAATCTTCAACGATTGAAATTGATGTAAGATGAATTCGATCGTTTGATCGTTTGAAAATCTCAATCGTACAGAAAAAGTCAATATATCCCACACCTTCATCTTAATAAATTAGACTTCCTACAATACCCCTCCTTCCATTTTTAAAAATGTGCCACATGTCAATCACCAATTGCTTCTCACACTTTTTACATAATGTTCTCTTTGTATTTGAACTTTTCTCATATATATATATATATATATATATATATATTATTTTACTATTTTAATAATTTAAGTGATATATATCTTACAAACTAATAAATATGTTTAACTAGTAATTATCCTAAATCTAATAACTAACAAATTTAAACTAATCCTAACCCACAATTATCTATAAAAATTTTTTAGCCACCTTTATCCCTTAAAAATTATGAATTTTATTAATAAAATATTAAGAAAGTCTATCCTAATTGAAACCCCAAACCCTAATTTTCAACTATAAATAAGGGGTCTTATTCTTATTATTTTTCATATAAAACTCTAAATCTAGAGAGTCTATAGAAACAAATATTAACTTATTGCAACTCTCTTGAATATCCAAGAAGTTTTCCCTATCAAGTAAGTTTTAATGTTTTTCATGTTCTTCGTGTTTTTCATGCTCATACCTTTTCAATTGTGTTTTATCAAAAATAAATTATAACTAGCTTGGATCTATGATTAAATAACATTCTTGTCTGATAACCATAGATCTAATATGAATCAAAGCATCAAGTAAAAATGAAATCATCAAAACTTTGCTTAAACACATCAAACATAAATTTTCAGATTTTGACAGATTTATAGGGAAACTTTGGACAATCATATCTCCCTCGTAACAAATCCTTTTTCAATGATTCTTTTAAAAAAATAAAATTCAGAGTCTTATTTTTCTAACCATATAATAAGGTCTTCTAACTCATTATAAGGCCCCGTTCCCAGGACGCTTACATCTGGTCAATCATCGCACCTAAAACATATAATTGCATTAACTTAATAAAATCATGCAGCGGGACTCTTAAATAAAACATTTCATTACCTTTAATAAACACTTTTGCAAAGTAATACAACATTCATTACAAAACATCGTTTGTTCGCATTACAATACAAAAGCGTTAAACAAAAGAATGTCATCCAAAAAGAGCTGAGTAGCCGCCTCGTTCCATCCTCAGCAACCTTACCTGCCAACTGGAAAAACATAAAAAGTCAGCGTTGCTGAGTGAGTTCTAGTTTTATATTAAAACATACATTACTTTCATTAAAACCTGTTCTTCACTTTCATGCTATCACACATCATACGTACACGTAGATAATATCATTATTATCTTCTCTATTCGTTCATTCATCATTACATCTTTTCTTGCGCACCAGATATCTTCCGTACCAATACCATATGCTACACCCCGAACTATTTATCTACTGGGCCGAAGTCTATAAAGAGACAGCTAAACGTGGTGCCGCAGTACTAGGGATGAGCGGTAAAGGTTCTATAATAATGGTCGATCATAAAGAAAGACCCCGATGTGCTTCCTCCGGGGGTAGCGAACCCACACACCGTTGGGCTAACACCTTAATTGGCGTGTCCCGATATCCAATGCTCGCAAGACTTTCATTACTTTCATCATTCATTGATGCCTGCATTCATTCATCATGTTCCTCTTTCATTATCTTTCACTTCACGTTACATAATACTTTCGTTTATTCATTAACATAACACGTAAAGCCACGTAAAGATAAACATTCATCATAATAAGGAACATCAACATACACTATAGCATTACTATGCATGGCATCATCATACATACATAACATACATCATGCATAAACACGCGACATCATCATTATCATGCCCTACATAACATCTAAGATCCCCACGGTCATCTTACGTGTACCTACGGGAACTTCCACGTCAAAACTTACATCTGCACTTTCCCCCGAAAGCCAGTACTTTAACTATGTCCCTCCTCGGGTACAACAGCCCTATTTGGGCGTATGGACACTCTTCAGTCGCATAGCTTCCATCCGACTGAACATCATACGATTGGACCTATGCGGATGAACACCCATGCGACTGAACACCCAGTCGTACGAATGGACTCTCAATCATGCGAATGAACGCTATGCGATTGGACCTCATGCGAATGGACCTCATGCGAATGAGAACCTTTGCGACTGGACTCTCAGTCGCATGACTCCCCATGCGACTGGACCCCCAGTCATGCAACTGAACCTCAATCATGCGACTGAACCCCAATCATCCTCCAGTCGGCCGTATGGCCTCCAGTCGGTCGCCTAGCCCTAACTGATGCAGAATGCAGTTCATCTGAACCCAATCTGCCATTTTCGACCTCCAAGCTCATCTAAACCCATTCTAAGCCCAAATCAACCATCCTAAACCTTAGGAATGCATACTATAACACCATTCAAGCACACGCAAACCCAAGAACATACTCCAAACGCATCACACGCAATCACACCCAAATGGGTCAAACACACACACATACAAAAACGGGTTTACTATGTGTTCCAGCCCCAATCAGTTGAAAACAAGTAAAATAGGGGTACTAGAACTCACACAAACAACCACAATGAGAAGAGCTTCGATTTGACTCGTTTCTTCACGGTTTTGCTCACTCGAACCAACCCGAACCAACTTTTCTTCCCCTTTTCTTCCTTCTCTCTTCTCATCCCTTGTTTGGCTGAAATATGTGGGTGTGGGGAGAGGGTAAGGGCTGCCCTCTCCCTTAAATACCCCCACTCACCCGACTTTCTTTCGTTGGCGAGTTTGGTCCCTCGACTTTAGGCTTTATTTCTTTTCTTCTTTCGTCATCTTCGAATAGATAAATAACCGGGTGTTACAAGTCCACCCCCCTTATATAGGTTTCGTCCCAGAAACCTGTTATTCCTTGAACAAACGTGGGTAATGCTGTCTCATCTCCTCTTCAGTCTGCCACGTTGACTCGGATCACTTCCTATGCTTACACTGTACACGTACAAGAGGAACCACTTTATTTCTCAGTCTCTTCTCTTTTCGATCGATGATCGCCACTGGTTGCTCCACATAATTGAGCTGTTCGTCTACCTCGATATCATACAGTGGAACAATCATATCATCATCCGCCATACACTTCCTTAGATGAGATACGTGGAATGTCGGGTGAATTCCACTTAACTCATCTGGTAACTCCAACCTATAGGCCACCTCTCCTACTCGAGCAATGATTCGGAAAGGGCTTATGTATCTCGGGCTCAACTTGCCCCGCTTTCTGAACCGAATGATACCCTTCCAGGGTGAGACCTTCAACATAACCCGGTCTCCCACCTGGAACTCAATCGGTCTGCATCGTTTATCAGCATACGACTTCTGTCTATCTTTGGCTGCCCTCATGAAGGCCTTGATCATTTCAAGCTTTTCAATCATAGCCTTGATCACCTCGATGCTTCCTAACTCTTTATGACCAATATCACCCCAACAAACGGGTGTTCTACATCTCCTACCGTATAGCATCTCATAAGGTGGCATACCAATGCTGGAATGATAGCTGTTGTTATATGAGAATTCAGCTAACGGTAAGTGGTCATCCCAACTTCCTCCAAAATTAATCACACACGCCCGAAGCATGTCCTCCAATGTCTGAATGGTCCTTTCTGACTGACCATCAGTCTGGGGATGATAAGCCGTGCTAATGTGTAACATCGTCCCCATTATATCGTGGAATTTCTTCCATAATTTGGATGTAAACCGGGTGTCACGATCAGACACAATAGACACCGGCACATTGTGACGAGTCACAATCTCGTTTATGAAAAGATCCGCCAACCTCTCGGATGAATATGTCTCACGCATTGGTAGGAAGTGAGCACTCTTCATCAAGCGGTCAACAATCACCCATATAGCATCATACGCCTTCGGAGTATGCAGCAACTTCGTAATGAAATCCATGGTGATGTGTTCCCACTTCCATTCCGGTATATCCAAAGGTTGGATCTTCCCAAACGGATTTTGATGCTCGGCCTTCACTTGTAAACAAGTAAGGCATTTACTCACAT
Source organism: Flaveria linearis (assembly GCA_024085815.1). Taxonomy (NCBI): domain Eukaryota; kingdom Viridiplantae; phylum Streptophyta; class Magnoliopsida; order Asterales; family Asteraceae; genus Flaveria; species Flaveria linearis. Next base: position 11,153,588 of record CM044006.1, read on the forward strand.
ACTCCACCACATCACGTTTCATACCCGACCACCAATAGTCTTTCTTCATGTCTTGGTACATCTTTGTAGCACCGGGATGAATAGAGTATCGAGTCTTATGAGCTTCGTCTATAATCTTCACCTGTAGATCCCCAAGGTCGAGGAATCCACATCCGCCGAATCGGGTTTTAACATCGAGTGTGTTTTCACCCAATTCCGCAACAAGACCTCTCATCCTTTAGATTTAAGACGATCTTCTTTTAAGACCTCATCTTGAAACTGCTTGACTTGCTTCATCACATCAGAGGTCATGATCAGCTGGTACGCCGTCACCGAATCGGCTCGGGTCTTTCCTTTCGGCTAAGGGCATCTGCCACCACATTGGCTTTGCCCGGATGATAATGGATCTCACAATCATAATTCTTTATGAGCTCCAACCATCTTATCTGCCTCATGTTCAAGTCTTTCTGCTCGAAGAAATACTTCAAGCTCTTGTGGTCAGTGAATATGGTGCACTTCGTCCCGTACAGGTAGTGCCTCTAAATCTTTAATGCAAAGACCACAATTGCTATATCCAAGTCATGAGTGGGATAGTTAACCTCATGAACCTTCAACTGTCGGGATGCATAGGCTATAAACTTCCCTCTCTGCATTAACACACACCCCAACCCTGAGTAGGAAGCATCATAATAAACCACCAGATCTTCACTTCCATCGGGTAGTGACAGAACAGGAGCTTGAGTCAATCTCGTCTTCAATTCTTCAAACGCCTTCTCTTGAACTTGACCCCATACAAACATTACATCCTTACGGTTAACTTGGTTAGTGGAGAAGCGATCTTTGAGAAGTCATGAATGAATCTTCTTTAATCGCCCGCCAAACCCAAGAAACTACGGATCTCGGATGGCGTCTTGGGAGACTTCCATTGCGTCACTGCCTCCACTTTTGCCGGGTCCACCATAATCCCGTCAGGATTTACTACATGGCCCAAAAAATGGACTTCGCGAAACCAAAACGCGCACTTAGAGAACTTGGCATACAACTTCTCCCTTCTCAACGTCTCTAACACCTCTCAAATGCGACCGACGTGCTCTATCTCGCTCTTTGAATAAATCAGAATATCATCAATAAACACAATCACTGATTTATCCAACATCGGCCGACACACTCGGTTCATCGGATCCATAAAAGCAGCTGGCGCATTGGTCAACCCGAAAGACATGACAAGAAACTCATAGTGACAATAGCGCGTGCGAAAAGCTGTTTTAGGAATATACTGCTCTTTAACCTTTAGTTGATGGTAGCCCGATCGAAGATCTATCCTTGAAAACCAACTGGCACCCTGAAGCTGATCAAACAAATCATCAATCCTCGGCAACGGGTACCGATTCTTCACCGTCAACTTGTTCAGCTCACGGTAGTCTATACACATCCTCATACTACCATCTTTCTTCTTTATAAATAAGACCGAAGCATCCCAAGGTAAGATACTCAGTCTAATGAACCCCTTATCAAACAGCTCTTGCAACTGCTCCATCAACTCTTTCATCTCCGTCGGAGCCAACTAATACGGTGCATTGGCAACGGGTTGGGCAGCCGGTATTAGATCAATCTAAAACTCAATCTCTCGGTCAGTGGCACTCCTGATAGGTCTTCTGAGAACACGTCTGGAAAGTCACACACAACCGAAACATCGGATAGTTGTGGTGTTGGAGTTTCCACATCCTTCATATAACACAAGTAGGCGCCACATCCATGCCTTATACACTTTCCTGCCACCACCATTGAGATTACTTTCGGTATCATCGTAACCGATCCCCATAGACAGTTATCAAACTCCCGTCAGACGCTATCAAACGAATCATCTTCTTGTGACACACTATATTTGCCTCGAAGTCCGCCAACCAATCCATCCCAAGAACCAAATCGAAACCACCTAGGATCATCATAAATGGTCTAACGGGAAATTTATGACCCTCTAATTCCACATCACAACTCTCTACCACCTCTGAAATCCTGGTAGACTTACCTATGGCAGTTTCTACATCAAATGGAGCATCAACACGTCTACTACTAACAGGCAGTTTAGCACAGAAAGCAGCAGAAATGAAACTTCTACTGGCACCTGAATCGAATAACACAGAAGCTAAAGTTTGGTTCACCAGAAACGTACCGGACACAACATCAGGGTTCATCCTAGCTTCCTCCTGGGTCATAGTGAATGCCCTGGTGCTCGCCCTCGGTCCTTTTCCTCCGGCTTTCTTCACCCTGAAACCCTCGGCTCTTGGCTTCTTACAATCTTTATTTATGTGACCACTTTCCCCACAGTTAAACATTTGCCCACAATGCAATCCTTTGTGATGTGCCTCGTCTTCCCGCATTTGAAGCACACGTTCAATCCCAACCTATATTCCCCCGCATGCTCCCTTCCACACTTGCCACACCTCCTCAACCCCGCAGTCGATGTGGTCACACGGCGGTCATCCACCTGTGCCTTTTTACTACTAGTCGAGGCATCACCCCGACCAAACCTTTTTCCCGTTCCAGTTCCGATCACCACCAACCTTCCTGTTCACTTCAGTCACCATCACCCCCCGCTCATCATATAGCCTCCTTGCCAAATCGACCGCCGACCTAAACGTGCTTGGCTGGGCGACGATCATATGCCTGCGAACATCCACCGGTAAGCCCTGAATGTACCTCTTAATCTTTCGAGACAGAGGGGTCACCTGATCCGGCACCAGATGTGCCATCTCGTTGTAACGCCCGAAAATTTGATTTTTGGAGTATCATGCGACTGGAGGTCTAATCGCATGGAGCTCAGGCGACTGAAGGTCCAGTCGCATGGTGTTCGGGCGACTGGAGTGCCCATACGCCTGAGTTCGGGCGACTAGACTGTAGCTTTAAGGGAGGGGACATCCATCTCCCCTCCCCACACTTGCAAAACTCAGTAAAAAGAAGAGAAAGAGAAAGAAGAGAAAACGAGAGAAAAGTGGTGATTCGGGCTCGAAGCTCATCGAGTAACTAGTCCAAACGAAGCTCTTCATCTTGATCTTGTTTGTGTGAGTTCTAGGACCCCTTATTTACTTGTTTTCAAATGATTTTGGGGCTAGAACACATATAAACCTGTTTTTGAAATGTGTATGTTTGACCCATTTGGGTGTAATCGTGTGTGGTGTGTTTAGAGTGCGATTTTGGACTTGTATGTGTTGTATGATGTCTTAGTATGATTCCCTAAGGTTTAGGAGGGCTAATTTGGATTGAAATGAGTTTGGAAGAGTTTGAAGGCCGTATGTCGCGGCTGCAGTTCGGGATGAACTCCAGTCGCTGCCCTGTTAGGGCTAGGCGACTGAAGGGCCAATCGGCCGACTGAGGGACGATTGAGACTCAATCGCACGACTGGAGGTCCAGTCGCATGACAGGTCATGCGACTGAGAGCCCAGTCGCATAGATGCTCAGTCGCCTAGGTGTTCAATCGCACGATTGAGAGTCCAGTCGCATAGGTGCTCATCCGCATTAGTCCCATTCGCATGATGTCCAATCGCCTAGTATTCATTCGCATGATTGAGGTCCATTCGCAGGATTGGATGTTCATTCGCATAGGTGTCCAATCGCATGATCCAGTCGCGTGGAGGCCATGCGACTGAAGTATGCCCAATCGCCCAAATAGGGCTGTTGTGTACGAGGAGAGATGTAGTCCAGTTACTGGCCTTCGGGAAAAGAGTAAGGGTAAGTAGTAATGTAATAGCTCCCGTAGGTACATGTGTGATAACTATCGAGGCTTAGAAGTTACGATGGGCACGATGATGATAGCGTTGCATGTATATGCATGATGTATGTATGTTAAGTATGATGTAGCCCTATATGATGGTAATGACTGATGACTTGTAAATATCGATGTTCCTTGTTTCGATACATGTTTATCTTTCCGTGACTTTACGTGTTATGATTAATGAATGAAACAAAAGTAATAAGAACGTAAAGTGATAGATAATGAAAGAGGAATATGATGAATGAATGCATGTATTAATGAATGAACGAACGAATGTAAGAAAAGGTTTGCAAACAAATGTATGGAGGTGCACACCCTATGAAGGTGTTTGCTTAACGGTGTGTGGGTTAGCTACCCTGAAGGATGCACACTGGGATCAGTCTTTGTGATTGACCATATGTAAGGGATCCTTGCCGCTTACCCTAGGTGACTAGATCGGCAGTAGTGCACAACGTTCGTGATTGATCATCACAGGTCCAGCACCACCGGTAGTGCACAATGTTCGGGGTACAGCGTATGGCATTGATCCAGAATGAAATAGGAAAGATAAGTGTGCGTGTACTTGCCCTAGGTGACTGGATCAGCAGTAGTGCACAACGTTCATGATTAATCATCACAGGTCCAGCACCAGCAATAGTGCATAATGTTCGGGGTATTGTATACGTCACCAAAGGAAATGAATGTACGAATGAATGTAATGAACGTATGAATGAACACAACGAACGTACAGACGAACGTAATGAATCTATGAATGTATGTAAGATACGTATGAACAAAAGAAAGAATGTGAATGTTAATGATGGACGGTACACGAACGAAAACTAACGAATGAATAATGAAGATAATAATAATGTTATCTACGTGTACGTATGTTGTGTGATCGCATGTATGTAAGAACGGTTTTAATGGAAGGAAAGTATGTTTTATTACAAAACTAGAACTCACTCAGCAACACTGACTTTTTATGTGTTTCCAGTTGGCAGGTAGTGTTGGTGAGGATGGCACGGGGCGGATACTCAGCTCTTTTGGGATGGCATTCCTTAGTTAATATTTTGCAACGTATTATGTTGCATGTATTTATAAACCAAATGGTGTTTGTAGAGGATTCGGATAAACGGGATTACTTAAGGAATCCTCTTACTACTAAAAGTCACTGTTTATGACTATTTTGTAATGATTAACGATGTAATGCTTTGCAAAAGCTTTTATGATGAAATGAGATGTCTCTTTTGATGATTCCGCTGCAATGTTAATTAAACACCTGTAAATGTATGTTTTATGTGCAATGAGCAACCAACTGTGAGGTGCCCGAGAACGGGGCCTTACAAGTTGGTATCAGAGCTAAAGTTTAAGTGAAACGGGTAAATTTTCAAAATAAACGTTAACTTAAACTGAGAATAGGACGGAAAGGGAAGGGATGCCAATCTGAGTAGCTGCGTGCCATCAGGTATTTTCTTAATGTTAACTGGTAGTATGTACGCATGTTATGTGTTTATGTGTTACTGTTAGATTTAGATACTAATGTAGTCAGGACAGGTAATGCTCGGGGTGCGAAGAGTAAAGTAAGTGGTTAATCACAACTGACCACTGTAATTAGGGACTTACTATACTTGACATAAACTAAGCTACTCCCTTGAATGACCGTGTTGGTGTTTGAATCCTTCGTGTGTGATAGAGGATGGCTGGGGGTAGATCATCCAAAGCTTCAAGGGGTGGAGCTGGTGGCGGACGTGGTGCTGAACCACGGGCCATAAGAGGAAGACCTAGGGTGGAGAAAGTGGTTCATGAAGAACCCGAGACCCCCTATCAGGAGGGTGTAGACGAGAGCGCCAATTTAAGAGCCTCGGTAAAGGAGGCGGTGGTGGAAGAGGTACATCAGGTCATGCAGATGATCTTACCGTCTGTGGTGACCGAAGTGATAAAGGCTATCCGGGAAGGGGAAAGAAATAAGAGGAATAGGTCTTCAGGAAGACAGGAGCAACCATAGCCGGGAACGGTTCTTTCTGATGTTGAAGAGGAAGAGGAGGAGGAGCCTGTGTATGAGTCAGCACGAGGCTGTAATTACGGGGCGTTTATGAGGTGCAAGCCCCCTACTTTTGACGGTAATGGCACTGCTGCTGCTGCTCACCGATGGGTGAGGGAAATGGAGGCTATCCTCGATATCAGCGAGTACCGGGAGGACCAAAAAGTGAAGTTCGCTACCCACTCTTTCACGGATTCGGCTCTATGCTGGTGGGACAACATAGTCCAAGCCAAGGGTAGCAGGGCCATTGGAAGAATGAAATGGTCCAAGCTAAAGGGGTTAGTGATCGAGGAGTTCTGTCCTCATCGAGAGATGGATAAAGTTGAGAGAGAGTTCCTGCAGCTGGAGGCGGGGACGATGACCCACCAACAGTACACCACAAAGTTTAACGAAATGGCACGTCTAGTGCCGGATGAGGTGACACCGCTGTCGCGAAAGATCAAGAGGTATATTCAGGGTTTGCCGGCGGATATTCGCAGGCATATGATCACCGCCCGACCGAACACCTTTAGGTCGGCGGTGGACTTGGCGGGGAGACTGTATGATGAAAGGGCAGTGGCGGTGGTGGCTGAACGTAGTAGGAAGGGTGGTGATGACAGGAATTGGAATGGGAAGAGGTTTGGTCGGGGTAACGCTTCAACGAGTAACAAGAAGGCACGGGTGGATGACTGCCGTGTAGCCACACCGGGTACGGGACTGAAGAGGTGTGGTAAATATGGGAAGGAGCATAGCGGGGAGTGCAGACTGGGGCTGAATGTTTGCTTCAAGTATGGAAAACCTGGTCATATGGCTAGAGAGTGTAGGGGCATGAGGTGCTTCAATTGTGGGGAAAGTGGACATATGAATAAAGACTGCAAGAAGCCGAGGGCTGAGGGTTCCGGTGTAAAGAAGACGGGGAATGAAGGACCGAGGGCAAGCGCCAGGGCATTCACGATGACGCAGGAGGAGGCTAGGACTGACCCTGATCTTGTGTCCGGTACATTTCTCGTGAACCAAACTTTAGCCTCTGTATTATTTGATTCGGGTGCCAGTAGGAGTTTTATTTCTACGGCTTTCTGTGCCAAACTGCCTGTTAGTAGTAGGCGCGTTGACGTACCGTTTGATGTAGAAACTGCGATAGGTAAGTCTACCAGGATTTCCGAGGTGATAGAGGGTTGTGATGTGGAATTAGAGGGCCACAAATTTCCGGTTAGACCATTTGCGATGACCTTGGGTGGTTTTGATTTGGTGCTTGGGATGGATTGGTTGGCGGACTTCGTGGCGAATATAGTGTGTCGAAAGAAGTTGATTCGTTTGCTAGCGCCCGACGGGAGTTCAATAACTGTTTATGGGGATCGGGTCACGACGATCCCGTAAGTGATCTCGATGGCGGTGGTGGGAAAGTGTATGAGGCGTGGATGTAGTGCCTACTTATGTTATGTGAAGAATGTGGAAACGCCAACACCACAACTATCCGATGTCCCGGTTGTGTGTGATTTTCTAGACATGTTCCCGAAAGACTTATCGAGATTGCCACCTGACCGAGAGATTGAGTTTCAGATTGATCTGATATCAGGTGCCCAACATGTTGCCAAAGCACCGTATCGTTTGGCCCCGACAGAAATGAAAGAGTTGATGGAGCAGTTGCAAGAGCTGCTGGATAAGGGGTTTATTAGACCGAGTACCTCACCTTGGGGTGCTCCGGTCCTATTGTAAAGAAGAAGGATGGTAGTATGAGGATGTGCATAGACTACCGTGAGCTGAACAAGCTGACAGTGAAGAATCAGTACCCGCTACCGAGGATTGATGATTTGTTTGATCAGCTTCAAGGCGCCAGTTGGTTTTCACGGATAGATCTTCGATCGGGCTACCATCAGCTAAAGGTGAAAGAGCAGGATATCCCTAAAACAGCTTTTCGCACACGCTACGGTCACTACGAGTTCCTTGTCATGTCTTTTGGTTTGACCAATGCGCCAGCTGCTTTTATGGACCTGATGAACCGGGTGTGTCGGCCGATGTTGGATAAATCAGTAATTGTGTTCATCGATGATATCCTGATTTATTCGAGGAGCGAGATAGAGCATGCCGGTCACATTCGGGAAGTGTTAGAGACGTTGAGAAGGGAGAAACTGTATGCCAAATTCTCCAAGTGCGCGTTCTGGTTGCGCGAAGTCTAGTTCTTGGGTCACGTGGTGAATCCGGAGGGGATTATGGTGGATCCGGCAAAGGTGAAAGCGGTGATGCAATGAAAGTCACTAAAGACGCCATCCGAGATCTACAGTTTCTTGGGTCAGGCGGGCTATTATAGAAGATTCATTCAAGTCTTTTCAAAGATCGTTTCTCCACTAACCAAGTTGACCCGGAAAGATGTAAAGTTTGTATGGGGTCAAGCTCAAGAGAAGGCGTTCGAAGAATTGAAGGCGAGGTTGACCTAAGCTCCTGTTCTGTCATTACCCGATGGAAGTGAAGATCTGGTGGTTTATTCTGATGCTTCCTACTCGGGATTGGGGTGCGTGTTAATGCAGAGAGGAAAGGTTATAGCCTATGCATCGAGACAGTTGAAAGTTCATGAGGTTAACTACCCCACTCATGACATGGAGCTAGCAGCAGTGGTCTTTGCATTAAAGATTTGGAGGCACTACCTGTATGGGACGAAGTGCACTATCTTCACTGACCACAAGAGCTTGAAGTACTTCTTTGAGCAGAAGGATTTGAATATGAGGCAGAGGCGATGGTTGGAGCTTATAAAGGATTATGACTATGAGATCCATTACCATCCAGGCAATGCCAACGTGGTGGCGGATGCCCTTAGCCGAAAAGAGAGACCTGAGCCGATTCGGGTGAAGGCATACCAGCTGATTATGACTTCAGACGTGATGAAGCAAGTCAAGGAGTTTCAAGATGAGGCACTGAAAGAAGATCATCTTAACTCTGAGAGAATGAGAGGTCTGGACGCGGAGTTAGGTGAAAACACATTTGGTGTTAGAACCCGGTTTGGACGTATGTGGATTCTCGTCTTGGGGATCTACGAGTGAAGATTATGGATGAAGCTCACAAGACTCGATACTCTATTCATCCCGGTGCTACGAAGATGTATCAAGACATGAAGAAAGATTATTGGTGGCCGGGTATGAAGCTGATGTGGTGGAGTATGTGAGTAACTGCCTTACTTGTTTGCAAGTGAAGGCCGAGCACCAGAAGCCGTATGGAAAGATTCAACCTTTGGATATACCGGAATGGAAGTGGGAGCACATCGCCATGGATTTCATTACGAAGCTGCCACGTACTCCGAAAGGGTATGATGCTATATGGGTGATCGTTGACCGCTTGACGAAGAGTGCTCACTTCCTACCGATGAGCGAGACATATTCATCCAAGAGGTTGGCCAATCTTTTCATCAAGGAGATTATGACTCGTCATGGTGTACCTGTGTCAATTATGTCTGATAGCGACACCCGGTTTACATCCAAATTCAGAAGAAATTCCACGATGCCATGGGGACGAGGTTACATATCAGCACGGCTTATCATCCCCAGACTGATGGTCAGTCCGAAAGGACCATTTAGACATTGGAAGACATGCTTCGGGCATGTGTGATTGATTTTGGGGGAAGTTGGGATGACCACTTACCGTTAGCTGAATTCTCATACAATAACAACTATCACGCCAGCATTGGCATGCCACCTTATGAGATGTTATACGGTAGGAGGTGCAGGACACCCGCTTATTGGGGTGATATTAGTCAGAAGGAATTGGGGAGCGTCAAAGTGATTGAGGCTACGACTGAAAAGCTGGAAAAGATCAAGGCTTACATGAAGGCAGCCAAAGACAGACAGAAGTCGTATGCTGATAAACGACGCAGACTGATTGAGTTCCAGGTGGGTGACCGTGTTATGTTGAAGGTCTCACCTTGGAAGGGTATCATTCGGTTCAGAAAGCGGGGCAAGTTGAGCCCGAGGTATATAGGCCCTTTCCGAATCATTGCTCGAGTAGGAGAGGTGGCCTATAGGTTGGAGTTACCAGATGAGTTAAGTGGAATTCACCCGACCTTCCACGTATCTCATCTGAAAAAGTGCTTGGCAGATGAAGATATGATTGTTCCACTGGGGGATATCGAAGTAGATGAACGGCTCAATTATGTGGAGCAACCAGTGGCAATCATTAATAGAAAAGAGAAGCGGCTGAGAAATAAAGTGGTTCCTCTTGTGCGTGTACAGAGGAGGCACAGGAAGGGATCTGAGTCAACATGGGAGACAGAAGAGGAAATGAGACACCATTACCCATGCTTGTTCAAGGAATAACAGGTTTCGGGGACGAAACCTAAATAAGGGGGGTGGACTTGTAACGCTCGAAAATTTGATTTTTGGAGTATCATGCGACTGGAGGTCCAATCGCATGGAGCTCAGGCGACTGAAGGTCCAGTCGCATGGTGTTCGGGCGACTGGAGTGCCCATACGCCTGGGTTCGGGTGACTGGACTGTAGCTTTAAGGGGGGGGGGCAGCCATCTCCCCTCCCCACACTTGCAAAACTCAGTCAAAAAGAAGAGAAAAGAGAAAGAAGAGAGAAAGAAGAGAGAAAGAAGAGAAAAAGAGAGAAAAGTGGTGATTCGGGCTCGAAGCTCGTCGAGTAACTAGTCCAAACGAAGCTCTTCATCTTCTTCTTGTTTGTGTGAGTTCCCATCATTTACTTGTTTTCAAACGATTTTAGGGCTGGAACACATAGTGTTTAGAGTGCGATTTTGTACTTGTATGTGTTTGTATGATGTTGTAGTATGATTCCTTAAGGTTTAGGAGGGCTAATTTGGGCTTGAAATGTGTTTGGAAGAGTTTGAAGGCTGTATGTCGCGGCTGCAGTTCGGGATGAACTCCAGTCGCTGCCCTGTTAGGGCTAGGCGACTGAAGGGCCAATCGACCGACTGAGGGACGATTGAGACTCAATCGCACAACTGGAGGTCCAGTCACATGATAGGTCATGCGACTGAGAGCCCAGTCGCATAGATGCTCAGTCGCCTAGGTGTTCAATCGCACGATTGAGAGTCCAGTCGTATAGGTGCTCATCCGCATTAGTCCCATTCGCATGATGTCCAATCGCCTAGTATTCATTCGCACGATTGAGGGTCCATTCGTACGATTGGATGTTCATTCGCATAGGTGTCCAATCGCATGATCTAGTCGCGTGGAGGCCATGCGGCTGAAGTATGCCCAATCGCCCAAATAGGGTTGTTGTGTACGAGGAGAGATGTAGTCCAGTTACTGGCTTCGGGAAAAGAGTAAGGGTAAGTAGTGATGTAATAGCTCCCGTAGGTACATGTGTGATAACTGTCGAGGCTTAGTAGTTACGATGGGCACGATGATGATAGCGTTGTATGTATATGCATGATGTATGTATGTTAAGTATGATGTAGCCCTATATGATGGTAATGACTGATGACTTGTAAATATCGATGTTCCTTGTTTCGATACGTGTTTATCTTTCTGTGACTTTACGTGTTATGATTAATGAATGAAACGAAAGTAATAAGAACGTAAAGTGATAGATAATGAAAGAGGAACATGATGAATGAATGCATGCATTAATGAATGAACGGACGAATGTAAGAAAAGGCTTGCAAGCAAATGTATGAAGGTGCACACCCTATGAAGGTGTTCGCTCAACGGTGTGCGGGTTAGCTACCCCGAAGGATGCACACTGGGGTCGGTCTTTGTAATTGACCATATGTATAGGATCCTTGCCGCTTACCCTAGGTGACTGGATCAGCAGTAGTGCACAACGTTCGTGATTGATCATCACAGGTCCAGCACCAACAGTAGTGCACAATGTTCGGGGTACAGCGTATGGCATTGATCCAGAATGAAAGAGGAAAGATAAGTGTGCGTGTACTTGCCCTAGGTGACTGGATCAGCAGTAGTGCACAACGTTCGTGATTAATCATCACAGGTCCAGCACCAGCAGTAGTGCACAATGTTCGGGGTATTGTACATGTCAACGAAGGAAATGAACGTACGAATGAATGTAATGAACGTATGAATGAACGCAACGAACGTATGGAAGAACGTAATTAATGTATGAATGTATGTAAGAAATGTATGAACAAAAGAAAGAATGTGAATGTTAATGATGGACAGTACATGAACGAAAACTAATGAATGAATAATGAAGATAATAATAATGTTATCTATGTGTACGTATGTTGTGTGATCGCATGTATGTAAGAAGGGTTTTAATGGAAGGAAAGTATGATTTATTACAAAACTAGAACTCACTCAGTAACGCTGACTTTTTATGTGTTTCCAGTTGGCATGTAGTGTTGCTGAGGATGGCACGGGGCGGCTACTCAGCTCTTTTGGGATGGCATTCCTTTGTTAATATTTTTGCAACGTATTATGTTGCATGTATTTATAAACCAAATGGTGTTTGTAGAGGATTCGGATGAATGAGATTACTTAAGGAATCCTCTTACTATGTTTATGACTATTTTGTAATTGATTAACGATGTAATGCTTTGCAAAAGCTTTTATGATGAAATGAGATGTCTCTTTTGATGATTCTGCTGCAATGTTAATTAAACACCTGTAAATGTATGTTTTATGTGCAATAACCAACCAACTGTGAGGTGCCCGGGAACGAGGCCTTACACTCGTTGAACTTTGTAGTATACTGTTGGTGTGTCATGGTTCCCGCCTCCAGCTGCAAGAACTCCCTCTCAACCTTATCCATCTCCCGGTGAGGACAGAACTCCTCAATAACCAACTTCTTCAGTTCCGACCATCTCATTCTCCTAATGGCCCTGCTACCCTCGGCTTGGACTATGTCCTCCGGATGGGGGGTATCGGGTCCTTCAGGAACCACCTTTTCAACTCTAGGTCTGCCTCTTTTGGGACGCGATGCAGCACCAAGCCCACCACATGAGGCTTTGGATGATCTTCCACCGGCCATCCTCTATCACACACTGAAAGATTCAAACACCAACACGGTCATTCAAGGGAATAGCTCAATTTATGTCAAGTATAGTAAGTCTCTAATTACAGTGGCCAGTTGTGATTAGCCACTTACTTTACTCTTCGTACCCCGAGCATTACCTATCCTGACTACATCAGTATCTAAATCTACCAGCAACACATAAACCACATAACATGCGCACATAATTTCAGTTAACATTAAGAAAATACCTGATGGCACGCAGCTACTCAGATTGGCATCCCATCCCCTTTCCGTCCCATTCTCAGTTCAAGTTAAGGTTTATTTAGAAAATTTACCCGTTTCACTTAAACTTTGGCTCTGATACCAACTTGTAAGGCCCCGTTCCTGGGACGCTTAAAGCTGGTCAATCATCGCACCTAAAACATATAATTGCATTAACTTAATAAAATCATGCAGTGGAAACTCTTAAATAAAACATTTCATTTCCTTTAATAAATACTTTTGCAAAGTAATACAACATTCATTACAAAACATCATTTGTTCGCATTACAATACAAAAGCATTAAACAAAAGAATTCCATCCAAAAAGAGCCGAGTAGCCGCCTCGTGCCATCCTCAGCAGCCTTACCTGCCAACTGGAAACACATAAAAAGTCAGCATTGCTGAGTGAGTTCTAGTTTTATATTAAAACATACATTACTTTCATTAAAACCTGTTCTTCACTTTCATGCTATCACACATCATACGTACACGTAGATAATATCATTATTATCTTCTCTATTCATTCATTCATCATTACATCTTTTCTTGCGCACCAGATATCTTCCGTACCAATACCATATGCTACACCCCGAACTATTTAGCTACTGGGCCAAACTCTATGAAGAGACAGCTAAACGTGGTGCCGCAGTACTAGGGATGAGCGGTAAAGGTTCTATAATAATGGTCGATCATAAAGAAAGACCCCGATGTGCATCCTCCCGGGGTAGCGAACCCACACACCGTTGGGCTAACACCTTAATTAGCGTGTCCCGATATCCAATGCTCGCAAGACTTTCATTACTTTCATCATTCATTGATGCATGCATTCATTCATCATGTTCCTCTTTCATTATCTTTCACTTCACGTTACATAATACTTTCGTTTCATTCATTAACATAACACGTAAAGCCACGTAAAGATAAACATTCATCATAATAAGGAACATCAACATACACTATAGCATTACTATGCATGGCATCATCATACATACATAACATACATCATGCATAAACATGCGACATCATCATTATCATGCCCTACATAACATCTAAGATCCCCACGGTCATCTTACATGTACCTACGGGAACTTCCACGTCAAAACTTACATCTGCACTTTCCCCCGAAAGCCAGTACTTTAACTATGTCCCTCCTCGGGTACAACACCCCTATTTGGGCGTATGGACACTCTTCAGTTGCATAGCCTCCATGCGACTGAACATCATACGATTGGACCTATGCGGATGAACACCCATGCGACTGAACACCCAGTCATACGAATGGACTCTCAATCGTGCGAATGAACGCTATGCGATTGGACCTCATGCGAATGGACCTCATGCGAATGAGCACCTATGCGACTGGACTCTCAGTCGCATGACTCCCCATGCGACTGGACCCCCAGTCGTGCGACTGAACCTCAATCATGTGACTGAATCCCAATCGCCCTCCAATCGGCGCTATGGCCTCCATTCGGCACTATGGCCTCCAGTCGGTCGCCTAGCCCTAACTGATGCAGAATGCAGTTCATCTGAACCCAATCTGCCATTTTCGACCTCCAAGCTCATCTAAACCCATTCTAGGCCCAAATAAACCATCTTGAACCTTAGGAATGCATACTATAACACCATTCAAGCCCACGCAAACCCAAGAACATACTCCAAACGCATCACACACAATCACACCCAAATGGGTCAAACACACACACATACAAAAACGGGTTTACTATGTGTTCTAGCCCCAAATCAGTTGAAAACAAGTAAAATAGGGGTACTAGAACTCACACAAACAACCACAACGAGAAGAGCTTTGATTTGACTCGTTTCTCCACTGTTTTGCTCACTCGAACCAACCCGAACCAACTTTTCTTCCTTTTTTCTTCCTTTCTCTCTTCTATTCTCTTGTTTGGCTGAAATATGTAGGTGTGGGAAGAGGGTAAGGGCTGCCGTCTCCCTTAAATACCCACACTCACCGGCTTTCTTTCGTTGGCGAGTTTGGTCCCTCGACTTTGGACTTTATTTCTTTTCTTCTTTCGTCGTCTTCGAAATAGATAAATAACTGGGTGTTATACTCATTGATTTGGCCCCTTAAACAATTCGCGTAAGTTTAGTGCGTGAATCTGTCCAAAGCTATCAAAACCTTAAATTTGGCAACATTCATATATTTTTATGAATATAATGTAGAACAACGATTTTTAATAAAATAAGTAATATAAACATGTTTTAAATAATAAAAATCCAAATTTTATTAATTCTTATGATTATCTATCAACTTGAGTCATGTTTCTAGTAAAATTCTTCATATTTTCAATTGTAACTCTGTCTTATTCAACTTGTTTACTCTCATTATTGCTAAACTTATATTTACACTTGTTCCCTATACTTTATAAACATAATAAACATATTTTTGACTTGGTCTAGTATATATCTAGAATCATTTCACCCAGTATGTAGTTATACAGCAAACAAAAGGTTCTGGCTAAGGAAAGATGGGGTACTTAAGTGATAAAATCCACCAATTCTTTCCTGAAAATCCTTTTATTGGATGTGCTACTCCGGGATGACATATATCTTGTATACGGAAACCATTCTTGAACTTTTACAATAACAACCATTCAACTATCGACAAATACAATAAACTAACTTAGGACAATCCTCACTCCAAGTTAATACAAGTTGTAAGATCAACCCACCTACTTTACAAGGTGAGTTCATAACCCCCTTTTTCTTTTATATTTTAGGGTGAAAACATGCTCTCTATATCATATTGGGAATTCAGATTCTAAAGTCAAACTAGTATTTTGCAAACTTAATGACAACTTTCTCATACTAGTAAAACTAAACTGATTATACATGTTGCTATATTCTATGACACTTTTTACTATAAAAGTCCCTCTTTTTCTAAAATCTACACAACCATCAACTTAGGGGAAGCCATAGGAGTACGTAGATAGATCTATTGGCCTGAAAAGCCCATTCGGTACTCGGGTTGATGCATGCCAATCAATACCGAGCGTCTTTTAAGTCAACGCATTCTTTTTGACTTGAAAGGAGTTAGATGTTCAGAAACTGCATACTAGACAAGCATACTATTAGTCTGACCTCTTGTGTCAAGGGGTTAGACGGGAGGGCATTTGATCACTAGGGTTGGTTGTGGACTCATGTATAATAGTTTACTTACTTGTATATGGAAAATTATGTATTGATTTGTACATTGTTATCTACTATATGTATACTTCTAAACAATGTGCTCACTAACTTTTTAGTTGACATATTTTAGCATGTTTCAGGTAATGAAAACTAAGTTCATTGCTTTTCTCACGCTAGCATTCAAGGATAAGCTTTAGTTGGGCCTAGTTAGACTTTGAATAAAATGAATACTTATTTACTTGTTTGGTTTATTTGTTATTAGGCTTGGATGTAACCAACTATTCAATTTTAATAATTAATTTCCTTCAGTACTTTTTATGCTTGTGTTATGTTTCAATTTCATCATGCCTTGATGTTTCTGCTTTAGCCAGGGTGTGATAAGTAGGTCAACAATAACCATAGATCTGCCCAAATTTGAATACAAAAGCCCATCTTTTGATACAGCACGTGCCCTTACACAAAAATCAAGTTCCGAGATCTTACTAGAGACAAAAGTCTGGTGGCCACCGTGGCTAGCACCACGAGCGGAAACAAGAGGACGACGCCCATCGCCTCCATACACCGGCCAAGTCTAGCTGGGATTAGTCAGTTACATGACAAACTCATATTTTAGTTTTTAGGGTTGTTTGTTTCTTTGACGCCACTAACCCCAAATTCAACCTAGAAAAAACCCTCACGATTTCATCATAAATTACAGATCCCTTCATCTCTATTAGGAGGTAACCGCTGGTCAAAACCAAAAGGCCCACGACCAGCCTTGCCGACATCCCAGGCGGAACCAGGAGAGTTGTGGCCACTACCTCAATACCTCTTAACCCCAACAAAGGCTCAATGTCTCTCTCTCTCTAAGCACCAAAATGTATAAAAAGAGATAGTATAAAAGAGTTCTATCAAAGATAATAGACACTCTACATATAGCTAGAGTGTAACACCCTAACCCGACAAGGCTGACATGTCACTATCATGGTAATCAAAATCCAAAACACAATCCCATTATTAATAATGATTACAAGTTCAAATTCCAGAAAGAAAACACTAGTCTAAAACCCAATAGAAAAGTCGATTACATCAAATTGAATAAACTCTTCTCAATGCAGATTTCCACACCTCACTCCCCTTCCGGATGACCCTGCTGACCTGACGTGCATGAAAACAAAAGCACGCCTGAGCATAATGCTCAGTGAATAGAATAGCAGATAACAAAAATAAACAGACATGATGATAATCAGAGAATATAAAGGCATAAGATATATAACAGATAGAACATAACCCGAGCTAATAATTATATCATATAATAACTAAACAGAGGGAACACAGGTAGCGAGCCCGTGAACCAACGTGAAATGGAGTATGGTCAGACATACAGACCATTCACCAGAGTCCTAAATGGAGTGATGTGCAACCATCCATAAGAAAATACAGGACTAACCTAGGATCGATCCATACGCCTCTGAGGAAATAATAATATAACAAGACGGCCAACATAATTTCAGAGTCCTCTTTAGAGACGCCATGATCTCAGCTCACCGCCACGGTTGGTGCCACGTTATTGATGCCGCAATAACGCGTCTTGGTCACCCCCAAGATAGGGAGAGCTCGGGTAACAAATTTCAGAAATATAAAGTAGTCTAGCTACTTATAACATAATCAAAGACACACTATTTATGTATGATAGGAATCAAAACTAGAGATGAATGGGAATCAAATACGAGACAAGAATCAGGAATCCGTACCTTATCCAAGAGCAACACAAACAAGGTCAAGTTGTCCTTAAGTCGTGTTAGTACCTACACTAAATTTTGGATTAAGTTAGCCTTTTTGGAAACAAAGTTACCCGACCCAGTATGTTGATTGATGGGTCTTTCGAAAACAGATTGTTTAGGTTACTACGACTGGTTAACTATTATCCTTAAACTAGATTAATTTCATTAATCTTATAACATGTTAACAGTGAACAAATTATTTCTGAAATGAATTGTACAATAACTTTACATTATAAAATATTGAGCTCCATTAGACGTAGGATGTCAATTTTATTTGTTAGTTAGTTGAAAGAAAACTTAAGTCATATACTAACTTTTAGTTCCAATTAACCATCACTTTGCTGCTGAATTATTATTATTATTATTATTATTATTATTATTATTATTATTATTATTATTATTATTATTATTATTATTATTATTATTATTATTATTTCCATTCATAATACTTATTTTATGATGTTTACTCATCTTATTAGTTCTAGAAAATAATTTACTATTGAATCACTAAAGTCAACCACTCTCAACTTTTATATATGAAATCAATCGGTGGCTATTAATGGGTTTGTAAACATGAATCATTTTATTGGTTTTCAAATAACAAAAACCTAGAGAAGTCCCTACCCTCAACTTAATATTAATTCAAAACTTCCGTCAAAGGTGGTGCATTATGAAGTTAGCGTGGCGGTAGTGATTGTTAAAACTGAAGCATCAGAAGCTGAGCGAAAGATAAATTTATTTATGTACTCACCCATGTAAAATTCAATTTCGATTTATTGTAGCGTTATTGAGCCAACATAGAAGCCACACGACTGATTTACAATTTCTTGCACAGTAGTGATGACTAGAGATGTTACCTTAATGCCTAACGGAGAAGGTATCGGAGAGCAATGACTTGAGACTTGGCAATAAACGAACCCGATTGAAGCAGTAATGTATGTGTTGGCTTGACAACGAATCAGAGACAAATTGGAGATCAAGCCAAAGGCGGAGACACGCAACAGCTAACTTGTGGTTGCGTGGGTCATCGAAATGAATTAGAAACTTAAATTAGAAGCTGCGTAATATAAACCGGTTTCAAAAGAAAGGGTGTGTAGGTACCTGGCTTTAATTTCGGAACTAAATCGAAAGTCTCGAGCTAGATTAGATGCAACACAGGTACATGATGAGTAGATGATAGTGCAGCGGCAATCCAGGGGTAAAGTAAAGGTTGATTTAATGGTGATGGTATTGTGCGATGAAGGTGATTCGCCGGAGACAATTCAACAGAAGATACTTAGAGGATGGTGAAGCAGAGAAGATTCATGTGGTTTCGTTGAGTCTGATGAGTATAAATCAAATGATTTGAAGCAGGATTGGGAAGAGATTTGCATCCCCATTGATTCGTGAGTTTGTTGTAGCCCGATAAGCATCGTCATGGGACCGATTTTTGACGATAAATCCGGCATCAATTAGTTGAACGGTTGTCGTGGTGAGGTGGTGGCGTGTCAAATACATAACTGAGTTTGACTTGAATTTCAAATTCACCACCGTTATATATATATATATATATATATATATATATATATATATATATATTATAAAATACAAATAAAAGAGAACGGTGGTGAATTTGGAATCCAAGTCAAACTCAATTATGTATTTGACACGCCACCACCTCACCACGACAACCGTTCAACTAATTTGTATTAGGAATTCGTTTGTCAATATATTTGTATGTTTGTAATTACGTTTTATTTATTCATTTAATGATCTCTATATGTGTGTGTCTATATATATATATATATATATATATATATATATATATTTACAGGTATTATATAAAGTGTTTCTCCCCACACCTATTTCCACATAGCTAGTTGTATCAAACTATTTCCATTATATGCTTAACACATATCTAACTCTTCTTATCTATCATCACGTTCTTGACTTGTTTGGCAATCTACGTAGTCTTCCCACTCTTAGTTTAAGTTTAGACACTAACTGATAATGCCTAATTCATTTAAACTATGGCTCTGATACCATCCTGTAACGTCCGCCTCCCGGGCTATCTCAGGGAGTGTTACGCTTCGGAAATATAGAACACATAGTAATATAGGAGTTCACAGCGGAAGTCTAACTTTGATTATACATCAAAACATACATTATATTTGTCATGCCAGATAATACTATTACATCACTTCAACTATATGAGAGATCCGAATCTTCAATAGCGCTCTGGACCTCTATTTCCTCGTAAACTAGCCCGTAATCTCCAATTTCTGCAATCTCTTGGAACCTAGGATGTGTGTCCATAAAATAGAATATATTTGGGACTCAGCATAAAGCTCATGATTTCATGAACATAGTATTCTTCGAGATTCAAAACATATTAGTATTGACTACTGCATTAGACAGATACAACATAACAAACAGATAGGAACAGAGTAAGCAAAGTATGAATTCACATAACCAGGCTATGTATACAAACTTCACTGGCTAAAGCAGAATCATACAAGCAGCCCTTAAGCATTACCACATATCACAGATGCTATTAATAGTCTGCTCTTCAATTATTATCAGTTAGCAGAACATCACATTCGTTTTAGAAAACAGTTCAGAGGAACTCACCTGTGTAGCAGTTGCCTAAAAGTTGATAATCTTTCCTAGTACAATCTAGTAATATCTTTAGGTCCTCATACAGTTTAAGTAATCCTAGGTTAGGTCATGGTACAACTAACTAGTTATTGTAATAGTTAGATATTGGTTTACGATATCTTGTTTAAGCATGGGCGATCAGTCCATACCTAACTAAGGCTAGGCTACCCAATACCCACCCCTAACAATAATCCTAAAGCCTGAAACTAATAATACTAAAACTACTCCTTGTAATAATAATTATCTAAAATAAATAATAATAAACTTGACATAAAATTAAACGAGAACATACCTTAAAACTATCTACGACAATTTAATGTAGAGTCTCCCTACTCGTGCTCCTACCCGAGCTCTAAAAACGACTCATAACAATACTCAATGGGGTATCGATTACTGGAGATTCTCTTTATACTAGAGTGTTCCAAAGAAAACTTATAATCTAAATTCATAAGAAAGCTTGACTACCTGCTAGTTTAATTAATTCTTAAATATTATTATTATTATATCATTATAATTAATTTAGCTGCTTATTTCGTTTTTCTCTTATATTTTTTAAATATAACATGTTATAAAATTTCAAATATGCCATTGAGACGCGCTTGATTTTCTCTACGAGTCGACCTAAGTTTCGTTAAAAACGAAGTACATTTAAATATAATATATTATTATATTTATGTATATTTAAACGGTCTCTTACGACACTAAAACTCGTCTAAGAGTTTAAACTTAAAATAGTCATTTCATTCATTATTTACTCGTTTAACAATATACAAATATAAATTTCATATTTCTTTTATTTTAACTATTACATCTGACCCTGGAAACTTGGGATGTTACAATAATCGTGAGACAATGCGTTGCTTTCTTGCACATCACGAGATTAGGTTAGAACTAAGGTAAATGGTAAATCACTCGATGGATCGATGGTTATCAGGACAACCAACCCAGTCAGCATCAGAGTAGGCATGCAGAGAGGGACAATGAGCATCAGTGTAAGCATGCCATGTTAAGCCAAAAGATTATTTAATCAGTAGGCCATATACAAGAACATATTGACCACCAACCCATTTTCGACCGGTTTCTATAACAAATCACAATCATCTGTATCAAGATTAACATAAATGAATTAATGATTGGGGCTCACAAGTGTGCGTCGAGTAAAACTATCATGTTTAAATCATCATAGCAGTTCAATTATACGTCTCCTTATATTTAAACAAAATTTAAAAGTGTTAGGTTAAGAAATAATAAATTATTATGGCTGCAAACTACGAGTTTACCTCACTATAACAATAAAATTATCATTTTTGTTGTCATTATAGCCTATATCATCAAACCAACCGATTAAAGATCATACTCGTCTCAGGGGCATGTTGCCTCACCATTATCAACAACTACAATACAACAACATCAAGCATCACCTACAACAATAAGCAAAGAAAAGAAATGCACAACTGCGGCATCACCACTGTCACAAGCCACACGAAACAACAAACCAAAATCGTTGTGTAGCAGCAGAGAAACACAATAGCGGACACCGACCACCTCTAGTGACATCCATGACTGGCATCCCCGTTGCAATCATGATGGGGTCACCACAATCAACATAGTTAGCTTTCGGTGACGGGCACCACTAAAATGACATCCACAGTGCCAACAATCAAAGAAGATGAAGTATAAAAGGACGCGTTGACGGAATGATTCAATAGGTCAACAACAACCATAATCTGCCTAGATTTGAATAGTAACAAAAGCACATTTTAGTTACAGTACTTGCCCTTACACAAAAATCAAGTGCCTAGATCTTACTAGAGATGAAAGTCTGGTGGCCACCATGGCCAGCACCACGGGCGAAAACAAGAGGACGACGCCCCCCGCCTCCATGAACCAGCCATGTCTAGCTGGGATTGGTCGGTTACATGACAAACTCATTTTTCAGTTTTTAGGGTTGTTTGTTTCTTTGACGCCACTAAACCCAAATTCAACCTACAATAAACCCTCATGATTTCATCATACATTGCAGATCCCTTCATCTCTGTTAGGAGGTACCTGCCTTAATCTGGTCAAAACCAAAAAGCCCACGACCAGCCTTACCGACACTCCAGACGGAACTGGGAGAGTTACGGCCACTACCTCAATACCTTTATCCCCAACAAAGGCTTAATGTCTCTCTCTCTAAGCACCAAAATGTATAAAAAGAGATAGTATAAAAAAGTTGTATCAAAGACAATAGACACTCTACACATAGCTAGAGTGCTTCTCCTCACACCAAAAAAAAATTGATGTTTAGTAATTGTGATATCTATAATTATAATATTGTTGATTCTTATTTTAGGCTGTGTTTGATTTTGGCTGACGGTCTGACTCAGCTGACTGGCTGACTCGGTCAGCGGGTCAACCCCTTTGTTTTGTAAAAATGGTGTTGCTGACCGAGTCACCCGAGCTTACCACATTTTGTTTTGTGGCTGACCCGGTCTTTATTTTTGAAAGTACTGACCTGTTGTTAAGAATAGTAATAGGGGATGAGGTAGTGGCGGTTGTTAGTGCGTACGCACCACAAGTTGGATTAGGGGAAATGAAAAGAAATAAGTTCTGGGAGACTTTAGACCACGTTATGGGAGAAATACCTAGAGAAGAAAAGATATGCATAGGAGGAGATTTTAATGGGCATAGGTAAGGGTAATGATCAACTCACGTCAGTTCATGGAGGGTTTGGGTATGGTCTGAGGAATGACGGCGGGAGGGAGCTCCTTACTTTGCTTTAGCGCATGACTTGGGCATCATAAATTTGTTTTTTAAGAAAAGAGACTCGCATCTAATCACGTTTAGCAGCGGCAGGAGACACACGCAGATAGACTACCTGCTGATGAGGGGAGAAGACCGTAACTCGTGGAAGGACTGTAAGGCAATCCCGGAGAGACGGTAGTGACTCAACACCATATGCTGGTGGCTAATCTATGCGTGAAGAGAGCAATTGTCCAACCAACTAAGAGAATTAGACCGACGATCAGATGGGGCCAGCTCAAAGACGAAAAGATTACCACCTTTAGAGATAAGGTTATACCAATGATCCAAACTGGGTCACAAGAAGACGCAAACCAAATGTGGGAGGATATGGCAACTACAGTTATGCAAGCAGCTAAAGAAGCTCTTGGACTTGCAACTAATAGGACAGTAGGTCATAAGGAAGCATGGTGGTGGAACAAAAATGTACAGGAGAAGATAAGAATCAAACAATAAAGTTTCAGAGACCTTTTACACTGTAATAATGACGAAGAACGAGCAGAGCTAAAAATAAATACAAAGAGGCTAAGCGGGAGGCGAAAAAGTCTGTGTCAGAGGCAAAGAACATAGCGTACGAGAAAATGTATAACTGATTAGAGACGAAAGAAGGGGAATATGACATGTTTAAGATTGCCAGGGCAAGAGAAAGTAGAAGACAGAACCTGAGAATGGTGAAGTTTATAAAGGTTGCGGATGGAAAGGTCTTGGTGAAGGATAACGACATCAAGACGAGATGGAAAACTTACTTCGATAACCTTTTCAACATAAGAAACCCTAACCAACAAACTGCGATCGATAGAACAACACAACCAAACCAACAAAACAGGTGTTACTGTAGAAGCATCACAGTCGACGAAGTTACGAGAGCGCTGAAGAAAATGGGAAGGGCTAAGGCGGTGGGGCCAGACAACATACCGATTGAAGTGTGGAAGTGCGTGGGAGACGAGGGCCTGCAATGGCTAACAGACCTATTTAACACTATCTTCAAAAACGGGAGGATGCCAGAACAATGGAGAAGTAGTCTAATAGTCCCCATATATAAGAAAAAAGGTAATGTCCAACGTTGTGCAACTTACAAAGGAATAAAGCTATTGAGCCACACGATGAAACTATGGGAAAGAGTTATTGACACGAGAATTAGACGAGAAACTCAGATTGCGGTAAACCAATTTGGATTTATGCCAGGACGCTCTACAACAGAAGCCATACACGTCATAAGAAGGATAATGGAGAAATATAGAGAAAAGAAAAGAGACCTCCATACGGTATTTATTGACCTAGAAAAAGCATATGACAGCGTGCCGCGTCAACTCATTTGGGAAAGTTTACGACTCAGAAGAGTACCAGAGAAGTATATCAAAATAATAATGGATATGTATGAAGGGGCAAAAACGTGTGTGCGAGCACCAGTTGGAGACACAGACTTCTTCCCGGTGGAAGTGGGACTACACCAAGGATCTGCATTGAGCCCATTTCTCTTCATAATAGTGCTGGATGAGATGACCAAGTCTATACAAGAGCCAGTCCCGTGGTGCATGCTGTTTGCAGATGATTGTCTTAATATCAGAATCTAAAACGGTGCTTAACGAGAGGCTAGAACAGTGGAGAGCAGCATTAGAGCGCAGAGGCTTAACGATAAGTCATTCTAAGACTGAATACATACATTGTAACTTTAGTGGTGAGCCTGAAGAGGACACCCAAATAAGTATCCAGGGTATGACGGTACCATAGACGTCTAGGTTCAAGTACCTGGGCTCGTACGTTCAAGAGGACGGAGAGATACACAGCGATGTAACTCACCGTGTGCAATCAGGATGATGCAAATGGAGAGCAGCATCAGGGATCCTGTGTGATAAGAGGTTCCCAACAAAACTAAAGGGAAAACTATACAGAGTGGCGGTACGTCCAGCTATGCTATACGGAACAGACTGTTGGGCCATAAAGAAATCGCACCAGAGACAAATAGAGGTCGCGGAAATGCGAATGCTGAGGTGGATGTGTGGACACACAAGATTGGATCGAATAAGAAACGACGTGTTTCGACAGAGGCTGCAGGTGGCTTGTATTACAGATAAAATACGATAGGGAAGATTAAGATGGTTTGGGCACGTAAAACGAAGGTCGATGGTAGCACCAGTTCGAGCAGTAGAGAACATCAACGTAGAGGGAAGGAGGTGTAGAGGTAGACCTAGGCTGACCTGGGACGACATAATCAGGCGAGATATGATAGACCTACACCTCTCTGAGCACATGATCGAGGATAGGAGTGAGTGGAGGCGTCGAGTTAAAGTTAAGAACTTTTAGTGGGACATGTGGGTGGGAAGGGTAGATGTAGACTTGTTGCGGGCCCCCTGTTTTCTTAATCTGCCCTATGCGTGATTCTTCCTGCTTATTTGTTGTTCATACATTCTAAGTTTCTATTGGATTTATGTCTGTGTGTTGTCTGCCTTTTATTATGATTGTGATTGTTATTTGATTTCCTTTGTGAGTCGGGGATCTCTCCGAAGCAGTCTCTCTATCTCACAAGATAGAGGAAAAAGTCGCCGTCACTTACCTCTCCCAGACCCTGCTCTTGAGTGGGATTTATTGGGTACGTTTGTTTGTTTGTTGTTTGTGTTTCTGACCTGTTCTTTGTCTTTAGAGATGCTGACTTGATCCAAAAGTCTCCCAATTTACAAACAGCCCGTTAGTTTCTTTCCATTATTATTCCATGTAGTTAAGGGTATACTAGATAAGCACTAAATTTTGGATGTTTGGACTTTTCTATTTAGGTGACCAGATTCCATGCATAGTGGGACCCCTCTTTAAGGCGGCATCAAGATACCGTTGGAAGAAGTAACCGAATTCCCATTAAGTTAATTAATTAATACACATATTAAAATCGAAGTTACGTACATCACTGATTAACTGTCTTCCAATTAGAAATTGACATATGTGTAGATGTAAGAAATGACGCATTTCTGAAAGTGATATTAACAGACGAACATAATAGATAAGAATATTATTTATAACATTTATAACATATATATTTTAACATATGTACACATCAAATATTTACTTCTAGAAGAACGAAATTATTGTAGAAAGTAACGAGATGTTAGGAATCGAAAAAGAATTACAAAAGTAAAAACAATTACAATATGAACGACTAAGAATAACACCACTCTAACTAAAATACAAAACTTAAGTCTACTGTTCATTAAGATGATTTGAGAAGAGCATAATATCATCCATCGGTTTTAGAGGAGATCAATATTCCCTCTTAAAAAGATCATCGTTTGCAAATCCATCAAATAAGAGATCGAGTACTCAACACCACCTTAGATCTGTGTATTCTCTTCACCATGAGCAAAATTTTAATATGATATCTAGAACCGTCCGATTTGAGGGCAACGAGAGGAAGAATCCACTCCATTACTGCAACCAAACCAAATATTCATCAAGAAACTACACCCAAAGAACATGCTATAATATCAAATTGACCGATAATAATTCTAACTTTTAGTTTTGTTATCAATGACGATCCTAGTATCATAATTATTCATTTGTTTACACTTGATTTTCACTCGTTTTTATTCCCTTTCGTTTTACGTCTACCTATTTTATTCGCAATCACCATCAGGAGTAAAATCACGTGTAAACAAATGAATAATAATGGTACTAGGATTTTCATTGGTAATAAAACTAAAAGTTGGGATTATTTCCGATCAATTTGATATAAATTATTATGAATCGATAGATAATGTTTGAATTATTAAAATTCAATTTACTTTTAAAATTTAGTTTCATGAAATAAAAAATTACTTTGTTTGCAGAAATTTCATTTATCTAAAATCCAAAATGCATAAAGTTATCTAAAGAAAACTTGTAATTGGCTCAAAGAATCAACGAACGTGGGACGACCGAAACTCCCGATGGTTGTCGGTGGAGATTCCCGGGGTCCCCGGCGCCGGAAGCACCGCCACCGACTCCAAACTGACCCTTCATTAATAATACTATTATTAATTATTATTATTTTTTTTTATTATTTACACATTTATTCAAACAGATAATAATAATAATAAAGCAACTGTTCCATTTGGATAACTCCCCTATAAATCGACCCACAAAATCAATCCAAACCCCAACAAACATTTCCTCTTAATTAACATCAAATGGCTGTTATTTCAACTGCATCTTCACTCTTCACATCCCCTAACATCACCTTCAACCACCCTCTTCCCCACACTCAATTCCCTCATCCATAAACTACAAACGATCAACAACCAGGTCCGCTTTCACCACGGCCGAGCGGACCGCAACCGAGTCGGGGTCGATCAGATCGTTTCGTACCCCGACTCCTAATTCGTCCCTATACGACGTGCTTGGGGTTCGAGTCGGGGCCGATACCAGAGAGATCAATTGGCCTACAGGAAACTAGCCAGACTGTTGCACCCTGATGTGGCAAGTGTCACTCATCGCCTGATGAGTTTATGAAACTGCATTCCGCTTATTCCACGCTATCCGACCCCGAAAAACGGGCCGTTTATGATCGGAGTTTGATACAGAGGCGGGCCGGAGAGTCGTTTGCGGTGAGGTCTGCCGCGGGTTATCCATCCCAGAGATGGGACCGATCAGTGCTGGTAGAGACTTGATCATTGAAATTGAAATTGGAATTAAAATTAGATCGTGTTTTAGAGATCTTTGAGGTTGTAAATATGTATTTTAAATTTAGTAACCAATGTCACAATACTTGGGATAGATTTTGGAATCACAGTATTGAATTTGGATTGTTAATTACGATTTAGTTTTTCGTTTGGTTTTTATTTATACTATGTGTTATACTTTAGTGCGCACGGGAGTATAACACATCGGCTAAGAAGTATAGTGATATGTTATGACGGATTTGAATCTTCTATCTTTTGCTTTTAAAACGTACTATTTAATCATCAAAATGTCTTGTTAGGTAATATTCAAAACGTATGTTAGATTTTTGTTTGGCGTTATAGGTATTCGATTAGCTTACCATATACATCTACTTCTAAAACTAGAACATGTTAACCACTACGATGGAATCTAAATAACGTTTGTAGAATACAACAAAGATATAGTATAGTTTTAAATAACTATACGTGAATGTAAAAATGTCCAGAAATTATCTATATTTAATTTGTGTTTTCTATATGTGTATTAGCGTAACCAATGTTCTCAAAACCGGATCGGACGTCGAACCGGACGGCTTACTGGTTTGGTGGTCGGACCGGTCGGACCGGATGGACTGGATTTAACTATATTTTAATTATATTTATATATGTAATTAAATATAAGTAATTTATATATGATTTATACATATATTTTATAGTTATATATAAACTTAACTATATTTGTATATACAAAGTACTAATTTATGGTTTAACACCCCGTTTTTACCCACTAAAATCAAAAAAAAAAAAAAAAATCAAAATCCGGTCGGACCCGAACCGGTTGGCCGGTCCAACCGCCGACTCGGTTCGAACCGGCCGGTTCAACTCTCCAAAAAACGAACCACCCTCGACCGACCGGACAGGCCTCCGAATCCCGGTCGAACCGGTCGGACCGGCCGGTCCGATCCGGTCCTAACAACATTGAGCGTAACGTCTTTTAAAGTAACCAAAAGTATCAAAAAAGTTGTGATACGTGAACTTCTTTCGAGCAAATCGAAACATCTAATTGCTATAGATTCTTCTTTAGTCGTAGTCGATGTTTATTGTTTCTTGACAAACGAGAATCTTACTAGTTCTAAAATTTGATTCAGTCGGTACTATTATTAGACCGCTAAGACAGTTGGTTTGCTCTCAAATCCGGTTTAAAAAACATTAATAACAAGCATTAATAAACATGATGAATTGAAAAGAAGCATCGATCTATAAAATTATTGTGTGATTTTGGAGATTTTGAACTGAAATGAAATTGAAGTATTTGAATATACAATTCCATAATTTGGTTATCAATTCAAATAATAATATAGAAGACAAGTCAAAATGCAAGACAGCAAAGAGATGTTGCAGAGTTCACGACTCTTGGAGACTTCACAATCATCATGCCATACGTAAGAGAACTTTCTTTTCAATGGAAACGAATAATCCTTCTTTCTTTAGTCATACTAAAAGGGTGTCCGTTCAATTGACCGGATGTTATTTTACATCCGGCACGTACATTTAATATTTGTTATTTTTGTGGTAGTTTTATAAGAACGGTGCCACAATACCACGCCTAGGAGTTTGGTCCTGTTGGTGGCGTCCCCCTCGAGTTTAAATTAACTATATAGATTCACTTTTGATATGCATTTTTCTAAAAGTACATATCAAAAAAATTAAACTATTAAAAGTTAAAAATCATTATTTTCTAAAAATTTACTAGTTTACTTTAACTCTTTGACGGTTGAGATTTGAAATTGAGTTTTAACATTTGGGTTGAGCTAGCATATAAAAAAATATAGCTATTGTATTCAAATAAAATCACTTCGGAAAGTTTGGGGCTTGTGTAGTTATGTTAAACTTACAATTTAAAAAAGGAAAAACTTCATAAAAAGTAAGCAAGTTTTAAAAATGTTCCAATTAGGTTATTTATATTTATTTGTTCAAATCAGATCACTGATATTTTTATTTGTTACAATCAGGTCACTAAAGTTTTAGGAGTGTTCCAATTAGAGCTCTCATGTTTTTTTTAAATTTAAATAATTCACAATTTTTTAAAATGATTCGTTATTTATAAATATTGTTAATATTTTATATATTCAATTGTTTTTAAAGTATTTTTACAATTTATGAGTGATCTAATTAAAATAATTCTGAAACTTTAGTAATCTTATTGAACAAAAAAAAATTTATAAATGACCTGGTTGAGATAAAATAATTTATAAATGATCTGATTAGGACAAATAAATTTATAAGTGACCTGACTAGAACAATTTTAAAACTTTATTACTAGAGTAAATTACCATTTGCATCCCTGACGTTTTTCCATTTTAACCACTTGCATCCCTATAGTTTCAAAGTCTTGATTCGCCCCCTAACGTTTTAATTTTGTCCTCGTTTGAATCCAAATGGCTAACTCCGTTAAATTATTCAGTTAACTCTGTGTGAAATGACTAAATTGCCCCTTAATAATAAAATGTTTTTAAAAATCTTTGTAGGACCACCCATCTCTCTACCCCAAACACATGACCATCTGGATCTGGTCACCAACATCCAATTCCCAATCTCGCCGGAAAGTCGCCGTCGCATCGGCGGAGAACGGCGACTCCGGCGACAAGCTCGACCAACTCCTCCTATCCTCCGCCATCTGCAACGGCGAAGACCTTTCCCCCTTCATCCGCAAAACTTTCGCCTCCGGTAAGCCCGAAACCCTACTTCACCACCTCCGTCACTTCTGCAGATCCAAAGAAGCTGAGATCGAAGAAGTATGCAAGGTTCATTACCAGGACTTCATCATGGCCGTTGATGACCTCCGATCGCTTTTGTCCGGCGTCGAATCGCTCAAATCGTCGATCTCCAATTCCAATTATCAGTTACAGTTGGTCGCTGGTCCGCTACTAACGTCGCTTGATTCGTTCATTGAAGCTAGAAACAAGTGCCAGAATATAGCCCTCGCGATCGAGTCTCTTCGGATTTGTGTTTGATTGATGGAGATTTGCTCACGAGCGAATGTATATCTCTCCAAGGATAACTTCTACATGGCGCTGAAATGTATCGACTCCATTGAGAGGGAGTTTATACACAAAACGCC